>CM066040.1:298832061-299289561 GCA_033557465.1 Ichthyophis bannanicus | reverse complement strand
TGAACAGATGTTGGTAGGAGCTTGAACCTTTCAAGAATGATGTGAACCAGTGGCGTATAGGATCTCTAACACCAATGTTATGGAGATGAGCAAAGGGGAGTGAATGGTCCATGACATCAAATGCTGCAGATCGATCTAAGGATACCAAGGTAAGGTGGTTTTATGAGAATCCAGGTTAAGAACATGCTGTTGGTCTCATGGTTCTATTAAATAAAGGACTCCCGCATTAGCCTCCACTCATTATGAAGAATTCAGGTGGTGTATGTTCACCTTTGCAGGTCCTATGCCTTGGAATCAGCTTCCTGGCTATATACGTACAGAAGCCAAATGGTGAATTTTCAGAAGTACATCAAAACTCACATGTTTAGGGAAGCCTTTTGACGTAGGGTTTATCTTTGGGCTTGGCCTTTTGGTCATTTTATTTGTTTTAATTGACGTCTTGTATTGGTTGTTATTGTAAACCACCTAGTTTTAGGCAGTATAAAAATTTTGTACCATTCAGAACACAAGAAACATAGAAACATGACAGCAGAAAAAGATCACATGGCCTATCTAGTCTGCCCTTCCATATCAACTACAATAGTCCCCTTTTTATCTTTAGAGATTCTCTATGTTTGTCCCATGTTTTTTTGAATTCAGATACTATCCTCGTGTCCATCACTTCCACTGGGAGACTATTCCACGTATCTACAACTCTTTCCGTAAAGAAATATTTCCACATATTATTCCCGAGTCTATACCCTTTCACTCTCATCCTATGTCTCCTCATAGCAGAAATTGCCTTCGATTGAAAGAGACACTCCTGGACATTAATGCCACAGAAGTATTTAAATGTCTCTATCATATCGCCTTTCCTCTAAAGTATACATATTAAGATCTTTAAGTCTGTCCTCATATACTACATACGAAAGATTAACCATTTTAGTAGCCGCACTCTGCACCGACTCAAACTTGCTTATATCCTTTTGAAGGTGCGGTCTCCAGAATTGCACACTATACTCCAAATGAGGTCGCACCAGAGACTTATACAGAGGCATTATCACCTCCTTTTTTCTAATGGCCATTCCTCTCCTTATAAACACAAGCATTCTTCTGGCTTTCTCAGTCGACTTTTCTACCTGTTAAGCTACTTTAAGATCATCAGACACAATTATGCCCGCTCTTCTTTTGTGAAAAGAAGTACCTCACCACCTACACTGTACCACTTCCTTGGATTTTTGCAGTCCAAATGTATGACCCTGCATTTTTTAGCATTAAATTTCAGCTGCCATATTCTAGATCATCTGCAAGCTTAGCTAGATCCCGCCTCGTGTTATCTACTCCTTCCTGAGTGTCTGCTCTATTGCAGATTTTGGTATCCTCCGCAAACAAGCAAACCTTGCCCAAAAGTCCTTCCGCAATATCACTAACAAAGATGTTAAAAACAAATTCTGACCAAGGACAGATCCTTAAGGCACACCACTGATAACCTCCTCCTCCTCAGAGTGAGCTCCATTTACCTGTACCCCTTTGTCGCCTCCCACTCAATCAATTTCTAACCCAATCGGTACTTTAGGGTCCATCCTTAGGGTGCTCAGTTTGTTTATAAGTCACCTGTGCAGAACAGTGTCAAAAGCTTTACTGACATCTAAATACACCACATCTAGGGCTCTCTCTCGGTCCAATTCCTTAGTCACCCATCTAGTTAAAGAAATCAATCAATCAATCAGATTTGTTTGACAAGACCTGCCTCTAATGAATCCATGCTGCCTCGGATCCTGCAATCCATTGGATTCCAGAAAGCACAGTTACTCCCGGTAATCTCCGGGAACAGTAGGAATTTAGTCTTCACATATGGGTGACGTCTGTACCGATGGAACCTGCATGGGAAAGCCTTTGGGAGCATCCAACTGACCCCTGTGTAGCTGCCTTCCCGCCTTCCCAACTCTCCCTCCTCAGTTTGTAGCTGAGAGAAAGAGAGAGGAAAAAGAAAACCTGCAACTCCTAGGGAGGAGGGTGGGTTGTGAAGGCTAAATTCCTGCTTTTCCCAGAGATCACCTGTTACAGGTGAGTAACTATGCTATCTCCAGGAACAAGCAAAAATGTAGTCTTCACATATGGGACTCCCTAGCTCGAAGATGCCAGAGAAATGACCTCAGAACCCATGGAGGTTTACCCCAGGGTAGGCTTCAAGAGATCATGAATCCTCCATGGATGTCTGGTATTGATAAGTTCCAGGACAGAGGGTAGGAGTTGCCCTTAAGTCTGAAAGAGGTGCTGGAGAACAGCTTGAACAAACATGAAATCCCAGTGGAGTCCTTGTCTAGACAGTAATGAGCAGCAAGGTATGGACTGAAGACCAAGTTGCTGCCTTACATATCTCATCAATGGCTACAGAGCATAGATTTGCCATCAAGGTAGCCATGGCCTGAACATTATGGGCAATGATGTGATCCACAAGAGATAGTGGAGGAGTGGCCTAGTGGTTGGGGCAAGGTACTTCAGGCCGGAAGGTCAGGGGTTCAAATCCCACTAGAGGACAGCAACCTTGGGCCGGAAGGACTGGGGTTTCTAGTCCCACAGGTGCTCCTTGTGGTCTTGGGCAAGCCACTTAACCCTCCATAGCCCATGTTCCCTGTAAAATAGTTATCTCCAAGTTTATAATGCCCTGTTCAATGTAATTTCAGTTTGTTCAATGTAAACCGCACTGATGCAGAATAGCGCGGTATATAAGAGAATGTAAATAAAAAAAATAAAAATAAAAAAATAGTCCTGCTTTATCATAAGCAAAAGAGATGCAATCTGCTATGCATTTAGAGAGAGTACGTTTAGATACTGGCAACCCCATGTGACTAGGGTAAAAGGAGATGAACAAAGGGACGTTTGCAGTCAAGATGGAGGGTTGCCACTGCCCTAGACGAATGTTGTCTAGGAAAAAACACAGGGCAGTACACTCACTGATTCAAATGAAAAGGAGACACCACACCTTTGGCATAAAATGGGGGCGAGTCCTAAGGACAACCTTGTCATGGTAAAACAGTGTATAAGGTGGATCCGCCACCAAAGCTTGAAGCTCACTAATGTGTCTAGCTGAAGTGAGCACAATAAGGAAGATGACTTTCCAGGTAAGGAACTTTAGTGGAGTCATAGTCAAGGGTTCAAAGGGTGGCTTGAGAAGCTGCGCTAGAATGATATTGAGATTCCACACTATCAGTGGTGGTCTGATGGGAGGCTTGATCAGCAAAAGACCTCTCAAAGCACGCTACGAGCAACTGTGAGGAGATGGGCTGTCCCTCCAAGGCAGGGGTCTCAAACTCCAGTCCCGGAGGGCCACAAACCAGTCAGGTTTTCAGGGTATCCCTAATGAATATGCATGAGATATATCCATATTCATTAGGGATACCCTGAAAACCTGACTGGTTGCAGCCCTCCAGGACTGGAGTTTGAGACCCCTGCTCCAAAGGATGAGAGGCTGCAATTACACTTAGGTGAACTCTTACCGAGTTGGTCTTGAGACCAGATGAGGACAGGTGGAGGAGATACTGGAGGAGCGCCTCCACTGGAGCCGAGAAGGGATTAAGATCCTTCTGGGAACACCAGTGAGAGAACCTATACCACTTGAAAGTGTATGAACGTCTGTTGGATGGTTTTCTAGAGGCTAACAGGATTTCCTTTACCTCCTGAGGAACATTAAGGACTTGCAATCCTATGCTTTCAGCCATGCCGTGAGATGGAGAGACTGCGGATTGGGATAGAGCAGCGTCCCTTCCTCCTGAGAGATGAGATCGGGAGCAGATCAGAGATCTAGGGTTTGAGTATGAGACAGACGTAGCAGAAGACGAAACAACGGATGATGTGACCAGCGCAGGGCTATGAGTATCATATTCGCCTGGAGCTTGAAAAGCATCTTTGGAATTATGGGAATGGGGGGAAGGCATAAAGGAAACCCCGACCCCAATGGAGGTGGAAAACATCCATCTGCTGGTTGCTGGATATAGTAGTCCTGATGCAGAAGCATGGGAGCTTGACATTCTGTGGAGTGGCAAACAAGTCTATCTCTGGATTCCCCCAGGTATGAAAGATGCTGTCTCCAGATGGAGAGACCATTCATGGGAAAAAAGGATCCAACTCAATTTGTCTGCCAATACATTTTGCTCCCCTGGTAGATACACTGCTTGGGGGCATATCTGATGAACTATGGCAAAGGACCAGAGATGGAGAGCCTCCCTGCAGAGGGGCCAAGAGCCTGCTCCTCCCTGCTTCTTGACACAGAACATGACTACCTGATTGTCCATCTGGACCACAACCCTGTGGGATCGTAGATGCTCCTGAAACACCCTGAGGGCGTTGGAGATAGCACAAAGCTTTAGTAGATTTATTTAGAGTTGCGATTTCTGTTCTGTCCAGAGGCCCTGAGTGGAACGAGTTCCTAGATGGGCCCCCACCCTGTTTGGAGGCATCCGTCATAAGGGTGCATTGATGTGGAGGCATCTGAAAAGATGATCCGAACAAGGAGATTTTCTGGGAAACACCACCATTGAAGGAATATGGCCAGAGGAGCAGAGACTCAGATCTTGTCCCTGAGATGGCCTGAGACTTGCTTCCACTGGGAGGCCAGTGCCCACTGGGCTGTGCGCATATGCAGACAGGCATATGGAACTACATGCATTGTTGAGGCCATATAACCTAGAAGCTGCAGCATTTCTCCGGCAGTCAGTTGGTCTCCGAGATGTACCCGAGATTCCAGTTGAATGAGACGAGAACAGCGGGGCTGGGATGTCCCTTGACTGATGAGTTTTTGAGAGCACGCTCCTATGAATTCTCATGTTTGAGTAGGAGCGAGATGGAATTTTGGAAGATTTATTTATTTAATTTATAAAAACGTTTTTATATACCGCCCCTTCCAGTGATCAGGGGGCGGTTTACAATGAACAGGACTCATTTACAAAGAACATAGAACATAACTGCCCTTTCATCCATACTTTTCAACATCTATATCCAACCCATATTCAACATCAAACACCACAACATGCAATATCGCCTACGCAGACGATATAATGGTGTACACACCAATTGACCTGAGCACCCCTGACGTAACAGCAATGACCAACTGCCTCGAACATATGAACACCTGGCTCGCCAACAACAACTTCAAAGTAAACTTTGAAAAACCAAAGCAATGTTCGTTACCAGGAGCACCACATTCAACCCACCCCAAGAGATTAACATACTACAAAGGACAATTGCAACAAAGGAAGTAGTAAAGTATCTCGGTGTCACCACAGACATGAACCTAAACCTACAATCTCACATAAACAAAACTGCAGCGAAAGCATACCACCGTTTAAAAATCATCTGACTCCTCAAGCCAATTCTCAGTCAACAACATTTCTGCAGTGTGCCAAGCAGTCATCACCCCCATACTGGACTATGGAAACTCATATCAAGGACTCCCCAAAAACGCTGTACACCCACTTCAAATAGTGCAAAACACCATAGCCCACATAATCACAGGCATGCCCAAATTCAAGCACATAACACCAGTTCTCCGTCAACTGCTCTGGTTACCCATAGCTGCACGGGCAAAATTCAAAGCAACACTAACCATATTCAAGATCTTACACCAATGCTCAGCAGAAATTCTACAAACCACAGTAACCAGAGACACTAGCAGCAGACCCAGAGGAACCCAAGGCAGCAACAGACTCCTCACCCCAGACGGATACCACAAAACGAAGCAATCAACATCCAGAAGAGCCATCTCATTTTCAGCGCTAGACCTTTGGAGCACCCTCCCTGAAGAACAAAGAGCATAAGGGGACCTTAAGGACTTCCAAAAATCCCTCAAAACCTATCTGTTCAGGGCCTCTTTTGAACAAGAACCTTAACTCACACCCTGCCAATAAGCAGCAGCTAGCACCATCATCCCTCCTGGGGCAAAACCCCTCAGAAAATATGTATGTTTGCTTCCGATGTTAAATGTTCTACCTCGTCCCCCCTACCACTTTGATTGAAGGATAAGGTGGTATACAAATCTGACTAAATCAATAAACATATCAAACTATATTACAAGGTACTATTTACAAATCAGCTATTCACATATACAGAAGAATAGCGGACGCTGAGGCAGAGCTGTTTACAGTGTAGAGTGAGGAAGGGACAGGATAAGGGAGAAATATATTAAATGGAGTTTCATAAAGAGAAAGGTTTAGAGGGGGTGGGGGGAGGGAGAAGAGTAATTACCTAAATAAGCCATATGAAATATCAAGTGAGAAAGAGGTTCAGGAGGGTATGTATTTATTCTATTTGTATTTCTTCAGTATAGAGTGGAGAGAAGTAGTGGGGAATCATAGTTGAGATTAAAGAGTTGAATGAAGAGGAACATTTTAAGCTCTTTTCTAAAAGTCCTGTAGATCTTTTATTAGTCTTAGGTTGTCTGGGAGAGCGTTCCAGAGAGTAGGGACTACAAACAAGAACACTCTTGAACTTGTAGTTTTGACTGTGTTACGAAAATGGGCTGGAATTGAGAGGGTATTCTGAGTGCACGTTCTCCTGGATCTAATGGGGTCACTACGGATAATAAGAGAGGAAAGACATGAGGGAGCGATCATATTGTATAGTTTAAAAACTATCAGTAGATATTTGTATTTGATACGTGCTTCTATGGGTAGCCAGTGGAGGGTCTGTAGTAGTGGCATGATATGGTCATATCGGTGAGCGTTGTGAATTATACGGGCAACAAGGTTCTGTGCCATTTGAAGTTGATGTGTGGTGTTTTTTGGGTAGGCCATGAAGGATGCTGTTACAATAATCGAGGTGAGGTATAATGAGGGCCTGTAGGACTGAACGGAAGTCGCTATTATCCAGAAAGTATCTTAGTGGTTGAATTGTTTTTAATTTAAAGTAAATTGACTTGGTTGGAGAAATTTCACTTACCGTTAATTTCCTTTCCTGGAATACTGCTAGACCAGTCCAGACAAACGGGTTATGCACCCCTGCCAGCAGATCTTGGAGACAGAGAATTCTACCAGAGCTCTGATAGGCTGGAGCCTGGTGATATAATCCTAACCCCTAGGGGTCTCCCTCAGTTACGTCCACAAGCTAATGCAACATGAACTGTAACATCACCCCAGAGGGTCCCAAGTGAACTATATACAAGGGAGCCGAAGAACTCCCTAGAGCTGAAAACAGTATCCACCTACGAACCCATGGACTGCCCAGGGCGAGGCATACCGGCAAAGAGAGAAGAACCGCGGTCGGCGGCTGCACCGCACCAGCGGCACTCCAACCAACAGCAGGGCGGGTCCTGGACTGGTCTAGCAGTATTCCAGGAAAGGAAATTAACGGTAAGTGAAATTTCTCCTTCCAGTTCATACTGCTAGACCAGTCCAGACAAACGGGCAGTACCCAAGCTACCTGCTTTCAAGGGGGGGCAAGGCCGCTGACAGCTCAGCAACTCCAAAACGGACTTCCTGACGGGCATGAATGTCCAACCTATAATGACCGACAAAGGTGGACAGTGACGACCAAGTCGCCGCCCGGCGAATATCGAGAGGAACTACATGAGACCTCCCGGCCTACAAAGTTGCTTGTGCCCGAGAGGAGTGAGCACGGAGTCCCGGTGGAGCTTGTTCTCCTTGAAGAAGGTACGCCGCCTCAATGGCCTCCGTAACCCATCTAGAAATGGTAGATTCGGAGGCTGCGGATCCCCGACGAGAACCAGCGAACAAGACAAAAGAGGAACAGTCATATGGAAGGGTCTGGCGACCCCCAGATACCGAAAAAGAACCTTCTTAAGGTCCACCGCCCGCAACGGAGACCGACCACTGTCACACTGCGTCTTTGGAAAAGACAGAAAGGAAAGAGGCTGGTCAACAGCGAACAGCGTCAGCACTTTGGGCAACAAAGGAAGGGACAGTTCTCAGAGAAACGCCTTCGGAGGAAAACGAGAGATAGTGATCTCGACACAGAGAGCCTGGAGCTCAGAAAGACGGCGTGCCGAAGTTATGGCCACCAAGAAGACTGCCTTCAGAGTCCAATCTAGAAGAGAACAGGTCCTCAGAGGCTCAAAGGGGGGAGCAACGAGGGCACAGAGGACAAGCACGAGAGCCCACGCCGGCACAGGCGAACGCAGAGGAGGCCGGAAGGCCCAACTCCGCGGAGAAACCGAGACACGTCCGAATACGAAGCTATCGATCGCCCCGGTATAGGACCCCGAAAACAAGTTAAAGCGACCATTTGTACTCGCAAGGAATTGAATACTAATCCCTTATCCACTCCGGCCTGTAAAAAGGACAGGATGTCCGGAATACCGCAACGCCAGGGTGTGAGGTTATTTCGCGAACACTAACCATCAAGAGACGCCAAACCCGAGCGTAAGTCAGCGTCGTGGAAGACCGCCGCGCCGTGAGAAGCGCCATGACCACGCTAGGCGAAGAGCCGTAGCGACCAAACCGGCGGCGGTTAATAGCCAGGCCGAAAGCGAGTAAGGAGTCGGGTCTTCCATCTCTACCGGTCCGTGAATCAGAAGGCCGAGAAACGCCTCGAGGCGGAGCAGCCACGCCCCAGACAGACGGAAGAGATCCGCATACCATGGTCCGCGAGCCCAATTCGGAGCCAGCAGGAGTACAGGGCCGCGACGGTCTCGGAGCCGCCGGAGAACTATGCATATCACGGATCAGGGAGGGAAAAAACACACAGGAGAAGATGAGCCAGCCACGGTTGAGAGAGAGCATCTATGCCGTGCGCTCCCTCGTCCCTCCAATGGCCGAAGTACAGCGAAGCCTTGGCAGACTGCGCCGTAGCCATTAGATCCATGGTCGGCAGTGCCCACAGGTGAACAATGGACTGGAACGCATCCGGCTGCAGAGCCCAGCCCCCGGGCTCCAGAGAGTGCCGGCTGAGAAAATTGGCTTACACATTGTTCACGCCTGCGATGTGCTGCGCCGATAGCCTGAAGATGTTCCTCCGCCCACGGGAGGAGCAAACGCCTCTCCTGTGAGACATCCGGACATTGTGTGCCGCCTAGGCGGCTTAGGTAAGCAACCGTCGTGGCGTCGGACAGGAACCGAACCGCACGCCGCCGCAGAAGAGGCTGAAACTGAAGAAGGGCGAAGCGCACTTTCCGCGTCTCGAGACGATTGATAAACCCTTGGGCTGCGCGAGGTGACCAACTCCCCTGCGCCAAGGCCAAGCCGCAAGGCGCTCCCCAACCGGAGAGGTCGGCGACTGGCGTCACCTAGATCCAGCGCAGAGACTCCAGAGGGACCCCCCGTAGAGGATTGTGTGCCTGAAGCCACCAGCGGAGGCTGCGGTGCACCGGCAGAAGCAAAGGTAACCGGATTAGATAACTGTCCGACACCGGCGACCAACGAGATAGAAGCGCCGTCGGCAAGCAGCGCATGTGCGCTTCCGCCCACGGAACGAGGGCTATCGTTGCTGCCAAGGACCCCAAGAGTTGAAGGTAGCCCCCAAGGCCGAGGTGCCGCTTGATCCAAGCAGCGGCGGAGCTGAAGAGAGATCTTCTGAAAACGTTCCTGAGGTAGAAACACCCGCCCCCGACGAGTGTCGCACCCAGCCCCTAGAAAATCCAGGACCTGAAGCATCCCAAAATAGACAGAGTAACGGCCCAGTCCTCCTTCCAACGGTGGACCGGGACGAATGGCATCTAAACGCTGGAGCCTGGAAATGAAGCAACATCCGCTGCCCATTGCCGCAGGCTGAGCCATCTCCGAGCTACCGACACCGGTGCTAGGAAGCGAGCTGAGCCGCAAGAGATTACAGAATGCCTCTGCCCGGAATGCAGCGATGAATTCAAAATGAACCAACTCGGGAACACCTGGAAGCTGCTGAATCCAGCGAAGGGAGGCCCGAGCTGCTAGACCTTTGCACACCCCTGCAAGAAGGAAATAGCGGGCGAAGGAAAACCCGTCTTCAGCAGCCTCCCAACTCTTTAGGTCTTGCTGGTCACGGAGCGCCACTCCGCCCTCAACCGGAAGTGTGGTATGCCTGATGACCCTGGTCAGAATGCATCAACTGTCGGGTATGTCAGCCAATGGTCCAAGTGAAAGGGAGACCAAGGGTATAACTGACCAATACCGCGTGCCGTACGAATGCCCTGGAAAATGGGATCCGGCTGCAACCGGATTTGAGAATCCGGAGGATCAGGCGTGTCGGCCAGGGGGAGCGACTCCATCACCTGTGTGATTAGAGCCGGCAACTCCTCTTTCCGAAAAAGGCTGAGAACCATCAGCGAAGAAAACAGACGGAGAATATTCCCCATCTCCGTACTTCAACGAGTCAGGGCTGACCTCCGAAGATTTAAAGTCTTCTTGAATATCCATAGTACCCCGCAAGGCACATGCAACGCTCCAAGGAGGACGTACTGCTCTAAGATCGGAGGACTTATGGGACCACTTGCG
Source organism: Ichthyophis bannanicus (assembly GCA_033557465.1). NCBI lineage: Eukaryota > Metazoa > Chordata > Amphibia > Gymnophiona > Ichthyophiidae > Ichthyophis > Ichthyophis bannanicus. The sequence goes on along the minus strand of CM066040.1, from coordinate 299,279,161 downwards.
AGACCACGCCATATGCTTGCCTGCTACTGGGCAGGTGTAGGAGATATTCCAAAAGACTCCAAAAGTCACAGGCGTCATGCCAGATGGAAGAGTGTGAGGAAGGCACTGTCAGTCAAGGCTGCTGTGGCCTCCAGCGGCTGTGGAAGCGACATGGGAGCTGACTGAATCGTTTCCTGCAGGAAGATCCTGCAGCAGGGGCTCTGAGGAGGGAGGAGATAAGGTGCTGATGAACCCATCTAACAGCGCAGTGGGAATGGGGAAAGTCTCCGGGATGCAGCGTGCAGGTGGAACACAAGCAATCTCTTAATTCCCCATTCGGCTGATTACTTATTACATATAATACAGCCAGAGAAACAAGCATTGTAGAGACTTAAACCACCTTTCCTCTTTTTTTCCTTTTTTTTTTTTGCATTTAAAACAAAAATCAAGGTAGGCTCAGGGAAACCGAAGACTCTTCAAAGAAAAGGATTTTGAAACTCTCCGTGCCTCCACAGCATGTTTAAATGTGTGGAAACTGCTGTCTAGAGCTGTTTCCTCCAAAAAGAAACACTGAAGAGAAAAACAAAATGGCCGCTGTCACAGAAAAACTGTCAGGTATTCACTGAGCTGAGAAGGGAACTGTCAGTCATTCACTGTGCTGGTACAGAGAAACTTTCAAAGTCAGGATAAGGCCATTACAGTGACTGAAAGTAGGGAAATTAGAGTTTGATTCCTCCGCAGCCACTCAGACCTCCATGGTAGGGGCTGAAAGGTGTTTCTGGGGAGGGATGTAGAAGCTCAAACCCAGCCGTACGGAAGATGACAGTGAGTATGTTTAATTAGGTAGAGCCCGAAACAGTCAGGATCCAAAACACTGACTTAAAATTCCAATCAAATGGTATATTGAAAAAGACAGGTACAATATTCCAGTAAGACGTACAAAGTAACCCGGCTGCAGTATGTGGATTAAAAATTTTAAAGTAGGAACTTCAAAACTCAGAGGCAGCCGGTCCGGGAGCAGTAGCTGAGGCAAGTGAGAAAAAAAAAACAGGCTACTCACAGTTTCCTTTCAGGAATTGATACCTGAACTTCCCGGAGATGTCCGTGGCAAAGACTCAGCGCAGCATAAAGCCAATGGAGAGCTCCACTGAAGCCAGGCTCAGGAGATCCCAAGTTTATCTGGGGAATCAAGACGCTGGGGGAAGAGCACAGTTGATTTCTGAGGTCCCTGTGTGTCTTCTGACAGCTTATGCAGCGTAGACCCGAATAAGGCATAGGGAGAACTAAAAAAAAAATAACTCTGCCCCGGAGGAACAGGCATTTAACAATATTCCCCATACTATGCAATGCCTCAGCCAGCCTTCTTTGTTGGGCACAGTGGGGGATGGAACCCATGAGCCCTGCACCAGTGGTCAGTGTCTTAGCATTGTACTGTGGCTCTGAATTGCATCCGGTTCTCTAATCATACCTTCCGTACTTTTTATTCATTATGTTAATACATAGGCAGAGAAAAAAGGAACCCCCCACACAACTCATAGCTAGCCAGTGTTGTGGAAAAATTTAAACAGCAATTTTATTTTTTTTTTTTTTGGTGCTAGAAGCCAGCAAAGAGAGAAGGAATCTGGCTTCCCGCCAAAAACCAGGGCTCATTAGCTATTCAAAATGGCCGCCGGCAAAAATAAACTTCAAAAAGAGTGAATTAAAACCCCCAAAAGCTAAGGAATTAACTTAAAAAGTCAAATGACAAGGTGGGGGGGGGGGGGGGGTTTCAGGCATGAGAGAAATGCCTAAAATCGCTGAAAATCAAGAAAAATAAATCCAGTCACCACAGAGTTGCAGACAGCAGTGGGAGAAAGACAGGTTTTGTACTCACAGTACAGAAAGTGCAGAGAATCCACGGACCGCTGCTGAGAGCACTGCCAGCTGCCTCACCACTAAAATCAGCCCCAGGGACTGGATTTTAGGAGGCTTATCATCCAGCTAAATAGTCTTCTTGACTAGTGCTGGGAAGTCTGCACATCAGCGAGCTCTACTGTGACCCGCAGGACACAGGAGCTCAGCTGGAATTCATCCTGGTGCCCAGATAAGTACACTGGCAACTACAGGGTATAATCTCTCCCAGAGAAATCACAAAGAAATAAAGCATCTTAAATTTTTTTGAAGGAGGAAAAAAAAAAGCATCCAGATCTGCTGGAGACAGAGAAAAACTGAGGGAGACCCCTAGGGGTAGGATTATATCACCAGGCTCCAGCCTATCAGAGCTCTGGTAGAATTCTCTGTCTCCAAGACCTGCTGGCAGGGGTGCATAACCCGTTTGTCTGGACTGGTCTAGCAGTATGAACTGAAAACAGCTTTTATATATGAGGACATGGATAGTGACTGGTCGAGAATGATACCTAAGTATTTGACTTCCTGTTTAACTTCTATGGCAACTTCATTTATGTAAATTTTAGCAGGTGGTGAAAAGTTCTGGTCCCGGGTTATGTATAGAATTTCTGTTTTATTGAAATTGATATGTAGGTTGTGTGCGGAGAGCCAATTAGTAATGTCCTCAAGACACTCCTGAATTTGGGGGCAAAGGGGGTTGTAGATATCTATTGGATAATAGAACATTATATCATATGCATGTAGATGATAATGTACTTTATGTTTCCTGAGGATGTTGCAAATGGGTTGCATATAAAGGTTAAAAAGGAGGGCAGAGAGGGAGGAGCCTTGAGGAACACCCTGGGTCTGGTTGAAGATAGAGGAGGTTGCTGGTCCTGCGATCTGTGAGATAAAATTTAAACCAATGTAATGCAGTACCTCGTAGGCCAATTTGTTGAAGTCTTGAAATGAGAGATTTATGGCAGACGCTGTCAAAGACGGCAGCTATATGGAGAAACACAAGCATAAATACTTGTTTGCAATTGTTAATGTCGCAGATGAGTGTGTTCAAGAGAAACAGCATAAGGGTTTCGACACTGTGGTGTTGTCTAAAAACCATGCTGTTGGGTGTCCAAGGGAGCATTTAAGTCAAAAAAGTCTTGTAATTGGATCTGCACTGCTTTTTCGATAATTTTTGTCAGCAGAGGAAGGCTAGAGATGGGGCAATAAGAATTTGGGAGAGATTTGTCAGTTACATTGAGTTTGAAGATAGGGTGAACGATTGCTTGTTTCAGCATTGTTGGCATTTGGCCTGTCTCCAGGGATCTATTAACTATGTTAAGTATGATTGAGGAGAAATCATTTTTGTGCACTTAATCCATTTAACAGGCCATGGATCAGCAGAGGATGTGGTGGTGTTAAGGTTTGCTGTTATATTTTTAAGTTGTTTGATGGTGATGGGATAAAATGAGGACCATGTAACTTGGTTTAGGTGATTGACGTTGTTTGACTCATTGTGGCTGATGGCAGATGAGGGCTCGCAAGTGGATATGGGTATAAGTTTGCTCATATAACAGTCGGCTAGGCTTTGGGGATCAATTTGGGTGAAGTCCGAATCAGAGTTTGGGGTTTTAGTGAGTGATCTGACAATTGTGAAGAGCTCTCTAGATCTGCTAAGTGCTCTTGTTAAGAGTTTAGAGTGATAATCCTTTTTCCTGTTGTTTACTGCTTCCTTATAGGATTTGAGCATAGACATATAGGCCTGGTTGTCAGAGTGGGATCTTGTTGCTCTCCATTTGTGCTTCAATTTTCTCAGGCTTGCTTATATTTCCAGAGATCAGAGGTGTACCAATTTTTGGAGTTTTTAGGTTTGATGTTTTGTGTTGTGTTGTGTGCTGCCTTCGAGATGATGGTACTTCAATTATTAATGACATCAAGATCAGTATTGGAGGAATATAAATACGGTATGGTGTCATTTAAAAATTTATCTTCATTATATGGTTTGAACTTATTTTTAAATTGTGTAATATTGTTAGTTCCGCTAGGTGTAAGCATTACTAGGATAGAAAAGTCGATTAGGTAGTGATCGGTCCAGGGTAATGGGAGAAAATTAGGAGGTGAGAAGAGGGTGTCGTGAAAGATGTGGGAGGGGAGGAAGATTAGGTCAAGAATATTACCTTTACAATGAGTAGGAGATTGAACAATTTGATGAAATCCAAGTTCAAGCATAGCATTTGTAAAGTGAGAGGCATGAGATTGATTCAATGATTGGAGGTTAAAGTTTCCAAGAATTATGTGGGGCTTATGAGGTGTTGAGGTGCAGGCAGCTTCCAGGATCATTGTGAGGCTGTCAGGGTTGGGCGATGGTGGTCTGTAAAAAAGGCTTATTTTAATATTCATATTTTCAGTAATTAGAAGATCAATATTATCTGAACTTTCACTATGGTGCTGGGTGAAGTTGAGGTCTTTTGAGATTAGAATAAGGACGCCTCCACCCCTCTTGCTGGACCTAGAGCTTTGCAAGATATTATAGTTGGATTCAGCCAGTTGGTTGAGTGAGATGGAGTCTGTGGGAGTAAGCCACAAATGTTGCAATACCTGTATGGTACGGGAGACACACAGGCAGACCTCCTGGGAGGTGCCTGCCTTTATGAGCCAGTCATCTAAGTAAGGGAAGACAAATATCCCTAGAAATCATAGATATGCGGCCACGACTGCCATGCACTTTGTGAAGACTTGGGGCAGAGGCAAGTCCGAAAGGAAGGAATTTGTATTAATAATGTCTTCTCTGAAACATGAAGCGTAGATATTTCCTGTGTTCTGGATGAATAAGGATATGTGTTCCTTTAAATCTAGAGAACAGAACCAGTCCTGACTCTGGAGATAGTCTCTCTGGGGACCCTCCTACCCTATCTTGAACTTCTCATGGACTAGAAACTTGTTCAGGTTTCTGAGGTCCAGGATGGGTCTGTATCCTCTGCTCTTCTTTGGGATGAGAAAGTACGGAGAATAGAAACCCATTTCCTGCTGAGATGTTGGAACCTCCTCTATGGCACCTTGTGATAGAAGTCTCCTCCTGCAGCAAAAAAGCAGCGAGAGGGGACCGAGTATGATATTCCCCTACTATGATGGAAGGGGGCAGATTTTGTAGATGAAGTCTGTACCCTCTCTCACATGGTCAGTGTCCACTGCTCAGAGGTGATAAGACACCATCTATGGGCATAATGACAGAGTCTGCCTGCAATGTGGAGGCTTTGTAGCTGCTTTCTTCCTAGCAGGGTTGGCTGTAGTCCTAGAAAGACTATTTAGAGTGGTATTCTCAGATTCTAACTGAGAAGCTTTAGCCTGCCAGTCCTTGCCAAAAAAGGTTTTCAACTGTGCAAGGAATATTACCCAGTTTATCTTGAACCCATTGTTCAAGATCGGATGCCTGAAGCCAAGCAAACCTGCGGCACTTTAGCAGGCTGCTCCTGGCCGCCGTTCTCCACATCATGGTGGTCTTTGCCCAGTGCTCGGATGCCCTCTTAGTCACCCACGGAGATGATAAAGAGTCCTTCCTCGATTCCAGGTGAAGGTCACTGGACAGCCTTCGCTCTGGGCTACTGTGACCCCTCTGTTACGAGTGAACTCGGGCACCCCTTGATGACTATGCCTCTGTGGAACCATGCGAGGACCTCAGGACCAAAGCCGGGGCCAAAGATGCTGAATCCAACCACCCGAAGAGGGACTCCCTCTGTTTCTCTCAACCCTCCAGACCCCTCCTTATCATATGAAGGCACAGATTACAAGAAACAGGACCCGTATTGAAGGCACCAATTGTGCCAGTCAGTGACCGAGATGGCCCTGGCACATTTAGTGCACTTTTTAAAACTACTGGCTGGTTTCTGGGCAAGTCCAGGAACAGGGCCCTGGCGAAGTCGAATGGCTCAATGGTTCCAGCCGCGGGAAGACAGAAAGCAAAAAATGAACAAAAAAAAGATAGAAAAACCAGTGCATCACCACCAGGGCTGACACTACAGACCATAGGCAATGAAAACGAAAATAACACGCAAAGAGCAAAAGCAAAAAATATTTTTCCAAAAGTTGCAGGAACACATCCTAGGGGCTCCATGGAAAAAGAAGACTGAAGAAGATGGCACTGCAGCAGGCAAGAAGGCAGGTGTGCATGCATGGTGGGGTCTTCCAAAAGCTTCCAAAGCAACCTGTGGAGCATTCCCACGTGGGGCTCCGTCACTTACATCACCCATATGTGAAGACTTGGTTCCTGCTTGTCCAGCCATCCGTCAGCGACATCACCCCTATATGAGGACTTGCTTCCTGCTTGTCCACGGAGAAACTACATTCATTACATGTCTCTAATGTAGATGGACTCTTTCTACCTCTAGTGAAACCATGGTTTATGGTTTATTATTTCTTAAACATATCACTGTCATCAAACTAGTGGTGTCCTCGTGTAGTTCATCGCTGCCTCCAGCAAGCCAGTCTGTGTCTTCCTCTACAGAGTTTTCATTGGAAGGTCTGGTACTTCACCTTTCCCAGTCGGAGTAAGTGATCAGACATCCAGGGACTCTAGGCTCTTGGGCTTAGTCTGTCCAGAGTGCCTTTTCCTTTCTACTAGGTCACTCAAGGTGAGGCACAAAACATTCAGCAAATAAAGATTATTTGCCTCCTCAATCACTCAGTATGATCTAGTCCCCTTTGGGTATAACCCTCCTCCCCTTTTTATCCTTCCCCACCCCTTTTGTCCTTTTCAAGATAAAGTTTTTTTTCCTGCTATTTATCACCGGGGCACTTATATACAAATGCAGGTGCGTTTTGCTCTACCTGCAATTCCCCATTCACCCAATGGGTGGCTCTATGGAGTCCACCTAGCTTGTAATCATTAGTAGTTCACTATTTACCCAAATTCTGAACCAGACACAGGGGTTTACTTAGCTAGCTCCCCTGGCAGCCCGCCACCACCCTGGTAGATTTCTCACTTGCTGCATCCACCTATGTGGGTCCTTTCTCGGGTATCTGTCTGTCAATTTGTCTTTGTGAAGAGCGAGCACAAACACTTTCAAGCGCACTTCTCCAGTTGCCCACTAGAAAAGCGATGTCAGCAATTAAAGTCTCCATCTCTCTCTCTTGGGGTGGATCTACCAGGGAAACTATGCTGTTGTCAATATCCATCTCTGAGATGTTGTCCGTTAATACCTGCTCTATCCCTTTCTGGGGGGTGCAAACCTCTACCTCCATCTCAGAGGTGCCCTCCTCTATCTCTTGGGTAGGGACCCCTAATACCTCCAGGATGGGTCGGGGCTATGTGAATCATTGCTGGGGACACTGTCTAGATGACATCTGCCGAGAAGGCCCCTTTTCCTGGCTTTCCCTGCTCTGGGGCATACCTCTGTCCACTTGGCCTTGTGATGGCATGTATACCCCATCACAACCGCCTTTCAGTTAACATGCAAAGCAGTTTACAAGAATCATAACAATTAGAAAAATGGAAAGAACTCCAAAAATCAAATGGATAACAGAGAAAGAAAGCAGTAGCAGCAAAACCAGAGGACAGAGACCAGTAACACTACAGGTAGAACAAAAAAGGTGGTTTTGAAGAGGGTGCATAATCTTGGAACTGGCATGACAACTATAGGATACGTTCTAAAGGCTGTTGGGAAATTTGAGTTAGGTCTGCTTATATATTGGCTTTATATGACTGAACCCTTGCCTGGTGAAACTACACAGGAGGATGGATGGCACAGAAGACAAGAAAACAATAGCTATATGAGAGTATATGCTTGCTATAAGATAATAGATGTGGCCTGTTATAGAGGATTCTGGGAAACCATATTCTGGATAGAAGTATGCAGAATATTGGGCCTAGTAATATCAGCAAAAAGTACAGGTCAAGCAAAGAATTCAAACTAATGAGCACAAAATACTCTCTGACTGGTTTCAATTAGTGCCAAGAAGGAGGAAAAATGCAGGAAGGGTCAAAGGTCACAGGTCATGCATAGATGAACAGACCTAAAAGCAGATCCAGATGTATAGAGGTCACAGGCCATGCATAAATGAGCAGATCTAAGAGCAGGTCCAGATGTACAAATGTAAAGAGATTCTCCCCTGGGGAAAAGTGACACCTAAGTAGTTATGATGGATTCACTGAGGCTAATTTGAAGCAGACATTTGAGACAAGGAGAAATGTATATAAGGCGGTTATTTTGGAGGATCAGGGGGCTGTGCTTTCTCCCTTTACAGAGAGAGAGAGAGAGAGAGAGAGAAAGTGCTGTCCCCGCCATTTCTATAGACAGACCTTGCTGCTCTGCATGATGCTGCAATAAAAGTCTTTGTAGATAAAGCAACTGCTGTCTAAGTAATTCTTTGATTGGTGATATTTGGGCAACCGTTGTGGGAACCAGAAGCCACAATTATTGGTGCCGAAGCCCCTCTAAATTTTCTAAATTGCCCAAGGATTCCTCTGACTGCAGTTTTATTTGTCAGAGGGACTACCTCCTGTTTTTCACAGAAAAAAAAACAGGGGATGAGAATACCTTCTCATTAGGAGAAGAGGATTCCTTCTGCTGGTACAGAAGATGGGAATACCGCTCTGAGTGACGTCGAGAGAGATTTTGATACCCTAGGATGACTCTATTGGTGAGTGTTCAGTTTCCCTGTCTGTATGAAAGGACAGAAGACTTGCCCGGGTTCGAGTGGTGGGTAAGTATGTAATTAATATTTTGTTATGTAAGAAAACTGTTAGAGTGTCTCTGTATTTAGTTGTAACATTAGGGAATGATTAGGGAAATAAAGTTTTGCCCAGACATTAGGTCTTTTTTTTTCCAGGATTGATTGGTGTACGCTTGAGACTGTACATATCATTGATATGAAGCGAGTGTGTGTCTTTATCCACGTTTCCATACCCCCGCGAGGGGATTGGCTGGGTTTAGACGAAGCGCAAGAGTTGTATGTTTATATGAGTCCTGGATTCATTTCGCGCCTCTGTTAACTATGAGGTTTGGATTTCCACCTAAAAGCGAAATTACGCGCGCCTCTGTATATAAGGAGGTTCAATTTGCTATTGGTAAAAGGCAAAATTAATTGCCCCTGTCCCCAAACAGTGAAAACACCAGGTTTACAGATTTTAGAAAGAGGGACAGCTAAGGAGAATATTTATAGAAAAACGGGGATGATCCCCTTATCTGGGGTGCTCACAGACCAGAGAGGGTGACAATTAGATCTATTGAAGAATAGCTTTCTAAGTATCTTTTTGAAATGAATTACTTTACAAGTTCTAGATCAAAGTGAATGACGGAGCTGACTGCAGCTGAATTAAATAACCAAGGGGGAGTGGGTCTAGTTCAGTTTCAGTATTCTGATCAGATAGGCTGTTAGGTATAATGCATTTACCTCTGTCCTGTGTTTTTAGTTTTAATCTTTAGCAAACACTGTCCTTTCATTACTGGCTACTTCAGTAGATTTTATGGTCCCTGGAGCTGAACTGATTAGAATTCTTTGCTAAAGTTGAACTAAGTGTGGAATTCCTGGAGAGCGTATCTGTTTGCTTTTATTTTCTTCCACAATATTCATGTGCTTGTAAGACGTCCCAGTCTCTGGAGAGGGTAAAACCGTTGGCCCGGAGTCCCTTGAACGCAAGTGACAAGCGGTGTTTATCTGTCTCTATTCTTCCTAGTCCTTCCTGTCTTCTTTAGAACATTGAAAATAACGAAAAATCTTCCAGGGTCTGCTGTAGTAATTGATGTGCTGAGACAGCTAGTTTTTCCCCTCCTGTCTGTCTGAATGTATTGTAACATGGAATGGATTTTCTGGGTTACTGGATTGGGATCTGAATGTATTGTACACTGAAGCGAGAATCTTAGAAGCAGACCGCACAGATAATTGACAGTGTTTTATTCTGAACTGCCAGCTATTGTGTGCAGTGAATAAGTCTGATCCATATGTGTAAGTTTTATTTTTTAAATTTGGGATCTGAGTATATCCTGGTTAAAAAAAAAAAAATTTTGTCTGTTGTTTTCTGTGTGTCAGGAGATTAAATAGCTCTGCCTGGGTCTGTGATAGGTCATAGGGCAGTTGTACACAATGCGGAACAAATTTCTATGAATGTGTTACTTTTTGAGAAGCTTATTTTGATTTTTCTAAAAAAATGTGGAAGATCTTAATTAACCTGAGATTAATAAAAAAAATCGTTGTGATGCTAAGAAATTCTGTTTGATTAGTTTTGACTCAGTGATACAAGATCAGTTTTGTCATGTTCTTATGACTTTACAAATTTAAGATCAAGCTGATAAAGGAAAAAGATTACAGCTGGATTTTGTAACCAAGGAAAATAGCTCTAAAAGAAAATCCGTTTAAGAAAATATGTAACCATGTGATGCAAAGATGTTTAGTTAGTATTACATTGTTGGAGAAAATCCTTATATAAGATTATGAAGAAAATACTTTTTTTTAATTGTTTTTTTAAGGTCCCTGAGTTTCTCAAGCTGAAAGGTATATTGCTTTTCGGGATTTCCCAAGGGGGAATGGTTTAGTGAAGTCTCTCAGGAAAGCCTCTCTACTCTGATCAGATGGGCTGCTGTGCTTAAGTGCCCCAGATGTTAGATCAAACAATAAAGGCATGAAATTGGAGAATCTGTTTGTTGTCCTTTGCCCTTCAGAGTGGGGGTTTGACGGCCCTGACAGGACAATGCTATTTGGAAATGATTAAATCCCGAGTGAATGAGAAGTTATATGTTTGGTTTTGATCGAGCAAAATTAAAAGTAAAACAGAATTTTATATATTGTTGCAAGTATTTCATAGAGGACATGCTTATTGTTCATAAATTACAGAAACCCAAAAGAGCTGTAACTAAGTTTTATTTTAACTTTTGTTTAAAGGACAGAAAGAGAGATCTACTGTTTAGTTTGCAGTTCCGTTTGACACCAGTCTCATTCAATTTAAATGTGAAAAGGAGTGTTTGTATTCTTAAGCTCAGTGCTAATGACTAATGACTAAGGATAGTAACATGGGAGTTGCTGAATTTTAGGATAAATTCATCTGTTTTTCTGTATTTGAATTTTATATGTTGGGGTCCAGAGAAAGCACAGTGTACTTTGTTTGAAAGATTTTTTTTAAGTTTCAATTTTAGGAATACACTATATTGTAGCACTATGACATACAAATTTAATTAGTTTACACACTTGCAGAACAAATTTGGTGAAAGATGGAAGCTTAGTTCCCAGAAAAATATGAGAATATTTGTAAAGTTATTTACACATAAAACAATAACATTAAGTTGAATTGATTAGACAGTCTCCTACAGCCCAGAGGTTTGTTGTTTTTTTAACATGTCTATCTAGTTCTGTTGTCCATTTGCATTTCTTGAGATAGCATGCCGGTAAGGTGAAGCTAGCCCAAGCACTGCTTTGAAGTCTCCCTTGACATGCAAAAGTATTAGTGTAATGAAAGACTCAGGATAATTATTTTGCCTTGTTCAGCACTCTCACTGAGAACAGTATATACAATAGATTCTAGTCATACGTGAGAGAGAGACATGTGGCTGTCATGTTAAAAGTCATGATTTGTCCTATTACGACTGCCGTTATAAAAATGTTACAAAAATAATATTTTTATACTGTAGGGACTTTATTCAGATTGTTTAAGACAATTGCTATTTTGAATGAGCACATGTGTCCATTTTTGAACCATACCAATTAAGTTGGAGAGAAAAAAGGACACTGTTTACTCATGCTGATAGACTTATGAAGAAGAATTCAAATTTATATTTTCTATATACCATTTGTTTACCACAATACTAAGTTTCTAACAATTGTTTGATGTTCTTAGCATGCCAATTAAGAGGTAGTACTCTGATGGACATTAAACTGATGAAGGTTATTTAAAGTGACATATCTGTCTACTGAACATGTAAACAAATTTTGTTCAACTATGCTGTCTCCAGAATCTTTAATTCAGGAAGTCATTTAAGCCCCAATACATACTCAACAATTGGAAATAGACACCTGGAGACAGGCTAGGTGCATTTTGCACCCTGATATGCTTTGGAACATCTACACTGGCCATGTGGTACTTCCAGATGCTTTTTGCCTCATTTTGCCTTTATATGTACTGGCCAGACATGCAGGGGTAAAAAAAAGAGGGATGATTTGATGACAAATTTTCACAAATAAAAATTGGAGTAATTCTGAAACTTGCCAAACTTGCAGAATATGTGCGTGCAACTTGTCTAATCTATTAATATGTAAAGATCAGTTAAGAGTATGGTGGAGTATTTCCTACCAGCAAATGAATCTTCAGTGATGTAGAGACAAGAAGTTTATCAAACTGAGAGACACAGTTGATACCATATGAGATAGTTATGATCTTAAGTAAATGTGGATGAAATTATGTTTGTTACATTGCATTGTCTCATTGTAAAATCTAATCTAGAATATTTAGTCTTTTCATTTGATATTGGTTGCTGCTCTTCTGAATGGGACCTGGAGCCATGTCACCAATTGAAATCCAGAGATTCCAACAGAGGGAATTGGCCATAATCCAGATGGAACAGACCACCCCAAGACCTCTGAACTCAACTATACTTAAACTTCAGAGACAGGTGAAGTGCACGACGCAGTCCTGAAAAACTGCTGAGAAGCAGGCCCAAATTATCTGAAAATAAAGATTATTAAGACTGATTGGGACTTTTGGGAAAATCTACAAGCCATTTGGGCTACAGCAATTGCAATACCCACACCAGCTCAAGTTTTGCTGTAACATTTTCAAAGCTTTCTTCATCACTTTGTTGAATATTTGATGTGTTCAGTATTATTGCAAGCTGTATGTCTTCCATTCTCTTAGAATATTGCCTGCTGGTATTCCGGACTCGGAGGAGGCCTAACAGCTTTCTTTATAACTCGTTTAAGTATTGCTGTTTTTGGTATTCTTGCCTGCTGTATTTTTCCTATTTTATTAGGATGCTGTAAAAGAATGATATTGCAAAGTACAGTACCAAAAGCTGCCCCTTGATGATCCCTCCCTGTCTCAAATGGTTATTGTTATCAATGCCCTTTAGTGGGATTACTTTTGCCCCTCCACATAAAAAAGAAAAAGGAAAAGAAAAAGTGGAGAATATTGGGAAATTTGAGTTAGGTCTGCTTATATATTGGCTTTATATGACTGAACCCTTGCCTGGTGAAACTACACAGGAGGATGGATGGCACAGAAGACAAGAAGACAATAGCTATATGAGAGTATATGCTTGCAATAAGATAATAGATGCGGCCTGCTATAGAGGATTCTGGGAAACCATATTCTGGATAGAAGTATGCAGAATATTGGGCCTAGTAATATCAGCAAAAAGTACAGGTCAAGCAAAGAATTCAAACTAATGAGCACAAAATACTCTCTGACTGGTTTCAATTAGTGCCAAGAAGGAGGAAAAATGCAGGAAGGGTCAAAGGTCACAGGTCATGCATAGATGAACAGACCTAAAAGCAGATCCAGATGTATAGAGGTCACAGGCCATGCATAAATGAGCAGATCTAAGAGCAGGTCCAGATGTACAAATGTAAAGAGATTCTCCCCTGGGGAAAAGTGACACCTAAGTAGTTATGATGGATTCACTGAGGCTAATTTGAAGCAGACATTTGAGACAAGGAGAAATGTATATAAGGCGGTTATTTTGGAGGATCAGGGGGGCTGTGCTTTCTCCCTTTACAGAGAGAGAGAGAGAGAGAGAAAGTGCTGTCCCCGCCATTTCTATAGACAGACCTTGCTGTTCTGCATGATGCTGCAATAAACGTCTTTGTAGATAAAGCAACTGCTGTCTAAGTAATTCTTTGATTGGTGATATTTGGGCAACCGTTGTGGGAACCAGAAGCCACAAGGCCCTAATAGGAACGGAGTGAGTCTGAAGCAGTTTTGTGTCAAGTGCGGAGGATCAACCATGGTGATTTACAGGAGTTCCACAATATACTGCATTTCCTACAAAACCTCTTGTAGGAGAAGGGCACAGCCTGAGCATGTGTCTGTGGACCAGCAGGATCTACTTGTGGAGGATAAGCAACTTTATGTTGGCTGAACCAGAAACACTGATGTTCATAGATTTATTTAATGGTATTTCTATCCCGCCTTCTCCTTTAATCAAGGTGGTTACACAGCAAACAATCAATTGAATTGTATTTGGGTTTAAGGTGCGCATAAATGTGCAGTGATGTGTGTGTGTGTGTGTGTGTGTGTGTGTGATGATTAGTGTGCGCTATTTACATCATGAGCTTTATACAGAGATTGTGCGAGTGATGATGGGGATTTGGATAGTGATGATGGGGATTGAAGGTGTGTGTGTCTGTGTGTGTGTGTGTGTGTGTGTGTGTGTGTGTGTGTGTGTGTGTGTGTGTGTGATGATTAGTGTGCGCTATTTACATCATGAGCTTTATACAGAGATTGTGCGAGTGATGATGGGGACTTGGATAGTGATGATGGGGATTTGGATAGTGATGATGGGGATTTGGATAGTGATGGTGGGGATTTGGATAGTGATGGTGGGGATTTGGATAGTGATGGGGATTTGGATAGTGATGGTGGGGATTTGGATAGTGATGGGGATTTGGATAGTGATGGTGGGGATTTGGATAGTGATGGGGATTTGGATAGTGATGATGGGGATTTGGAAAGCCAGCTGCCATGGTTCTGGCAAATTTCTGGCATCTAAGTGCTTCACTATCTCTTCCTTCGGCAAAGGTTATTATTTATTTATTTGAACATTCTTTCTATACCGCCCCTTCCAACAATCAGGGATGGTTTACAGCGAACAATTGTTTATTACAGAGACCAGAGTTGAGAACATTGAACTGTTTACATATAAGCTTTCACACTGAAACAAGTCAGGTGGAAGACGGTTAACACTTAACTATATACATGAAAAATATGTGGATACTACCTGTGGGATAGTAATAGTCATACATGGTAGGTAGTTACCGAGAGGTTGGTTAGGTCAGATAGGAGGGATGGTCATACATGGTAGATAGTTACCGATTGACTGGTTAGTTAGATAGGGGGAATTTCATGGGAAGAATGAGGGTCATTGTTATTGTTGGAGCTATTATAGTACTCGGAGAATAGGAGAGTTTTTAAGTGCTTACGGAAAGTTTGTAGATCTTTGATTGATCCGAGTGTGTCTGGAAGGGAATGCCAGAGGGTGGGTGCTGTGTACGTGAAGGCTCTGTTGCTGGTAGCTTGTTTTGTTTTACGAATTGTGGGTGGAATTACAAGGAGATTTTGATTATTTTTTTCTCCTGTTCTTAACATCTATTTGCGTTTCTATTGTATTTGTAAGGATGGAGAGGGAGACGTTATTGAGTAGTTTAAATGTAACAACTAATATTTTGTATCTAATTCTGCTAGCCATCGGAAGACCATGAAGGTTATTAAATTTTTCAACCTCTTTTCCAGTGGCAGAAATTCAAATGAAGGACCCCCAGAGCAGGAGGGAAGCCACCTCATTAGATGCAAGCAGTAATAAGGGTGGCTTGGGTGGAATTTATGTCACAGCTGTTCTCCATTATCACTTTTATAAAGCAGAATACCCATCCTTCTCTAATCAAGCAAGATCACTTGTTTCTCCAAAGATCTATTCAACATGTCTTTCAGTGGTTGCACCAGAACCTCTCTGAATTCCTTTAATATCCTGGAATTTATCTCATTCAGCCCCATGCCTTTGTCCACTTTCAGGTTTGTAAGCTCCACATCAACACTCTGAATGGCGTGCTATCCAACCCGCTGTCATATGCACTCTTGCCAACCATTAGCAGTCCTTTTGCAAGGTCTTTATCACTGAATATAGGACACAAAATCTCTCCTGCATTTCTGTGTTTGTCACCCTCCACACATTCTTCCTTTCAATCTTACAGTATTATATTAGGGCTTCTTCCTTTCACTGATTTGCTTAAGAACATAAGAACATAAGACATGCGATACTGGGTCAGACCGAGGTCCATCAAGCCCAGTATCCTGTTTCCAACAGTGGCCAATCTAGGTCATACGTACCTAGCAATATCCCCAAAGGACACAGGTTCCTCAATGCTTGTACTGGGTCAAGCATTGATATCCTGGGTCCTTTTTAATAGTGGTTTATGGACCTTTCCTCCAGGAACTTGTCCAAACCTTTTTTAAACCCAGCTATACTAACAGCCCTTACTACATCCTCTGGTAACAGATTCCAGAGTTTGATTACACGTTGAGTGAAAAAATATTTTCTCTTATTTGTCTTAAATAGTTTACCCTGTAGCTTTATTACATGTCCCCTAGTCTTTCTATACTCTGATAGCGTAAACAATTGATCCACCTTTATCCGTTCCACTCCATTCATTAATTTATAGACCTCTATCATATCTCCCCTCAGCCGTCTCTTCTCTAGGCTAAAGAGCCCTAACCTTCTCAGCCTCTCTTCATAGGAGTAGCCTTCCATCCACTTCACCAATTTGGTGGCTCTTTCTCTGTACTTTTTCTAATAACGCTATGTCCTTTTTAAGATACGGTGACCAGAATTGCACACAATATTCAAGGTGCGGTCGTACCATGGAGCGATACAGAGGCATTATAACATCCTTTGTCTTATTCTCCATCCCTTTCCTTATGATACCTAGCATTCTATTTGCTTTCTTGGCCGCCGCTGCACACTGGGTGGAGGGTTATAACATGTTATCCACGATGACTCCTAAATCTTTTTCCTGAGTGGTGGTTTCTAATGTGGAGCCTTGCATCGTGTAACTATATATAACTATATAACTATTGCTTGAAAACAGTCTTGCTTCCTTGCTTTACCTCATTAGTTCCCTTTTCTTCAGTTCACATTTTGCAATCCTTATTTCTCTCACGTGAATATTTCAACTTCACTACATATTCTTGTAAGTCCAAATTACTTCCATGAGGCTCTAGGTCACCCCTTCAGAGGCGTCCCACTGGGAGTGTTCATTCCAACATTAGGCCAGTTCTTCAAGTCAGCCCATAACAAAGGTGGAAGGGGACAGAATCAAAGCAAGCTGGAGTTTGATAGGACTATGTTTATTTCATTAATTTGGCTGTGCTTCTATACCACTGTTCGCTGGGTCAAAGCAGTGTACATTTAACAAGAAAACAGATTAAATACATAAAACTTGAACACATTTACAATGAACTTAAATACACTGGATGTGCACGGATTTGGAAAGGTGATTTTTCTGGTTTAGGAATGTGGCAAGCCTTGTGAGAGAGGGGGGAATATGTATGTCTATGTAATGAGGCCAAAGTGTTTGATGAAGAGATGGGTTTTCAGTTGCTTGGGGAAGGTGTGGAGTTCAGTGATGCCCCTGAGTTTTCGGGGAGTGAGTTCCATAGTGTTGGTGCAGAGAATTTGAAAGATCTTGTTCAGGTTTGCTGTTTGCTCTTTATCCATGTAAGGGAGATGACCAAAGTGTTCCTGGGGGTTTGTCTGCTGGCTCTGTTAGACTGGAATGTTTGGAGTAGTATTTGCAGATGCAAAGAGGAGTGACCATTGAATGCTTTGTGGGTCATCATGAAGATCTTGTATTTGATACCACTGTTTAGTGGGAGCCAGTAGAGTTGTTTGAGGATGGGTGTGATGTGTTTGCGTCTCGGAGCTGCCAGTAGTGTGCATGCTATTGGTTGTAGAGCTGTCTGTAGCGGTAGGATAATGGATTGTGGTAGACCTTGATATATGGGGTTACAATAGTGGAAGAGTGGAAGGTCTATTGCTTGGCGTGCTGATCTGCAATCAAAGGGACTTGGGACTGGGCATAGGCATCTTAGGGTTCGGATTTTATAGTAGATTGCTCCAATGGTGTTTTTGATTTGTTGTTTGAATGTGAGGTTCTGGTCTAGGTTGACACTGATATATTTTTCTGCTAATTGGACCTTGATTTGGGTGTCATTTAGGGTTATGGATGTGGGCGGTGAGAATGCATTGTCTCTGGTGACGAATAGTGCCTCTATCTTTTTGTAGTTGATGATGAGGATTTGTGGTAAGCCATTGGGAGACTTTGGTGAAGCAGAGTTTCAGTTTTGTGTAGCTGGGGTGTTTTATATTGAAAGGTGCATAGAACAGGATGTCGTCTGCCTAGACGTGGTAGAAGAGGTCATGGATTTGATCACTGTGCCTAGAGGTTGGAGGTATATGTTAAATAATAGTGCAGAGAGGATGGAACCTTGTGGGACTCCCTGGGTTTGTGTGTAGGGGGTAGAAATGACCTCATCCATTTTGATTTGTTGCTTGTGGTTGGTCAAGTAGGACCGGAACCATCTCAGTATGGTGTCTTGAAATCCGATGGCTTGTAAGCATTGGAGGAGGATGGCATGGTTCACTGTGTCAAATGCTGATGAGATGTCAAGGAAGACTAGGATGAAGCCTTATTGCATATTCTGGATGTCTTGAATGAATCTGTTGAGGTGGGAGAGTAGAAGGGTTTCAACTCCATATGAGGGGCGGAATCAATGTTATTGGGGGTTGAGTGGGGTGTGTTTGGTAAATGTGATCTGTGATAAGGAAGCTTATCATAGTTCAGGAAGGAGCTATAATAGAGGTGAAATGACTCTGAACAAGCAACCTGTCTGTTCTGGTAGAAATAATAAGACAGAATGTTTCCATAAAAGACTACCAGTCCCAGAATGCACCAGGTTTCCAACAGCCATTAGAAGAGCTGAAGTGGGGCAACGTGTGTTCAATCAGGAGGGCTATGAGGTAATCCCCAAGCACTCATCTCCAAGGGCAGGGCTTGATTCAGCACAGCTGCGCTGTGCTAGGGTGGAGCATTAATCTATGCAGGATAAAAGAAAACCTTATTCTACAGAGAATCATCATCTTGAGCAGAGGCATCTTGATCAGAATCATTTTGATCAGAAGCATCTTGATCATCATCAGCAGCAGAAGCCAGAGCTGACGGACGGAGAGAGAAAGAAACACTTTGGAAGAAAGAAGAGAAAAGCATTTGGAAGGTCTAAAGGAGTCCATAGCAGTACGTATACTGGGAGGCATTCCAGAGGCAAGCATACACCACTGGACTGGGGAAAGCCAGAGGAGTGGGGCTGCAGAGCCAGGAATCCCCAGACGGCACCTGTGAGGGAGACGGCTGCACTTGGAAGGGACCCTAAGACCAGTGCCAGAAGGTATGTGAAGAGAGATCCAGTGTCCAGGGATCTTGATTGGAAGGCTGGACATAAAAACTGGACTACATACTGGCCAGGATATTTAGAGAGGAACTCTAACAGCAATGGAAGCTCAGGTATGAACACTGATCTATGCCCTAGCTCTTCACTGGGAAGACAGCAGGGAAACAGGTATTGTCCTAAGAGTGTTCCATTGAGAAATTCCTCTGTGCCAATCCATGATATTGAACCCAAGATAGTTGAAGAAGGGGAAGATGTTATAAATGGGGACTTTGAATACATGGATTGCTCTCTGTCTAAACTTCTGTGGTAATATGCTGTCACAAAATACAACAACCATCACAAAGAAATATAAAACTTGTTCTTTAATCTACTCAGAAAAGCTTCTGAGTAGGATTTGAGCCACCTAATAGAAAGTAAACCAGCCAAGAGGGTTTCAGCTGGTAATGGTTAGCAATTGAGCCTTGCCTAATTGCCTGTGAGCTCTGGAGGGACACTTCTGAGTGTGTGTGAAGATACAGGAAGATATCCCTGAAAAAGAACAGTTTCTTTCCTACTTTGTGGGTTTTGTTTGTTCTTTGAAGCACTGCTAAGGAGAATTAGCAGGAGCTTACAGGAAAGACCTTTCTGTTCCCATCAAGGTCTTTATGCTTTGATTTGATTGCTTAACAAGTTCAGCTGTTGTTTTTTCCTTATTTGTTTTTCTAAGTATAATACTGAAAGCAAGTATTCCTTTTTTATGTGCTACCAAGTATATCTGTGTTGGGAGAAATAACCCCATAAATAAAATATCTTCTTTACTTTACATTCGAGCAAGCACAACTAATTTATTGTGAACGGCTGAGTCTGGTATGAATGGACTACATTTCCCACAATCCTTTGCAAGTCATATTAATATTTGCCTTTGCCAAGACTGTGGACATTCTCACCCAGCGCCCCCGTTTACAGATCTTGAAGTTGTTGGTGGACGGCTTTTTCTATAAATTTTGCCATAAAGGAGAGACTGGTGATTGGCTTGTAAGATGCTGGATCCATTGGGTTGAGGTCAGATTTTTTCAGCGTGGGATGTAGGGATGAGGTCTTCAGGCTGTCAGGCATGTTGCCATGGGATATGGATAGTTGGTTGATTTTGGTAAGGATGGGGCTGAGTTCTGATTTGGCTGCCTTAATCCAAGAAACAGGGCATGGATCAAAGGGGGATGTCATGGTGTTGAGGGATGTGATGATGGATTCAATGTTATTGATGCTGATAGTATAGAAGGATGACCATGTAGCAGTGGTTGAGGGTCTGGTGGGTGGAAGGACATGTGGACTGGGTTGAGGCTGAAGCTGTTTGTAGTAATTGGCTAGCTGTTGAGGAGTGATAGATGTGATTGGCATGGTCTTGGTGAGGAATTTTGCAAGCTGTTGTACTAAGTCGAATAGTTCTCTTGGTCGGTTGTAAGACCAGTTGATCAGCTTGGTGTGGAAGTTCTGTTTGGCTTTGTTAGTTACCGTTCGATATTCATCCAGAAACATCATGTAAAGGCTGTGACTAACAGTGCGTATGAATTTCCGCCATTTCCATTCAAGCTTTCGTAGATGAGTTTTGGTTTTCCGGAGTTCAGGTGTATCCTGGGGGTTTTGGGAAGTTTGTTATTTCTGTGGGGTAAAGGGGATGAAGCAGCTGAGGCTTTGGTGATGGTATTGTTCCATTTGGTTATGATGATCTCTAAGTCATTGATATCTTCATCAAGAGCAGGGATGATCTGGGTGAGGAACTCTTCTTTGTTGAATTGTTTGAATAGTCTAATTTGTTGAGGCTTTGGGTGTTTTGGCTGGGTGTTAATTGGCAGACAGAAATTGATGAGGCTGTGATCTGACCAAGGTATGGGCAGGATCTGTATGGACTGAGGGGTGCTTGTGTGTATTGCTTGTTTATTGAGGAAGATCAGGTCACGTGTGTTACCTTTGCCGTGAGTGTGGGTTTGTATGATATGGGAGAGGTTCATGGCTGCCATGGCTTCTAGAAGGAGGTGGCATGTGTGTGCTGGACTGAGGGGAGGTTGAAGTCACCTAGTAGAAGAATGTCTGTTTTGGTGATCTTGAGTATGTTTTCCAGTATGTTTGTCAAGTCTGTAACAGCAATGGATGGTGATCTGTAGGCCAGTTATATTGCGCATTGTTTGTTAGAGATAATAAGGGTGTCTGTTTCGTTTGTGCTTTCGGTAGATTGAAGATAGAAGTTGCTAAATAAATAAGTTGTGATGCGATTTAGACAGAATGGCTACTGAAGAAGATCAGGCATCGAAGTCCCTGACGGGTGGGGGAGAGGGGGGGAAAGAGGCAAAGCTGTGCACGTACCTGCCATTCTTGTCTACTTCCCGGTGTCTACTCCAATCCTGTAGCAAGCGAGTTCTTAGATTAAGTTTAGGTGAGGTTTTTGCTAATGTAAAAACTCAATTTACAGAAAATCTGCATGCTATGTTTCTAAAACTGCTAAAAAAAAATCAGCAAAAGGCATATTTGTACAAGTATTTTCATATTCAAGCAGTAAAATACTCATAGTATACAATATCACGCAAACAAGGGTTCATGATTGAGGCAGGACTAGCAGCAGAGACGGTTTATCCATCAGGCAGATGTAACAGCAATGAAAAAGGAACCAGACACAGCACTCTTGTTTTGTCTGGGTGATGACAATACTTGGAGTTGCTGAAGCTATTGCTTTTTGAATGCAGTATGTTAGGATGCCAGCCAGATTACAGTAGATGTGGAATGGGTAGTGTTCATCTGTCTTTGTTACTGTGTTCACTGACAGGGTACTGAGCGCCCTAAGCCCACCCTCCTTGATCATCCTAACGCCGCCATTCCCACAACAATCCAGTTAAACATACACAATTGCACATCATACTTTTTGCTTTGTATGTGAGGTTCCACTCTTGCGGCAGGTAAGCGCATGTGCTGATGCCTCTCGGGTTTGTGGGCATGTCAGTTCCACTCTTGTGGCAGGTAAGCGCATGTGCTGATGGCTCTCGGGTTTGTGGGCATGTCAGTCCCACTCTTGCGGCAGGCAAGCGCATGTGCTGATGGCTCTCGGGTTTGTGGGCATGTCAGTCCCACTCTTGCGGCAGGCAAGCGCATGTGCTGATGGCTCTCGGGTTTGTGGGAATGTCAGTCCACTCTTGCTGCAGGTAAGCGCACGTGCTGATGGCTCTCGGGTTTGTGGGCAATGTCAGTCCACTCTTGCAGCAGGTAAGCGCATGTGCTGATGGCTCTCGGGTTTGTGGGCATGTCAGTTCCACTCTTGCGGCAGGTAAGCGCATGTGCTGATGGCTCTCGGGTTTGTGGGCATGTCAGTCCCACTCTTGCGGCAGGCAAGCGCATGTGCTGATGGCTCTCGGGTTTGTGGGCATGTCAGTCCCACTCTTGCGGCAGGCAAGCGCATGTGCTGATGGCTCTCGGGTTTGTGGGAATGTCAGTCCACTCTTGCTGCAGGTAAGCGCACGTGCTGATGGCTCTCGGGTTTGTGGGCATGTCAGTTCCACTCTTGTGGCAGGTAAGCGCACGTGCTGATGGCTCTCGGGTTTGTGGGCATGTCAGTCCCACTCTTGTGGCAGGCAAGCGCATGTGCTGATGGCTCTCGGGTTTGTGGGAATGTCAGTCCACTCTTGCTGCAGGTAAGCGCATGTGCTGATGGCTCTCGGGTTTGTGGGCAATGTCAGTCCACTCTTGCAGCAGGTAAGCGCACGTGCTGATGGCTCTCGGGTTTGTGGGCAATGTCAGTCCACTCTTGCAGCAGGTAAGCGCATGTGCTGATGGCTCTCGGGTTTGTGGGCAATGTCAGTCCACTCTTGCAGCAGGTAAGCGCATGTGCTGATGGCTCTCGGGTTTGTGGCATGTCAGTCCCACTCTTGCTGCAGGTAAGAGAGAAAAATACAACTCCTAGGGGAGGTGGGTGGGTTGTGAAGATTCAAGTCCTGCTGTTCCCGGAGATCACCTGTTAAAGCTAACTACATTCCTGCTTGTTCCTGGAGATAGTGTAGTTACTCACCTGTAACAGGTGATCTCCGGGAACAGCAGGAATTGAGTCTTCACAACCCACCCACCTCCCCTAAGAGTTGTATTTCTCTCTCTTATTTCTCTCCTCCTCTCCTTTGCCTCAGCTATAAACTCAACTGAAGAGGGAGAGTTGGAAAGGTGGGAAGGCAGCAACACAGGTGCAGTGGGATGCTCCCAAAAGCTTTCCTATTGGATGCTGGGGAGCGTTCCCGTGCAGGCTCAGTCGGTACCGTCGATACCCATATGTGAAGACTACATTCCTGCTTGTTCCTGGAGATAGCGTAGTCTTCACATATGGGGACTCCCCAGCTGAAAGATGCCAGGGAGATGACCCCAGAAAGCTGCATAACCCAGTTTGAGATGGGTCATGCTTCCTCCCATGGATCTCTGCATCGAAACCTGGGAAGGCGGGTAGGAGCTGTTCTAAGTCTGAAAGAGATGCTGGAGAACAGCTTGACCAAACAAGGCATCCCGATGGGAGTCCTTGTCTAAGCAGTAGTGGGCTGTGAAGGTGTGTACCGAAGCCCAAGTGACTGCTCTACAGATGTCGTCAATGGATACTGAGCGACGGTTAGCCATGGAGACTGCCATTGCTTTTTCATTGTGAGCTGTGACATGACCTTCTAGAGAAAGTCCCTTACTCTCACAGGTAAAGGATATGCAGTCTGCAATCCATTTAGACAATATCCTCTTGGAAACTGGGAATCCAAGATGACTGGAGTCAAAAGCAACAAAAAGCTGGGAAGCCTTTCTATGTTCCTTAGTTCTCTGAAGGTAAAAAGCCAAGACTCTTTTACAGTCCAGAGTATGAAGATTTCTTTCTGCATTGGAGGCGTGAGGCCTAGGAAAGAATACAGGAAGGTAAACCGATTGGTTTAAATGAAAAAACGCAATCATCTTTTGCATAAAGTGAGGGTGAGTCCTAAGAACTACTTTATCATGGTGGAACCTTGCATAAAGAGGATCAGCCACTAAAGCATGGCGCTCACTGATGCGTATTGCAGAAGTGAGAGCAATTAGGAAGATTACTTTCCAAGAAAGAAACTTTAGAGATGTAGTGGCTAAGGGTTTAAAGGGCGGTTTCATGAGCTGCCCAAGGACAAGATTCAAATCACATGCCACAGGTGGTGGCTTAATAGGAGGTTTTGTTAAGAGCAGACCTCTCATAAACCTTGCTACAAGTGGTTGAGAGGAAACAGGTTGTCCATCCAAGGGCTTGTGGAATGCCGCAATGGCACTAAGGTAGACCCTTACTGAATTGGTCTTAAGACCAGAGGATGATAAATGGAGGAGATACTCTAGTAGCACCTCCACTGGTACTGAAAAGGGGTTAAGGTCCTTTTTTGAACACCAGATAGAAAACCTTTTCACTTAAAGGCGTAGGCCCACTTTATGGAAGGTTTTCTTGAAGCCAAACAGGATATCCTTTACCTGTTGAGAAAGGCTGATATCCTTGAATTCTAGGCTCTCAGCAGCCACGCCCTGAGGTGTAGAGACTGAGGATTCGGGTGCAATAGCGTCCCGTTCTCCTGAGAAAGAAGATCTGGAGCACATCCTAACTCCAGAGGCCTGGCTTGAGAGAGACGTAGAAGCAGAGGATACCACGTTTGCCATGGCCATCGTGGGGCTATGAGGATCATATGGCCCCTGTCTCTCTGAAGCTTGATTAGAGTTTTGGGAATGAGGGGAGTGGGTGGAAAGGCATAGAGGAAGTCCTAACCCCAGTGGAGGTGAAAGGCATCCCTTGCCTGACGGTTCTGAGCCGGAATTCTGGAACAGAACCGGGGAAGTTTGGCATTCTGAGGACTTGCAAATAGGTCTATATCTGGAGTACCCCAGATTTGAAAACTTCGAGCAATTTGCTCTGAATGAAGAGGCCATTCGTGCGGCAGCAAGACTCGACTGGGCTTGTCTTCCAAGGGGTTTTGTGTTCCTGGTAAATACAGCACTAAAAGGTGGATTTGAAGATCTATGGTGAAGGCCCAAAGACGTAGAGCTTTGTTGCACAACACCCGAGATCCCGTCCCTCCCTGCTTGTTCACAGAGAACATGGCTACTTGATTGTCGGTCTGGACCAATACAGTCTTGTAGCTCAGATGGGCCTGAAATACTAGAAGAGCATAGAAGATGGCTCTGAATTCCAGGAGGTTAATATGAAGATAAGCCTCTTGCTCGGTCCAGAGACCCCGAATGGAGAGATTGTCCAAGTGAGCTCCCCAGCCTAACTTGGACGCATCCATCGTTAAGGTGGCTTGATGCAGTGGCTACTGGAAAGGGGACCCTACTAGAAGGTTTTCCAGTGATTGCCACCATTGTAGGGACGAAATGAGACGTGATGAGTTTCTGATTTTTTCCCTTAGGCAACCAGAGGCCTGTGTCCACTGAGAGGTTAGGGTCCACTGGGCTGCTCGCATGTGAAGGCGAGCATAGGGAACCACATGGACAGTGGATGCCATATGCTCCAGCAGCTGAAGCCATTTCTCGAGCAGTTAGCCAAGTCTTCATAGCTCCTTGAGAGGCCAGCTGGAGTATTCGAAGACAACGTGGTTGTGGCAGGAAAGCCTTTGACTGCCTTGTGTCTAGAAGAGCCCCTATGAATTCTAGAGATTGAGGTGAGATGAGATTTTGGGAGGTTTATGACCAGTCCCAGGTACTGCAGGATTTGCACTGTGCAGGAGAGAGCGGAGCTGACTTCTGGAGCTGTTGATGCCCGGATGAGCCAGTCGTTTAAGTAGGGGAAGACAAATATCCCCAGAGTTCTCAGGAATGCTGCTACCACTGCCATGCATTTTGTGAAAACTCTTGTGGCAGAGGCCAGTACAAAGGGAAGAGCCCTGCACTGGTAATGTCTTCCTTGAAAGAGGAAACAAAGAAACCTCATGTGATCTGTATGGATGAGAATATGTGTATATGCATCCTTTAGATCTAGAGAACATAGCCAATCCTGACTCTGAATGTAAGGAAGACGTGTTCCGAGGGAGATCATCTTGAATTTTTCTCGGAACAGATACTTGTTCAACTCTCTGAGGTCCAGTACGAGTCGGTATCCCCCTGTCTTCTTTGGAATGAAGAAGAAACTCATGCCCTGTTGGGATATGGGTACCTCTTCTATTGCCCCTTGAGCAAGTAGTGAGGTGATCTCTTGAGACATGAGAGTGTTGAAAGGGCCCTGAGAATTGAACTGTTTTGTGATGGTGGGAGGGGGCATACTGTGAAAATGGAGTTTGTACCCCTCTGTTACAATAGAGTCCAGTGCTCCAATGTTATCTGTTGCCGTCTTTCGGCAAAGTGACAGAGTCTTCCTGGGATGGTGAGGGGCTCTGGACCTTTCAGGGGCAGGATGACTAAGTTCTCTAGGAAGGAGTCAAAGCCCCTGAGGAGGCTGTGTCTGCTACACTGATTGAGCTCTGGGGACTTGGGCCTTCCTTTGCTGTCTAGGTTGTTGCCCCTTTTGGGGAGCAGGTACTAGACAGTGGACAGCCGGGTGTAAGATGGGTAGAATTTCTTTTTCTTGTTGAAAAAGGGTTTCTTAGTTGTCTTTTTCTTAGCTGGGCTGGCTGTGGTCCTTGATAATCTGTTCAAGGTGGTGTTTTTGGACTCAAGCTGATTAGCTTTGTCCTGCCAGTCCTTGCCAAGGAGGTTTTCTCCTGTGCAAGGAAGGTTTCCCAGCTTGTCTTGCACCCATTGTTCTAAATCAGATGCCTGAAGCCAGGCAATGCGACGTGCACCGATGGAAATAGCAGAGGTTCTACTGATGCACTCAAAGCAATCAAAGGTTGCACGATTCATGAACTTGGACACATTCTGGGCATGTTTGACCAGAGTGAGGAAATCTGTTCTTTTATCATCGGGGAGAAGTGGAGCCATGAGCTCCAGATCTCTTGTAATCTCCTTAAGAAACATTCCCATATAAAGAATGTAAGAGCTGATCCTAGCTGATAGCATCGAGGCTTGAAAGCATCGACGCCCAAAGGCATCGAGTGTCCTTGCTTCACAGCACGGAGGGTTGGAAGAATGCGTCTTAGCACTCTTGATCCTACGTATCGCCGATTCCACTACCATTGAATGGTGTGGTAATTGCGTTTTCTGAAAACCAGGGCATTGTATAACTTGGTACATGGTATCGAGCCTTCGAGTGTGAAGACACCATTAAACGCGTTTCCCACATCCTTAGCATGAGGTTATGCAAGATTCGGTGAATGGGAAGGGTAGCAGCCTCCTTAGGCGCTGCCGGGTACTGAAGAATTTCTAATTCTTCTGCTCTCGGTTCCTTCTCGGGGGTTACAGTGATCGAGAGTCCCCGTGCAACATCACGTATGAAATCCTGAAAGGACATGTCCTCTGGAGGAAACATCCTACGTTGAGGAGAAGGAGAGGGGTCCTCCGGAAGAATCACTCTGGTACCGACGGAGTCATCGGAATCGGAGGACTGAAAGTATCGGCGTGCCGCGTGTTCTTGCATTGCTTGACGCCGGTATCGATCGAAGTCAACATCAGACTGTCTCGATACCAGACACCGATTCAAGGGCCGGCATGTGGGGAAGCAAGGAACAAAGCACATTGGTTAAAGCAGGTGCGGTTGGTACCGGTATCGATGACTGCGGAACCGCCTGGAGAGGCCTTAGCGATACCGAAGCTGCTAAGAGCCGCAAGGCTGAACTCGATGGCCAGGATGTGCTGATCCATGGCCCCTGTCGATGCCTGGGTGTCAGTACCAGTGGAGCCGGCCACGACACTAGAACATGGCACCAAGAGTTCTCTGGAGGTGGAAGCTTCAGGAACATCCTGGAGCCCCGTTAATGCTTTTGAGGCCAGGGCCTCCCACCAGGGCTGTTTTGCCGGTATGTTTTCCTCGAGGGCAACGCTATTAGCATCTCGATGCTTTGAAGGAGATCTACCCTTTAAGGACCAGCCGGTCTTAGAAGACCTGGGTTAGGTACCTGAGATCCATGGGAGGAAGATGAAGCCCTGGAAGACACTGATGCAACGGACATCGCATCTGCAGCAAAGAGGGTACCACGTTTTGCAGCTCTGTTCTGCAGGCCTCTCTTGGTCATCTTTCTACAGAGGAGACACTCCGATAGTAAATGGCCAGGACCTAAACATTTGAGACACCAGTCATGGGTGTCGGTAGCAGAAATGGTACCGCTACACTTTGAACATTTTTTGAAACCACTGGATGGTTTCTCCATTTTGGAAGAAAAGAGGGCCTAGTGCCCAAAATGGTGCCTGGCACCAAGAGGGGACAGACCCTCCAAAAGAATTATTTTATTTATTTATTTTTAAGAAAAGAAGTTAATAAAATAAAGAAGAGACGGGTGAAGACAGACGCGACCACAAAATAATTTTCTGCGGCGACAGGGTTTGTTGCCTATCGGCTCCACTGCAAACGAAAACCTTTAGAGGGAGAGTTGGAAAAGCGGGAAGGAATCGACGTAGGCGCCGTGGGGTGCTCCCAAAAGCTTTCCTATTGGACGCTGAGGAGTGTTCCCGCGCAGGCTCCGTCAGTACCGACGATACCCATATGTGAAGACTAAATTCCTGCTTGTTCCTGGAGTTTGCTGTGTACTCTCTCCAGGGTACCACCCTCCCTTTTGGACCCAGTAAATACCCCTCATCAGGTATCTTGAGCACATCCCCAGTGAGAACAACAACTGAGAGTACTACCACTCCACCAGTGGATTTAGGTGCCGGAGCGGCATGAAAGCTGCCTGCTGTGACTGAGAAAAAGTGAGGCCTATCACCTCTAAAATGGCAGAGCAGCCTTTCTCCCCACAATCTCCAATGCAAGCAGAATTTGTAGAGGAAATGACTGCAGTGGTGGTAGGAGCTCTTGCAAGCAAATTTGATGCCTTGACTGGTAAATTAGACTCTTTAAATAAAGCATTTGAGGCATTTGGGAGTGGTTTACAAGAAGCCGAACAGAGGATAAACAAGACGGAAGAAACCGCCACTGCCCAAGCATGGGAAATCCGTCGAATGCAGGAACAACTAGCAGCTCATGAAATTAAATTGGACAACCTTAAGAATCAAAGTAGAATGAACAACTTACGCTTCGTAGGCGGCCCAGCTTCAATTAAAGACGCTGAATTGCGTGGCTATTTAGAAACCCTACTCCCAAGACTCCTTCTGCTTAGAAAAGAATGCGGTACTACTACTAATAGAGCGAGCGCACCAGATAGGCCCACTCAGGTCCGTGGACCACTGCCCCAGCATCGTGATAGCGAATTTATCAATCATGTACAAAAAGACATAGTACTATGCGCTGCCAGGAACCAGGGCCCTATATCCCATGAGGGCTTCGCCTAAGCATCTATCAGGACTATTTCACAGCATTGAGCCAGAGGCGCAAAACCTATAAGCCAGTGTGCCAATGCCTTGTGGAGAACACAATTAAATCCATGGTCTAATACCTGGCTCGACCACGTGTTTTCATAACGGTACCATCAGGACTTTTGATTCTGCAGATGTAGAAAAACAATATCTACAAGAACTGAGAGGGTCATCTCCAGCGAGGGCAACATCTTAACTGGGTAACAACCAAATTAACGGTACTCCATCCGACACCTCCACGGAGGAAATGGCAATGGGGAGTTTTCTGCACGAGTGATTAGGCGATGGCTGAATTATGGACTAAAGACACAAGGGCAGGTGCCACTTGGCTAATGGGCCTTCTAATGGCTAATCGCCTTGAGACATACTGTAAGCATATAGGGGTCACCCAACCCCCCCCCCCCCCTATTTGAGGCTAGAGGTCTGGAGAAGGGATATGAACACAAATGGCACCCAGATGGAAGAGTCAAATTACTTTGAGTGTGGTTTTTATTTTATTTTTATATGTGCTCTATGGAGATAGTAT
Source organism: Ichthyophis bannanicus (assembly GCA_033557465.1). Classification (NCBI taxonomy): domain Eukaryota; kingdom Metazoa; phylum Chordata; class Amphibia; order Gymnophiona; family Ichthyophiidae; genus Ichthyophis; species Ichthyophis bannanicus. The sequence goes on along the minus strand of CM066040.1, from coordinate 299,249,279 downwards.
TGCGGGTAATGTATGCAAGGATAGTGGACAACATTGGTATTAAGGGGAGGGGTGAAGGGGAGAGGATTTATTACCAGAGGGGGGGATAGTATGCGAGGACGGGGAGGAATGATAGTGTATGGCAGGTTAAGATACCAGGGAGCACTAGTTGATGGTGTGTATGAGTGAGGGGGGGGGGCTGTTGGGACTTAGGTGAGAAGTGAAGTAATGAAGCTTGCTCTCCTTAGCCCCACCGTCTAAATCAAACACCTCTGGGTCATTTGGAATCTTTCACCTCTGTACTTAGGGGCACCTGAGTTACTTTTATCTTTATTGGAACCTCTCTGTTGGGATGAACAAACTTCCCTCTTTTGCTAGTATCCTTCAAGGATATATCCTTCCAAACCATGTGCTCTTGGGCAACTGTTGGCTTTCTACTATCATCTCATTTAAAAGTTGTTCTCTCTCCTTTGAAAAGGTTAATATCAGCAGCCTGGTAGCATCTCTGTTAAGGCGGAGTCCACCCCTTCGGAGAAGCCCCTCCCTTCCCCACAATGTTGCCCAATTCCTAACAAATCCAAACTCTCTTTGCACCATCGTCTCATCCATGCATTCAAACTCTGGAGCTTTGCCTGCCTTTTGGGTCCTGCACGTGGAACATTTCAGAGAATGCTACTCAGGAAGTTCTGGCTTTCAACTTCCTACCTAAAAGCCTAAATTTAGCCTCAAAAACCTCCCTTCCACGCTTTCCTATGTCACTGGTACCAATATGTACCAAGAGAGCAGACTTCCCCAGCACTGTCTAAAACCTTGTCTATGTGGCGCGAAAGATCTGCTACCTTCACACCAGGCAGGCATTTTACCAGGCAATCTTCACTTCCACCAGCCACTGAGCTATCTACATGCCTAATGATCGAATCGCCAACTATAACGGCCGTCCTAACCCTTCCCTATGGGCACATGGCCCTGGAGAAACCTCCTCGGTGAGGGTTTTACATCACCTGGAGGACAGATCCTAGCTCCAGGATCATTTCCTGTCACACCAACCTGATGCTCTCCTTTCACGTGACCTCTCTCCTCCACGACAACTGAGAGACTGTTAGTACTGAAGTCCCACCTCCAGTCTATGTCCCTGTAGGTCTCATCTATATACCTCTCTATCTTCCTTATGTCCTCAAAGTCTGCTACTTTAGCCTCCAGAGGACTTGTTACCGGAGGACAAAGAGCTCCTTGCACCTAGTTCACACATAAGACCCCTCACCAACTGGGGGAAAAAAATCATACATGTGACAGTCAATGCAAAAGACCAGATAGCCCCCCTCTCACTGTTAGACTACTGTCTGCATCTTAGTTTAAAGGTTTTGTTTAGCTATTTAAAGTTGTCAACTTAAAGATTCTAGGGATACTTGTACTAATATCACTGTACCTAATAAGCTTAAGGGACTTAGGTCACCTCAGGATTAATCATTCTATTCCTGGTGAGGATAAACAGCTGAACTTGAAGTGAATTTGACCACCTCTTTCCCTTTCATAGGTTTAAAAGCCCATAAAGCTAAGATTATGCTGGGGTGGATAGGAGTCAGGGTGGGTGGTTCACACAGCCCTTGGTTTGATAGAGGGAGACTTTCAAATTGCCCCTTTGACCTGTCACTTGGTTTTAACACCTACCTAAAACAGTTTCACTGGTCATTTATTTATTTATTTAACAGGTTTTATATACTGCCTTTTCATAGATTCAAAGCGCTTTACATATAACAATAGTAGCAACAAGCTTTACATAGAATAGGGAGGGATAACTTGGTGGATTACATGAAGTATAAAACATTTAACTTCTCAAAGTATATACATCTGCACTGCTGCATGATAGTGGGTGTTGTGGTTACATTTAATAGTTATCTAGGGGCAACAATTGATAAAACAATGAAACAATGATAAACGTTAAGGAGGAATGACAATACGGAGAACTTTATGAACAAGTCTCAGAATCTTTTACTGGATACAATAACGGATGGGAAGCCAGTGATAAGAAATGAGGTGTGGAGTAACATGATCCAACCCGGAGGCATCGACAAGTAACCTGAGAGCAGTATTTGGAATGGATTATAGTGTCTTCAGTTCATACTCCCGAAGGCCAGTGAAAACAATGTTACAATAATCCAACCGCGAGATAATCAGAGACAGAATAAAAGCAGTAAGGGCTGGGGATTGAGAAAGGAGTAGATAGATCAAATTTGGTGAAGAACAAAGAATAATTTCTTCACTACAGAGCCAAATGTGGTCATGGAAGGAAAGACCCATATCTAATATAATCCCAAGGTATTTGACTGATGTAGTTAGAGGCAAAGGGGTATCATTTAGAATAGGTGCAAAAGTGGGAATAGTAGAGGAATTAGTAAACCAGACAGCAAATATTTTGCTAACATCGTTTTTCAGAAGACTGACCTTCAACCATTAGGCGATTTAAGAAAGACCGTTATTAATGATGGATAAATATGCAGAGACACCAGCAGTCTGTATGATAGTAGCAAGAGAAGCAAGAAGAGAACCTTGAGGGACCCCGCAGGTGAGGACATAGGAAAACAAGGAAGACGAACCAAGGGAAACAGTAGGCATGCTCAGAAAGAAAATAAAAACACTGCAGAACTGAACCACAAAGTCAGATACCATATAAATGAGAGCAGGGAAGAGTGTGATCGACTAAGTCAAAGGCTGAGGACAGATCAAGAGAGACAGCTAAAGAGACATTATCCCCATCAAATGATTGGTGCACTTCGCTAAGAAGGTATGTGAGGATGGTTTCTGTGTTATGACCTGATTGGTAAGGGTGTAGAGTATTGCTTTTAATGAGGTGATCTGAAAGTTGTGAAAAAAACACTTTTTCCAGGATTTTGGAGAGTACAGACAGGACGGTAGTTATCAGCAACAGTGTTATCAAGGGATGACCATTTCAGAAGAGCCGTATAATAGCCTCTTCAAGAGAAAGGGAATGGCTCCAAAGATGAGGCTGTTAATACTGGATAACACTGGTGGCAGTAAAGCTAGAGAGTCAAATGATAATCATGACGATGGAATGGGATCAAGAAAGCAGGTAGTCTTTTTAGAAAAGGAAAATTTTGCTGAGCTGAAGCAAAGAGAAAGAATCGAATGCATCCCAACAGTGGGTAAGAGAATCTGAAGGGCTTGACGATAAAGAGAAAAAAAAATCTGGATCAGCAAACAGCTCCATAATGGCGGGGTCAGGGGATGTGGGTAGCAATGAAAGATGATCCTGTTTAATATTAAGACTTTCTGAACATTTATATAGTGCTACAAGATGTACACAGCACTGTGCAGACACATGGAAAAGACAGTCCCTGCTCATCAGAGCTTACGATCTAGTCACTAAAGCAAGGAAATCAGCAGATGTAGTTATAGAGGAATGGGGAGGAACAGGAGGGTGAAGTAAATGACAGAACAGAGTACAGTTGCTTAGTCTGGTTTGAAGAGCTTTAAGGGCAGAAAGAGTTATCTGGGCATCAAACTGACATGGGGTATTGTGTGCAATTCTGGAGACCACACCTTCGAAAGGAGGATGGAATCGGTGCAGAGGGTGGCTACTAAAATGATCCAAGGTAGTCATTATAAAGCATATGGGGACAGACTTAAATATCTTAATATGAATCCGTTAGAGGAAAGGCGGGATTGAGGTGATATGATAGACATGTTTAAATACCTCTGTGGCATAAATGCACAGGAGATGAGCCTCTTTTGATTGAAGGCAAGCTCTGCAACAAGGGGACATACGATGAGGGTCAAAGGAGACAGACTCAGGACTAATAGGCAGAGAAATTTCTTTACGGAAAGAGTAGTGGATCCGTGGAATAGTCTCCCAGTGGAGGTGGTAGAGATAAGGACAGTAACTGAATTCAAAAAAGCATGGGACAAACACAGAGGATCTCTAAAGGTAAAAAGTGGACTATAGCGGTTGATATGGAAGGACAGACTAGACAGGCCATGTGGTCTTTTTCTGCCGTCATGTTTCTATTGCTAAGGGAACAAAGCTTTACCTGTGCATCAGTCTGACATAGGAATATCCTTCCACCAGCACAAAGCTGCTCCAGTCTCGAAGAAGGGAAGTGAGGGCAGAGTGAGAGATGCGGCACTGAATGGTGCTGTAACGTCCATTGTTCCCTGGAGTGTGCAGGTGTTTCGGGACCGGCCTGAGGGGTGAAGAACAGTTAGTGGCAACCTTCAGCAGAGCTGGAATACACAAATCACAACAGAACATGAGTGACATAGCAAATGTGTGTCCCAAGGAGCCGGCCCTCCCACAAAGATCCAATCACAGATTACCCATGCACTGAGGAATCTTCCTTCACTGCTACCCTTACATTGGGGAAAAGATCATTCAAGGTAGCAAAACCCCTTTAAACTGCAGAACAGATCAGCCATGGTCAGTGTGTCATAAGTCAGACATATACACCAACAGCTGTTACCGAGATTAAAGGGCCATATGATAGAACATCTACTCTTCAGCTCAACACTTCTTCACATCTCTATATTGTCCACCTTGCTCCACTTGTAGCTTTCTCTCCTCTCATTTCACTATCAGGTCATCCACTATTTCCCCATGCCCCCCTGTGCTTCACTCAATCCTTCAATCACCCTCCTGCTACACTAAGACTTATCCACTATTTCCCCATGCCCCCGTGCTTCACTCAATCCTTAAACCACCCTCCTGCTACACTAAGACTCATCCACTATGTCCCCATGCCCCCCTCTGCTTCACTCAATCCTTCAATCACCCTCCTGCTACACTAAGACTCATCCACTATTTCCCCATGCCCCCCTCTGCTTCACTCAATCCTTCAATCACCCTCCTGCTACACTAAGACTCATCCACTATTTCCCCATGCCCCCCTGTGCTTCACTCAATCCTTCAATCACCCTCCTGCTACACTAAGACTCATCCACTATGTCCCCATGCCCCCCTGTGCTTCACTCAATCCTTCAATCACCCTCCTGCTACACTAAGACTCATCCACTATTTCCCCATGCCCCCGTGCTTCACTCAATCCTTAAATCACCCTCCTGCTACACTAAGACTCATCCACTATTTCCCCATGCCCCCCTGTGCTTCACTCAATCCTTCAATCACCCTCCTGCTACACTAAGACTCATCCACTATGTCCCCATGCCCCCCTGTGCTTCACTCAATCCTTCAATCACCCTCCTGCTACACTAAGACTCATCCACTATTTCCCCATGCCCCCCTCTGCTTCACTCAATCCTTCAATCACCCTCCTGCTACACTAAGACTCATCCACTATTTCCCCATGCCCCCCTGTGCTTCAATCAATCCTTCACCACCCTCCTGCTACACTAAGACTCATCCACTATTTCCCCATGCCCCCCTGTGCTTCACTCAATCCTTCAATCACCTCCTGCTACACTAAGACTCATCCACTATGTCCCCATGCCCCCCTCTGCTTCACTCAATCCTTCAATCACCTCCTGCTACACTAAGACTCATCCACTATGTCCCCATGCCCCCCTCTGCTTCACTCAATCCTTCAATCACCCTCCTGCTACACTAAGACGTTCCTGGAATTTCAGGAGGAGGGACAGCGCTAGATGACTCGGACTCTTACATGGTTTTTCTGTCTCAGCTACTATATTCTCTAACCTCTCTTGCCTGTCCTATCGATAATTATGGTGTTCTTTTCTGCTCTGTTTTTAGCAAAAAAGAAAATTATTTGTAAACAGCTTTGCTATTAGCCATGAAAAAAGTGTTATATCGAGATTTGAATAAACATACATTAGGCATGCCCTTCCCTCAGCCACCCATCACCCCGCCCTGGTTAGCCTTCCCCAGTGAGCGTCCTTCTTCCCCCCCACCAGGCACATACATGTCATGCTCCAGCAGAAGGACAATGCGATGCGTGTGCAGCCACCGCTGCCAGAAGTTGGCGTCCATTGAAAGGATGGGTTTCCAATAGGAGGCAAACTGGGAATGACTGGAATCGGAAGTACTGTGCTGAAGAGACAAGACCTGAGAAGAAAGAAGTGCATTTCACAACACAAAACGTTTCCTGCATGACTTCAATCCATTACTAGCCAAATGAAAGCAAGAGAGACTGAGCGGAAGAATGGCTGACTGAAGAAGAGATGTTAGTTTATAATACCCCTGTCCTTCGAGTCAATCACTCCTGTCACCCAGTCTTCCCCCTTAATGCATCCTTCAAGTTCCTCTTTCCTAATCCCACCTTTCCACCTCTTCTGTACCCTATTGCTCTCTCTCATCTGTATCTCTCCCAGTCTTCTGAGCCTCCTTGTTCCCTTCATTCATGTCTACAGTTCTGTACACAAGGATCTTACAAACCACCAGCTTCTAACTCCCTTCCCTGAAGAGTAATCAAAAATGGAATTTATTATAGTCTCCACTGCTCCAGCTGTCTCATCCTCTCATATCCTCTCTCTTCTCCAGCACCCGTTCATTCACGGTCTCTCATAAAATCTTTGACCTCTACAGCATCCCAGCTTTTCAGCTCTTCGGCACGCCAGCTCCCTCAATCTCCTTTCTCCAACCCTCTTCTAATTCCTCCCTTCCACGTCATCTCTCTCATTCTGTCTGTCTGTTAGCTCCTTCCTCTCCCTCCCTGGCTCTATCTACTTTTCCTTTTTCAGTCACTATTTCTCTCAAAAGCATGCCCACTCTGCCCTTGAGAAAGAGAGAGCCAAGAACACTTGTTACACAAACCACAGCCTTCTCCCCCACTCTTCATCCCCCAGACCGTCAGTCTGTTCTCCCTACAGCTATTCTGCCCCTTTCCATTACTGCAGAAAGCAGCTCAGAAAAAAGGTTTTCCCATTAACTGAGTACAGTGTACACAAATACTCTTAAACCTAGGAAATAAAGAGGAGCAAGCTCACAGGCATGTAGAGAAAGCACAGTTACTTACCTGTAACAGGTGATCTCTGGGAACAGCAGGAATAAGTCTTCACAACCCACCCACCTCCCCTAGGAGTTGCATTTCTCTATCTCTATCTTTCCCTTCCTTGCTCTCTCTCTCTCTCTCTATGTCTCAGCTTTAAAACTTAACTGAAGAGAGGCAGTTGGGAAGGCGGGAAGGCAGCACGCAGGCGTGTTGGGATGCTTCTAAAAGCTTTCTGATTGGACGCTGGGAAGCGTTCCCGCGTGGACTCCGTGGTACCCTCCGTCGGTACCCTCCATTGCCCATGTTCCCTGTAAGTATTAGCGTATGTGTGTCATATCCCCTCGTGTTAAATGTATCCCCCAATTGACCGCTTTGACCCGTTGAAAAGTGGAATATAAATACAGCTAAATAAAATAAATAAATAAATAAATAAAGTAGAACAAAAACAAGTGGAGGTCAGAACCCTTCAGGGTGAGAAATAGCCCCAGGGGAAAACTGGGGTAGTATTAAGAGGTAGAGCTTCAGCGGAGACACAGAAGGTACTATTAAAGAAAGCTTAAGCTGTTTTGGTCCAAAAACAGTACAAATCTAGGGACCAAGAGAAAAAATGAGTCTGACCCAACTGGACTGGGGTTGGAATCAGTCCATGTGGGGGAGAAAGGTTATGGAGACCCTTGTATCTGATAAGAAAGTAAGGACAGACTCAGGAGCGCTAAGCTTTAGAACAACGGAAGCTCCGCAATGTCTTTCCTAAATGGGGTCAATTAGGAAAGAAAGGTACATGGAGAGCTTCAGGAGGACCTAACCTGAAAAGGTTATGGCAAGGGAAAAAGATGTTAATTACCACAGGAGTGGTTATAGGTGTAGTCCCCTAGGTATGCTGGTACAGCATTGATTATTAAGAAATGGAAAACTATATAACCTAAGTCAAAAGACTGACGTATGTGAATGTGCAAATGTCGGAAGTATAGCCTTGAGACAGTTTTCTAACTCTTGTAGCTATCTTTCCATTTTACTCAAAATTGAGCTCAGACTTGAGCTTACGATAAATAAGGTTCCACACCACTTAAAAGTGTCACCAATAAGATAATATCATAAAACACTGTAAAGTTTTAAGATAGGGGTCAGCATCGTTGCACTGTTAACAGGATACTTAGCTGAAGTCGTTCCGTCATACAGTCAAAGTCCCATTGTAACGAAATGTGCAATTCACCCCGGAATTTAAACTGTAGTAGAAGAGATTCTCCAAAATAATAAATCAGCGCATCTGAGTAGCCAACTAGCAGACACAGCACTGCGTTTCGGGCGATTCAATGCCTTACGCCCTGTTTCAACGCTCATCAACTACATCCATTCCGTTCGTTGCGGCTGATTGAAGAGGAAGACGCCAGCGCATGCTCAATAGCAATCAAAATCAGGAAGCAGGAACTCAGTTTAAATAACCAGACTGACCTAAGTTGTTTTAAAGTGATACACACACTTAAAATAAAGATGACCATTCTAATTCCTTATTAAGACCCGAAGGGTGTACTGTTGACCAACGAAAGATCTATTGTTGTTCTAAAAATTGGAGCTGTTGCTCACGGTCACCTCCCCGAGGGTGTACAGGAACATGATCCAGAATCCTCTACGAAAAATCTTCAAAACTATGTTGGTAATCTAGACAGTGCTGTACCAAAGGAGCAGAGAGAACAGAGTGTTTCACACGGGAAGCATGTTCATTCAAACGGGTTCGAACTGGACGAACAGTACGACCAATATATAACAAATGGCATGGGCAGATTAAAACATAAACTGCAAATGTGGTAGAACAATTAGTATGCCATTGTGAAACATGAATGAAAGTGGTATTAGGTACTTCCCACTGAACACCCTGAATTGTCCGCAGACAATGAAAACAAGAGTTGCATGCATAATGTCCTGTCTCCTCCGGTTTTGTCACTTGTCTATCCAAAGGGGAAGAAGTAGCTCCCACTAAATCTCTTAAATTAGAGCCACGAGAATGTGCTATTTGCAAAGTTTTTTGAAAACATGAATGCAATTGTAACATGTGCCAATGCTTAAATAAAATCTGTTTAACACATTGTATATGGGACATGTAAGGTAAAACCATTACAAATTTCTCAGAATCACTCGTGGTTGAAGTATTAGTAGACAGTAACCATTCCCGATGATTGTATCTTGCTCTTAAAAAGGCCTGACGAATAACTGATCTAGGGTATCCCCTCTGAAGAAGACGTTCAGATAACTCTTTGGCATGAACCAAAAAATCTGTCAGAGTTGAACAGATACGTCGAAGACGAAGAAATTGTCCGTATGGAAGGCCCTTACGCATGCTCACAGAATGGAAACTCGAATAAGACAATAATGTATTTCTCTGAACAGGTTTGCGATACAATGTAGTCTGGAAAGTATCAAGTCCTTTGCAAACTGTAACATCCAGAAACTCAAGCTGGGAAAAATCATGTTGTAACGTAAAAGACAGACTCGTGTTGAGAGAATTTAACCAATCCACAAATTGATATAAAGCGGCCTCAGTGTCTTGCCACAAGAAAAAAATGTCATCTAAAAATCGGGCCCATAAGGCTATTTTTTCAAACCAGAGGGAGGGATAAATATGTGTGGCCTCAAAATCAGCCATATATAAGGTGGCTACAGATGGAGCCACCGTTGCCCCCATCGCAATCCCCTGAACTTGGTGGTATATCTCCTGTTCAAACTGGAAATAATTACAAGTAAGTACCAACCGCAACATGTCCATGAAAAAAGATTGAGGGATACGATCAGGCAAACCTAGTTCTAACCGGGAAATAACATTCAATGCTTGGTCCTGATTGATGTTAGTATACATGGCAGTAACATCTAGAGAGGCTAGCCACCATGAAGTAAAGTCACCTTCCACCTCTTGTAGTTTTATGAGAAAATGGGTAGTGTCTTTTATAAAAGAAGGAACACACTGAGATCGAGATTGTAAGAACTTGTCACAAAATTTGGACAGAGGTTCCAAAGCTGATCCTCTACATGATACAATTGGACGACCCGGAGGTTCTGTGATGGATTTATGGATTTTAGGCACAGTATAAATAAAAGGAATCTTTGGGTGTTTAGCCACTAAAAACCCATGTTCTTTCTTCGTTATCCAATTACTGTTCAGTGCTTTAGACATGAGATCACAAATTGTCTTCTGTAAGCCAGGAAAAGGGTTCTGTGATAACTTAGCGTAATAAGTCAAATTCTGAAGCTGTTCCAAAAGTTGGAGTCGGTATTGATCATAAGATTGTACAACCGTAGCACCCCCCTTATCAGCCCGGCGAATCACTAAGTTATGGTTGTCACGTAATTGTTTAACTGCCAACCACTGAGATGCAGATAAGTTATAATAACGAGTTTGACAGGTTGATCGCTCAAATTCTTGTAAATCATGAAGAACTAGTTTTTGATAAGCTGAGATAATCGCATCAGGAGCTTCCATGGGAATCCAACGGGATGGGGGTCTCACAATAGAAGTGTCTTCTCCCATAGTGTGTGTTTCACAAAAATGTGTAACCAATAATTTGCAAAAAAATCTGTGTAGTGCAATCCGTACTCTAAAAGGATCATAATGATGCACAGGGACAAAAGATAAACCAAGATTCAAAACGTATTCCTGATCAGAATTCAAGGGAGAGGAGGAGAGGTTCACAACTGTTGTTTGGATCTGTTTCTGGTAATCGGGCCTGAGAAAGGTTCCAGAGTGCAAGGTTCCTGAGGTATCCAATTGCGGTCGTATTGAGGAGGCTGTCGCGGTCTCCAACCTCGACCTCATGCCAAAGAGTTATCTGAACGTCTTCTTCAGAGGGGATACCCTAGATCAGTTATTCGTCAGGCCTTTTTAAGAGCAAGATACAATCATCGGGAATGGTTACTGTACTAATACTTCAACCACGAGTGATTCTGAGAAATTTGTAATGGTTTTACCTTACATGTCCCATATACAATGTGTTAAACAGATTTTATTTAAGCATTGGCACATGTTACAATTGCATTCATGTTTTCAAAAAACTTTGCAAATAGCACATTCTCGTGGCTCTAATTTAAGAGATTTAGTGGGAGCTACTTCTTCCCCTTTGGATAGACAAGTGACAAAACCGGAGGAGACAGGACATTATGCATGCAACTCTTGTTTTCATTGTCTGCGGACAATTCAGGCTGTTCAGTGGGAAGTACCTAATACCACTTTCATTCATGTTTCACAATGGCATACTAATTGTTCTACCACATTTGCAGTTTATGTTTTAATCTGCCCATGCCATTTGTTATATATTGGTCATACTGTTTGTCCAGTTCGAACCCGTTTGAATGAACATGCTTCCCGTGTGAAACACTCTGTTCTCTCTGCTCCTTTGGTACAGCACTGTCTAGATTACCAACATAGTTTTGAAGATTTTTCGTGGAGGATTCTGGATCATGTTCCTGTACACCCTCGGGGAGGTGACCGTGAGCAACAGCTCCAATTTTTAGAACAACAATGGATCTTTCGTTGGTCAACAGTACACCCTTCGGGTCTTAATAAGGAATTAGAATGGTCATCTTTATTTTAAGTGTGTGTATCACTTTAAAACAACTTAGGTCAGTCTGGTTATTTAAACTGAGTTCCTGCTTCCTGATTTTGATTGCTATTGAGCATGCGCTGGCGTCTTCCTCTTCAATCAGCAGCAACGAACGGAATGGATGTAGTTGATGAGCGTTGAAACAGGGCGTAAGGCATTGGATCGCCCGAAACGCAGTGCTGTGTCTGCTAGTTGGCTACTCAGATGCGCTGATTTATTATTTTGGAGAATCTCTTCTACTACAGTTTAAATTCCGGGGTGAATTGCACATTTCGTTACAATGGGACTTTGTATGACGGAACGACTTCAGCTAAGTATCCTGTTAACAGTGCAACGATGCTGACCCCTATCTTAAAACTTTACAGTGTTTTATGATATTATCTTATTGGTGACACTTTTAAGTGGTGTGGAACCTTATTTATCGTAAGCTCAAGTCTGAGCTCAATTTTGAGTAAAATGGAAAGATAGCTACAAGAGATAGAAAACTATCTCAAGGTTATACTTCCGACATTTGCACATTCACATATGTCAGTCTTTTAGTGGGAAAAACTTTAGTTAGGTGGTTAATTTGGTACAGCATTGATAGCATTAGTGCCAATTTGTCAGGATCATATAGGAATGTCAGGATACCTGAACCTAACAGACAGATAGATAAGTAGATGGATACAGATCTATCTAAAAATATAATGCTTCCTTTGCATCATTCTTTGCAGGATCTCCTTCTACGAATGTGGTAAGCTCCTTTAAGGGTACCCCCACCTTCCAGAGCAACTGATCTCCTATATCAGGTGCCCCCCTCTCCAGGGTTTCAAAGGACTCAACTTCCTCATCATTCCATTCCATTGTGGTAGAATCAGCAATGAGGCGAGTGAAGAGTAATAAAAAGCATATGCGTCTTCTGCCCATACATCTCTTTATAGATATATGCATATATACACACATATAGGGTATATATGCATATATCTATAAAGAGATATGTATGGGCAGAAGACACACAGATAGATATAAAAAAGTATATATATATATCTATATCTATATATACCTAGATGAATAGGTAGGCATATAGAGACATGTCTCCAGGTATATGGATGGAAAGATGTCCAGAGAACCCCATCCCCCCTTATAGGGAGAGAGGAAGATTCATCTGACAGCAAGAAGGTTGATACCTGCTTGAATAGATAAAAAGAAAAAATCCTCTTCTCCTGGTTATAACTGGCATAGTCAGAGGAAGGGTGTCCCTGACAAGAAGGCGGCTTAATTCTTTGCAGAATTTGAGCTCTTGAATGACCAGGATGGCCTACGTGAAAATGGCAGAGGATAATGTCAGTCTGCAGACAGGAAGTCCAGATATCTCCAGAATTGTAGTATGGAGATTGGATAGAGGAGGCCTCTGGAGGAAGATACCCTAGTGATCCGCCTATGAGGGCAAGATGGGTATTAGGTGTCCTCTAGCTGCCAGTGAAGAATTTATCTCTGACGGGAAGACCCAAGGAGATATGGGCCAAGCCAGGGAATTGGCCCTTCTTTTAGGCTTTCACGTAAGGAAAGGCCTGAGGCTTATGCCTCAGAAGAGATTTAAGAGAAGATGGAAAGGGTAGAGAATACCTGCCAGGCATGAAACATGACTGGGGGAAAGCACAGTTACTTACCTGTAACAGGTGATCTCTGGGAACAGCAGGAATTAGTCATCACATATGGGTACGTCGGTACCGACGGAGCCTGCGCGGGAAAGCTCCCCAGCTTTTCAAATGAAAAGCTTTTGGGGCCTCCCACTGCACATGCGCGCTGCCTTCCCGCCTTCCTGACCAGCTCTCCTCAGTTCGAGTTTAAAGCTGAGACAATAGAGAGAGAGGACAGGAAGATAGAGGAATAGAGAGACAACTCCTAGGGGAGGTGGGTGGGTTGTGATGACTAATTCCTGCTGTTCCCAGAGATCACCTGTTACAGGTAAGTAACTGTGCTATCTCTAGGAACAAGCAGGAATAAGTCATCACATATGGGGACTCCCTAGCTGAGATGCCTGGGAGATCCCCCTCCAAGGGTAACCATCTTCGGATGGATCTCAGGCATCCATTCTGGGAAGGTGGGCAGGAGTTGTTTAAGCATGGAACAGGTGTTTGAGGACAGCCTGACCAAACAAGGCATCCCGGCGGGAGTCCTTGTCCAAGCAGTAATGGGCTGTGAAGGTATGCACCGAGGCCCAAGTGGCTGCTCGACAGATCTGATCTATGGATACAGAGTGAAGATGAGCCATAGAAGTGGCCATGGCTCTCACATTGTGAGCTGTGACATGGCCTTCCAGAGAAATGTTCTTACTCTGGTAAGCAAAGGAAATACACTGAGCAATCCAGTTGGAAAGTGTGCGTTTGGCGACTGGAAGTCCCAAATGAGAAGGATCAAAAGCCACGAAAAGCTGAGAAGACTTTCGATGTGGCTGAGTTCTATTGAGGTAAAAGGCGAGAGCTCTTTTACAGTCAAGAGTATGAAGGTTCCTCTCTGCACTGGATGCATGAGGAGCCGGAAAAAAGACAGGTAGATATACCTCTTGATTAAGATGAAAAGGCGAGACCACTTTAGGCATAAAGTGGGGATTCGTCCTAAGGACCACCTTATCATGATGAAATCTGGTATAAGGTGGATTTGCCACCAAAGCCTGCAGTTCACTGATGCGGCGAGCCGAAGTGACTGCAATAAGGAAAAGGACCTTCCAAGAAAGAAATTTCAGGGAGGTAGATACCAATGGTTCAAAAGGTGGCTTCATAAGTTGACCCAGAACTAAATTCAAGTCCCATGCTACCGGAGGAGGCCGGATGGGAGGCTTAGTGAGGGTTAGGCCTCTCATGAATCTTGCAATAAGAGGATGAGAGGAAACAGATTGTCCATTTATAGGTTTTAAGGATGCTGTAATAGCACTTAAATGGACTCGTACTGAATTCGTCTTGAGGCCTGCATTGGAAAGATGCAGGAGATAGTCTAGTAGAGAATTCAAAGGAAGTGCCAGAGGGTCAAGACCCTGTTGAGCACACCAAATGGAAAAACGTTTCCATTTGAAAGCATAGGAACGCCTGGTAGAGGGTTTCCTAGAGGCATAAAGGATATCTTTCACTGGTTGAGAAAGATTAAACTCTTGAAGGCTTAAGCCTTCAGTAACCAAGCTCGGAGATGTAGGGACTTGGGGTTTGGATGCCACAAAGTCCCCTGCTCCTGAGACAGAAGGTCTGGTGCAGCTCCCAGGTCCAGGGAGGAGCCCTGGGAGAGCTGTAGAAGGAGAGGGAACCACACTTGGCGTGGCCAGCGTGGAGCAATGAGGATCATGGATCCGTGATCCCTCTGAAGTTTGAACAGAGTCTTGGGAATCAAAGGAATGGGTGGAAAAGCGTACAGGAATTCCTGACCCCAATGCAGGAGAAAGGCATCGTTGGCCTGAGCTCCCTGACACAGAGTCCTGGAACAGAACCGGGGAAGTTTGGCATTCCATGGACTTGCAAAGAGGTCTATGTCTGGGGTCCCCCATTCCTGAAAGATTCTGCGTATCTGGTCCATATGTAGGGACCATTCGTGTGGGAGCAGAACTCGACTGAGTCTGTCTGCCCGAGAGTTTTGAACTCCTGGAAGATATACTGCCAGAAGATGAATTTGGTGCTCTCTGGCGAAGGCCCATAATCTGAGAGCTTCGTTGCAAAGCGACAGAGAGCCCGTCCCTCCTTGTTTGTTGATATAAAACATGGCCACCTGATTGTCTGTCTGAACTAGGACAGTCAGGTTGGCAAGGAGGGTATGGAAGACTGTGAGGGCAAGGAAGATTGCTCGCAGTTCCAGAAGATTGATATGAAGGGTGGTCTCTTGGGGAGACCAGATTCCCTGAGTGGAGAGATGTTGAAGATGAGCTCCCCACCCTGTTTGGGAGGCATCTGATGTGAGGGTTGCTTGGGGCAACGAAGGTTGGAAGGGGGTCCCCAACAACAGATTTTTGGAGGATGTCCACCACTGGAGAGACCAAAACAGACGTTTTGAGGTGAGTACCTGGTCTGACAGCAGTCCCGAGGCTTGAGACCACTGGGTGGCCAATGTCCATTGAGCTGCTCTCATATGGAGACGAGCATAGGGTACCACATGAACCGTGGAGGCCATGTGGCCGAGAAGTTGCAGCATTTCTTTGGCTGACAAGTGACTTCTGGACTGAGCCTGGGAGGCCAAGCTTATTAGCCTTTGGCCTCGGACCAGAGGGAGGTAGGCCCTTGCAGTGGTGGAGTCCAATTGGGCCCCTATGAATTCCAGGGACTGAGTAGGGATGAGTTGGGACTTGGGAATGTTTACCACAAGTCTCAGATATTGAAGAATACGCCTTGTGCGGTCCAGAGAAATCTGGGCTTCTGATTGAGATGGAGCTCGGATGAGCCAGTCGTCCAGATATGGGAAGACAAAGATTCCCATGCCTCTGAGAAATGCGGCAACGACTGCCATGCATTTTGTGAATACTCTTGGAGCAGAGGCCAGACCGAAGGGTAGTACTCTGTACTGGAAATGTTTTCCCTGGAACAGAAATCTTAGATACTTTCTGTGGGATGGATGGATGAGTATATGAGTGTACGCGTCCTTGAGATCTAGAGAACAAAGCCAATCTTGACTCTGAAGGTATGGAAGGAGAAGGCCCAGAGAGAGCATTTTGAATTTCTCCTTGAATAGAAACCTGTTCAATTCTCTCAGATCTAGGATAGGTCTGAAGCCCCCTGTCTTCTTTGTTATGAGAAAGTAAGGGGAGTAGAAACCTAACCCCTGTTGTGGAGGAGGAACCTCCTCTATTGCCCCTTGGGCAAGAAGAGAAGAGACTTCCTGACCCAACAGGGTCAGAAGAGATGGGGGAGAACTGAATTGCCTCACCATGGTATGGGGAGGAAGGCTGGAGAAATGAAGTTTGTAGCCTTCTCGGATAATAGAGAGGGTCCATTGCTCTGATGTTATTTGCTCCCATCTGGGAGCAAAGTGAGCTAGCCTTCCAGGAATGGTGAGGGGCTCTGGCTGTGCTAGAGCCAGAAACGGCAAGTTCTCTAGAGGGAAGTCAAAACCCCTGAGGGGGTTGAGCCTGCTGGGATGTAGCAGACACTGCAGGCTTCGACTTTACCTGCTTAGATTGTTGACGCTGAGCCGCAAGGCGAGGCTGAGCAGATTGCTGGCCAGTATTTTTGGGAATCTGGTCTTTTTATAGTAAGGCCTTTTAAAAGGCTTCTTTTTGGTAGGGGTAGAAGTAGACTTGGAAAGTCTATCTAGAGTGGCATTTTCTGCATCCATTTGAGCAGCTTTAATCTGCCAGTCTTCCCCAAATAAGTTCTCACCGGTACAGGGCAGATTCCTGAGGCCTTCTACAACCCAGGGTTCTAGGTTAGAAGCCTGGAGCCAAGCGAGACGTCGGGCTGCAATAGCAATTCCCGAAGCTCTGCCTGCAACTTCAAAGGAATCAAAGGCTGCCCTGTTGGAGAACTTGGAGACCTCGGAAAGTTGTGTCACCATAGAAAAGAAGTCCGCCCTTTGATCATCAGGGATAAAGGGGGCAAAATTCTGTATTTTTAGGGCAAGTTGCCCAAGATACATGCCCATATAAAGGCTATAAGAGTTGATCCTGGCTATAAGCATACTAGCCTGGAACATCTTTCTTCCAAAAGAGTCTAGGTTCTTACATTCTCGCCCTGGAGGGGTAGAAGAATGCCTCTTAGGACTCTTTATTTTCTTCATGGCAGACTTCACCACAATGGAGTGGTGAGGCAGCTGAGTTTTCTGGAACCCAGGCGAAGGAGGGACCCGATACATGGTGTCCAACCTGCGGGAATGGGGAGACAGTGTTAAAGGAGTCTCCCACAAATCCATCAAGTGTTCTTGAAGGATTTCATGGACAGGCAGAGTGACTGCCTCTTTAGGAGCTTTTGAGTATCCTAAAATGTCCAATTTTTTTGATCTGGGTTCTCTTTCAGAAGATGTAGTAATAGAAAGTGCTTTAGCTACATCAACAATGAAATCCTGAAAGGATAAATCCTCTGGAGGAGACATCCTCCTCTTGGGAGAAGAGGGCTCCTCAGGAAGAGTAAGCTCAGCAGAGTCATCAGAGGAATTGAATTCATCAGAAGAATCTAAGTACTCTTTCTGTGCTTCCAATGTACGATACGCATACCGATCGGTATCGACATCGGGCGTATCGGGCATGGGATCGGTACCGGGCGAAAGCCGGAATCCGGCATGCGAAACCGATCGACGTTTAGAAGTCGATGGTCTCGGTTCCGGTGTAGATACCGGAACCGGGGTCGGTACCGATGAAATCGGTACCGAGGGCGTCGCAGCCTTAATGAAGGCCAGTACGGCCTGCTGCATGGTCTGGACAGTACTGCCCATAGACGCCACTACTGCCTGGATGTCGGTACCGGTATGGGCTGGTACCCCAGAGCAGTCCAACAGGTGATCTGTCGAGGCCGTGCCATCGATGTCAACCTGTGACCCCATGATTGCTTTGGAGGCCGGAACCTCCCGCCGGGGTTTTTTGGCCTGGGCAGAATCCTCGAACTCAGAACTGAGAGCCTCTCGATCTTTAGAAAGAGATTTGCTTTTAGAGGATTTGCCCACAGAAGTTTTGGTTACCTGAGATCCATCCGGAGAGGAAGACCTGGATGACTGTGATGCTTCTGAAGGAAACAGCACATGGAGCTTGTTAGCCCGGTTCTGCAAACCGCGTTTAGACATCTGGGTGCAGGATGGGCAGTCCGGTATGGAGTGCTCAGGTCCCAAACATTTGAGACACCATTCATGGGTGTCTGTGACAGAAATGACAGCACTGCATTTGGTACATTTTTTGAAACCAGGGACTGGCTTCTCCATGAGGAGAAATTGTGTAGGCCTTAAGGCCTAACACCGGGTACCAAGCTGTGCTGAAGAAAAATAAAAAAGTCTTTTTTTTTTTTTTTTTTAATATAGAAAGAAAGAAAGACCGGCGATACCGGTTTCGGTATGGGGAAGGCAGGTACGCGGTCTAAAGAAACAAACAAAAGTAACAAATTCTTCAGCGGTGACAGGAACATGACCTGCTGGCTCCGCGGAAAAAGAAGAACTGAGGAGAGCTGGTCAGGAAGGCGGGAAGGCAGCGCGCATGTGCAGTGGGAGGCCCCAAAAGCTTTTCATTTGAAAAGCTGGGGAGCTTTCCCGCGCAGGCTCCGTCGGTACCGACGTACCCATATGTGATGACTTATTCCTGCTTGTTCCTAGAGATGCCCTTTTAACCATCTGGGGTTATCTGCTAGGCAAGATACTAATGCTCTCTAGCAAAGGCCCATAGTGCAAAGCTACTCTGTAGAGTTGCAGAGAGCATGCTGCAGGTTGGTTAGAAGAAAAAACTGGCTGTGGACGATCCTTGGTGAGGAATGTGGAAAGTCAGCAGGTAACCAACTATTCTGCCAAGGACAAGGGGGCAAGAACAGAAGTTAACCAACCAAACTGTGATAATAGGGTTTCACAAACGAGGTTGATAACCTGTTTGGGACTTAGCACTGAGGCTAGGAGGATTGCTAGTGGAGGGGAAGCCCTGGTTGTGTAGTGAACAAAACCAGTGGCTTAACCACTAGGAATTTCTGCATCTGCAGCAACTATCAGGGCAGCATGGAAAATTTCTTTTCCCTCTTTTTTTAGATTGGGAAAAAGAAACAGACATGGTAGGACTTCCTATTGTCTGAGGAACTGCCCTAAGGTAACAAGGGGGAAGACAACTCCAGAAGGAAGAATCCCCCGGTAGAACAGGTAGAGGACCATAGGGACTTACCCGTGTAAAAAGCCACTCTTACAAACCAAATATTGTAGTAAAAGGGAGGTAAGACAGAGTTGCAAGAGACCAACTATGGAGGAAGTCTCTGACAGGTGAGATGATACATGCCAGTACAGGGAAACAACTGTCTATTGATAGTTGTTACCTCTCTTTCCTCCAAGAGGAAGAGGAAAATCTGTTAAGTATGGGCATGATCATCATAAAGACTCTTAGAGAAAAGATGTCTCATGAAGAGATATCTAGGTAGGTTAGGATAAATTTAGTGCAGATACTGCAAGTGAAAAGAAGCAGACTGCCACCCTAACCACCAACCAAGAGAGACAATGATCTACTTGAAACCCTGCGACTGCTGGGTTTGTTGAACCTGTTGAGTTTGTGGATCCTTCAGACCAGGGCGATGTTTCCCCTGTTTGGGAACATCTGTATGATGGGCAGATGATGGACAAAACTTTCTCCCCCTAGGGGAAGAAAGTTTGGTAGGACATTTCCTACCTACTGGGAAAGAAGGCGGCGTAGAACAGCCTCTGGAAACAGGAAAGTCAGTGGATAACTGAGTAACCTGGAGTAAAGACTCCTTATTGAAGAGATTTTCTCCAGTGCAAGGAGTATTTCCTAGTCTTTCTTGTGCCCATTTGTCCAAGTCTGAAGCTTGGAGCCAGGCTCTACGTCGTGCCCCTATAGCTATAGCAGAAGTCCTGCTAACAGACTCAAAGGAGTCTAGGGAAGCACGAGTAAGAAACCTAGAGATATTATGAGCATGACTAACCAGTAAGGAATAGTCTGCTTGTTTGGGCTCTTGAAGAAAAGGAATCAAAAGATGTAATTTCCTTGTGACCTCCTCAAGAGATAGACCCATATAAAAAATATATGAGAGAATTCTTGCTGAAAGCATGGAGGTCTGGAAGGCTTGACGTCCAAAGGCATCTAGTGTCTTAGACTCACGACCTGGCGGACAAGAAGAGTGCTTTTTATTACTCTTCACTCGCCTCATTGCTGATTCTACCACAATGGAATGATGAGGAAGTTGAGTCCTTTGAAACCCTGGAGAGGGGGGCACCTGATATAGGAGATCAGTTGCTCTGGAAGGTGGGGGTACCCTTAAAGGAGCTTCCCACATTCGTAGAAAGAGATCCTGCAAAGAATGATGCAAAGGAAGCATTATATTCTCCTTTGCTTTGCTAGGAATAGAGAGGTATTCTGTATTCCCTTGTGTAGGATCTTGTCCAGGAATAGGAATGGCAAGTGATTTTGCCATATCCAGGAGGAAAATCTGGAAAGAAGGATCCCCAGAGGGAACATCCCTTGGATAGGCTAGATCTGATGAAGAACTAGCGTTGGCACCGAGGGATCTCTTCCAGTATATAGGAATAGAAGATCCTGAATGGTGCAGTATGGGATCCTTAGATGGTGGTCGCTGGTACTGCAGGTCAGAACCAGCGACAGTCGGTAACAGATCGTCCATGCTAAGGATCGATTCCAGACTCGGCATCGAGGGAAGCAAGCCTGACGAGAGAAGCATGGAAGGTACCGACAGCAATGGTACAGTGGATATCGGTACCGATCTCGGTACCGTATCTGATACCGGTGGAAGAAAACCAGCCAGTGGCAATTCTAACGGTATCGGAGGAACCGAGAGTTGCGGATCCGAATTATCGGAACCGAGTCTTCGGTACCGACGGGAGTCAGTACCAAGGCGAGTCGGTACCCAGTCCTCCAGACTGGAGATCAATTCGAGACTCGGCATCGAAGGAAGCGAGTCTATCGATGCACGTCTGGAGGGTACCGACGTCGGTACTAGTATCGGTGTCGATACCAATACTGGAAGGTCGATCTGAAGCGTATCCACCGGCCCCGCAGGTACCGAGGACGCCAGACGACGATCCTTGGTGAGGAATGTTTCATCCAACACCAGTGCCGATGCCGGGGTATCGGTACCGCTCAAAACAGACGCCACCACCGGGCATGGCTCAGGTATGTTCTGTGAGGGGTGAACCTCAGGAACAACCTGAAACCCCACACAGGCTTTGGAGGCCGTAGACTCCCATCGGGGTTTTGAAACCAGTGGATTCTCGAGGACAAGGCCATAGGCATCTCTACGCTGTGCATGAGAAGTGCCGCTCGAGGACTGGCTAGTCTTAACAGACTGTTTTTGGGTTACCTGATCCTGTGTAGAAAAAGATATGGTCGGTGCCCTGAAGTTGGAAGGGGACCGCGTGTCGAGGGGAACTCGATGTTGAAAACTTCTTCTCACAATACTGGTGCCCGAGGGCTCCGGAGAAAAATGGTCAGGACCCAAGCAGGTTAGACACCAATTGTGAGTGTCTAAAAATAAAGTTGTACCGCCACAGTTTGTACATTTCTTGGGGAAAGTGGCTGGCGGTTCCATGAGGAAAAATGGAGAGGCCTAGAAGGCCTGAGAACCGTGAGACACTAGGAAAGAAAAATATATTCCTTAAGGAAAAGATTTTACAAGAAAAGAAGAAAGAAACACCGGCGGTACCGGTGGCGTTGGGGAAGGCAGCCGCGACCACAAGAAAACTAAAAAATAAAAGAAGAATTTTCTGCGGTGACAGGAGGACATCCTGCCGGCTCCGCGGAAAAACGAAAACTGAGGAGAGGCAGTTGGGAAGGCGGGAAGGCAGCACGCAGGCGTGTTGGGATGCTTCCAAAAGCTTTGTGATTGGACGCTGGGAAGCGTTCCCGCGCGGACTCTGTCGGTACCGACGTACCCATATGTGAAGACTCATTCCTGCTTGTTCCTAGAGATAATGCTTTCCATTAACTGTGCACAGCATACACAAATACTCGTCATTCCCTACTCTTATACCTGGGAAATAAATGGGGAAAGAGCTCACAGGCATGTAGAGGAAATGATTTCCATTAACTGATGAGGATAATGCAGACTTGCTTAACAAATATTTCTGTTCTGTGTTCACAGATAAAGAACCAGGAGCAGGACCTCAGAAAACACCCACAAACAGGAACAGAAGCGAGGGACATCTTGAACAATTTTCAGAAGACTGTATTCGTGAGAAACTAGCTCAACTTAAAGTAGGCAAAGTGATGGGACCGGATGGTAGACCCTAGAATACGGAGG
Source organism: Ichthyophis bannanicus (assembly GCA_033557465.1). Lineage (NCBI taxonomy): Eukaryota > Metazoa > Chordata > Amphibia > Gymnophiona > Ichthyophiidae > Ichthyophis > Ichthyophis bannanicus. Next base: position 299,226,899 of record CM066040.1, on the reverse strand, counting down.
GAACTTGGGGACGTTCTAGCAGCTCCACTGACTGACCTTTTCAATGCCTCGTTGGAGTCGGGAGTGGTGCCAAAGGACTGGAGAGAGGCTGATGTGGTGCCTTTACACAACAGTGGAAGCAAGGATGTGGTTGAAAACTACAGGCCGGTTAGTTTAACTTCGGTGGTGAGTAAATTGGAAACACTGCTGAAAGAGAAAATAGTGAGGTTTCTGGAGTATGGTGGATTACAGGATCCGAGGCAGCATGGATTCACCAGAGGCAGGTGCCAGGGAGAGACCCCAGACGTTGTGTGTCCCTGAACAGGGCTCCACTTTCCCCCATGGATCTCTGGCATCCTACCAGGGATGGTGGGTAGGAGTTGATTAGGGATGGAACAGGTGTTGGAGAACAGCCTGACCAAACAAGGCATCCCGGCGGGAGTCCTTGTCCAAGCAGTAATGGGCTGTAAAGGTATGAACCGAGGCCCAAGTGGCTGCTCGACAGATGTCGTCGATAGACACAGAGTGCAGATGAGCCATTGAGGCTGCCATGGCTCTCACATTGTGAGCTGTGACATGGCCCTCCAGAGAAAGGTTCTTACTCTGATAGGCGAAGGAAATACACTGAGCAATCCAGTTAGACAGTGTTCTCTTGGAGACTGGAAGTCCCAAATGAGACGGATCAAAAGCAACAAAGAGTTGAGAGGACTTTCTATGTTGCTGTGTTCTTTGTAAGTGAAAAGCTAAAGCTCTTTTACAGTCCAAGGTATGAAGATTCCTCTCTGCATTTGATGCATGAGGCCCTAGAAAAAACACAGGTAGGTAGACCGCTTGGTTCAGATGAAAAGGCGAGACCACCTTAGGCATAAAGTGTGGATGAGTCCTAAGGACTACCTTGTCATGATGGAACCTTGTATAAGATGGATTAGCTACTAGCGCTTGCAATTCACTAATGCGGCATGCTGATGTGATTGCAATGAGAAAGATAACCTTCCAAGAAAGGAATTTCAAGGAGGTAGTAGCTAAAGGTTCGAAAGGTAGCTTCATGAGCTGCCCAAGAACCAGGTTTAAGTCCCATGCCACCGGTGGTGGTTTAATGGGAGGCTTAGTTAGAAGAAGGCCTCTCATAAATCATGCTATAAGAGGATGAGAGGAAATAGGCTGTCCATTTAGAGGCTTAAGAGAAGCTGCAATAGCACTCAAATGGACTCTTACTGAATTAGTCTTAAGACCTGCATTGGATAAATGAAGGAGATACTCCAGCAGTGATTCCAGAGGTATCGCAAGGGGGTTAAGAGCCTTTTGCGAACACCATATGGTAAACCTTTTCCACTTGAAAGCATAAGAGCGTCTTGTGGAAGGTTTCCTGGAAGCAAGAAGAATATCTTTCACTTGTTGAGGGATATTAAGATCATGGAGATCTAGGCCTTCAGCAACCAAGCCCTGAGATGCAGAGACTGGTGATTGGGATGCCATAACATTTCGTCCTCCTGGGATAGGAGATCTGGAGCAGACCCTTACTCCAGGGAGGGAGCTTGAGAGAGATGTAGAAGCAGAGGGTACCACACTTGCCGTGGCCAATGTGGAGCTATAAGAATCATATGGCCTCTGTCTCTCTGAAGCTTGAACAGGGTTTTGGGAATTAGGGGAATGGGTGGAAAGGCATACAGGAAGTCTTGACCCCAGTAAAGGAGGAAAGCATCCCTGGCCTGAACCCTCTGAGCCGGAATTTTGGAACAGAACCGGGGAAGTTTGGCATTCCACGGACTTGCAAAGAGGTCTATGTCCGGGGTTCCCCAAAGCTGAAATATCCTGGCCACCTGGTCTGCATGCAGAGACCACTCGTGTGGAAGCAGAACTAGACTGAGTCTGTCTGCCCAAGAGTTTTGAATGCCTGGAAGATACACTACCAGAAGATGAATCTGATGCTCTCTGGCGAGGGCCCATAGTCGCAAAGCTTCGTTGCAAAGCGACAGAGCATGTTCCCCCCTGCTTGTTCACATAGAACATGGCTACTTGCTTGTCCGTATGAATAAGGACTGTCTTGTAGCTGAGCAGGGAGTGGAACACTCGCAGAGCAAGAAAGATTACTCTGAGCTCCAAGAGATTGATATGTAGATGACTCTCTTGTGGAGACCAGGTGCCCTGGGTGGAGAGGTCTTGCAGATGAGCTCCCCAACCCACTGGAGAAGCATCTGTTGTGAGAGTTGCTTGGGGTAAGGGCTGCTGAAAAGGGGGCCCAGCAACAGGTTTTGAGTGGACGTCCACCACTGGAGGGACAAAATGAGGCAACTTGTGTTTGCTGTTTTGTTTGACAGGCACCCTGATGCCTGGGTCCATTGGGTGGATAAATTCCACTGAGCTGCCCTCATGTGGAGGCGAGCATAGGGAACCACATGCACGGTGGATGCCATGTGGCCTAGTAGTTGTAACATTTCTCGAGCAGTTAGATGAGGCTTTAGTACTGCTTGAGAAGCTAACTGCACCAAGCGAAGGCAACGGGCCTGGGGGAGATAGGCCCTTGCCTTTGTGGTATCCAGGAGAGCTCCTATGAACTCCAAAGACTGAGTAGGAGTCAGACTGGATTTTGGGATGTTATTACCAGCCCTAAATACTGAAGGATCCGCATTGTGCGGGATAGAGAAGTCCTGGCCTCTGACTCTGTTGGGGCTCGAATGAGCCAGTCGTCCAAGTAAGGGAAGACGAATATCTTTAGAGTGCGGAGAAAGCACAGTTACTTACCTGTAACAGGTGATCTCTGGGAACAGCAGGAATAAGTCTTCACATATGGGTACGTCGGTACCGACGGAGCATGCGCGGGAACACTCCCCAGCGTCCAATCAGAAAGCTTTTGGGAGCATCCCTCAGCGCCTGCGTGCTGCCTTCCCGCCTTTCCAACTGTCTCTCCTCAGTTGAGTTTTATAGCTGAGACAAAGAGAGAGAAAGAGGAAAGGAAGATAGATAGAGAGATACAACTCCTAGGGGAGGTGGGTGGGTTGTGAAGACTTATTCCTGCTGTTCCCAGAGATCACCTGTTACAGGTAAGTAACTGTGCTATCTCCAGGAACAAGCAGGAATGAGTCTTCACATATGGGGACTCCCAAACTAAGATGCCTGGAGCCCTAGCATGGTGGGGATTGGAACATGCTACACCTCATTTTGCCAGGCATCCTGAGGATGGAGGGTAGGAGTTCAAAAGAGACGAGCTGTAGAAAAAAAAGCTAACCTAAAATAGGACTACAGGTAAGGAGTCCTTGTATGTATGATAATTATCATGAAAAATATTGAAATGAACAATCACAATATGGACCTCACCTGCTGGATTGCAGGAAGTAGAGAGGCTGATGGAGTCTACTGGGGATCCAGTAGAGAAATCTTCAAGGTGACCTCACTGAAGTGAAGGTGAAGGTCCAAATCTGGAATTGACAGGTGACCCAGGTGTCAACTGGGGTAGTACAAAAACGGCAGGTCTTTTAGTGGAAAGCTTTATGGAAAAAGCTGGGAACTCTTTTGGCTACAGAGTTATTCACATTCAGGAGCAATAGAGGAAGACTGACCGATTTGGACAGACTAGCCCAGTCCTGGAGGGAAGAAGGGGTATGGGAAAAAAGCCCGTATTCCCAAGAAGGACAGATGTCTGAAGGGTTGAAACCTCAGATCTACTGAAGATCCACCATGTCTTTCCTAACTGGTGAGAGATAGGAAAGATATTGGAGCATGGAGCTTCAGGGACACCTAAACCTAGGGTTAAGGTAGGAGCTGTCAGTACCACAGTAGTGGTTGTGTGCATAATACCCCAGACATATTGTGGGACAGTATGAACATATGCAAGCCCACTGTCTGGAACCTATGGGAAGGTAAAACCTTTATAAGCATAGACAGTTAGAGAGATAAGTATGTAAATACATATCTACCTATAAGGAAGCATCTTGACAGATACACATATACATAGGGATATATATATATGTGTGTGTGTATATATATATATATATATATATATATATATATATATATATATATATATACACACACACACGTCTATAGTGAGATCTGGAGGGGCATAACATATGCACATGCAGCTTACAGACATATGTATCTATAGAGAAGTATATAGAGATATATACATACATGTATATAGATGTCTAAAGATAAATGTCTGCAACTAAGCAGATAGAGATATGCCCATAAGAACATTCACATGGGAGATGTGAAGAGGAAAGATTCATCCAATAACAAGAAGGTGGAACCTACTTGAGAAGATATATAGAGAATCTATTCCCCCTGGCTAAGATGGTGCAGGAATGCTATCCAGTGGAATAACCAGGATGGTTGCGTGAAAAAACAGAGGATAATATCAGTCTGTAAACAGCAAGTCCTGAGTCCTGTAGAACTCTCGCATGGTAAATGGACAGAAAACGCATAGGATGAGATACCAGGTTGACCCACTGGAGGGACACAAGGGGTATCATGCGTTATTAGTTAAATATGTGCTGTCCATGAAGGAGTAGGATACCATGAGGACGAGCTGCAAGGAAAAAAGAGCATAGTCCTTGTAGGAATTGGAGAACTCTTTAGACGTTCACGTAGAAAAGGCTTATGTCCTGTATTATAACAGGAGATAACAGGGTGTGGAGAACCCTTACAGTCATGGAAAATGACTGAGGAAGCCTTTCCCAACCATATAGGATAGTCATCAGAGACAAAACCCCATGCTCTCTAGCAAGGGCCCATAGTAGAAAGCTTCGCTGTAAGATTGCAGAGAGCATTATGCAGGAGAATTGGGAAAATAAAACTGACTATACGTCAACTATGCTGCCAAATCCAAAGGAATTGGAGATGGTGTGATAAGCCTGAAGTGATTAAGATTATCCAAGATAGATGAAAGCACTATCTTGGAATCACTACTAAGGCCAGACAGAAGTAGTGGAAGACAAGACTGGAAACTTGTGGAAAAGTACCAGTAGTCCAATCACTGGAACTCCTGCATGGGCAGCTGCTGAATAAGACAGCAGAGAGAATCTCTCTGTGTAAAACAGAGAGAACAGACAGAATAAGAGGAGAAATTCCTGTCCCTGTCTGATGAGCTGCCCAGAGGAAAGAAGGGAGTTTATTCAAGAGAAAAAACTCCACACTGGAATGAAAGAAATGACTAGAAAGGCCAAAGAAGCCCTGCAGTAGTATGGTACCACTCTTTCAGGGGAAACCCTGGATAAGAGGGTAGAGAAAACAGGAGCTGAAGGGTGACTTACCATATGGTAAGTCTGTGGAAGGAAAAAATTCATGTTGGAACAGAAAACTATCATGGGATAGTTGTTAAAACTCTCTTCTTGGTAGGAAGAAGAGGAGAAACCTGTAACCCATAGACATGAATATCCTGACAGCTCAGCATACCTAGGAGCAAATGGATGTCCTGAGAAAAGGAATCCATGTGTAGAGTTTTGAATGAAAAAACAGTGAAAAAACTTCTACTGAGAAGAAGTCAACTGTAGGTTGTAAACTTCAGGACCCTATGGTTGCTGGGTTTGTTCAGCCTGGCTAGAGTTTGGATTCTTCAGACCAGGGCGAGGTTTCCCCTGCTTGGGAACATCTGTATGATGGGCAGGAGAAGAGTGAAACCTTCGTCTCCTAGGGAAATAAGGTTTGGTAGGGCATTTCCTACCTACTGGGGAAGGAGAAGGCTTAGAATAGCCTTCAGAAACAGGGAAGTCAGTGGACCACTGAGCAACCTGATGTAAAGACTCCTTATTGAAGAGATTTTCCCCAGTGCAAGGAGTATTACCCAGTCTTTGTTGTGCCCATCTGCTTAAGTCTGAAGCTTGGAGCCAGGGTCTACGTCGTGCCCCTATGGCTATAGCAGAAGTTCTGCTAACAGACTCAAAGGAGTCTAGGGAAGCACGAGTAAGAAACCAAGAGATACTTTGAATATGACTAAGTAGTAAGGAATAGTCTTGGGCTCTGAAAGAAAAGGAGGCAAAAGATATAATTTCTTTGTGACCTCCTGAAGGGATAGACTCATATAAAAAATATATGAGAGAATCCTTGTTGACAGCATAGATGTCTGGAAGGTTTGACGTCCAAAGGCATCTAGTGTCCTAGACTCACGACCTGGTGGGTAAGAAGAGTGCTTCTTCTTACTTTTCACCTTCCTCATTGCTGATTCCACCACAATGGAATGATGGGGGAGTCTTTTGAAACCCTGGAGAGGGGGGCACCTGATACAGAAGATCAGTTGCTCTAGAAGGTGAGGGTACCTTTAAAGGTGCTTCCCACATTCTTAGAAGAAGATCCTGCAAGGAATGATGTAAAGGAAGCATTATATTTTCCTTTTCTCCAGTAGAAAGAGAGCCTTGTGTAGGATCATAGCCAGGGATAGGAATAGCAAGAGTGTTGCCATATTCAGGAGAAAATTCTGAAAAGAAGGATCTCCAAGGGGAACCGTCCCTGGACAGGCTAGACCTGAAGAACTAACCTGGGCACCGGAGGATCTACTTGAGAATATAGGAATATAAGATCCTGCACGGTGCAAAAAAGGATCCTTAAGGGATGGATGCTGGTACTGGAGGTCATGACTTGAGACAGTCAGTACTGCATCGTCCATGCCAGGTATCGACTCCAAACTTGGTATAGAAAGGAGCAATCCTGGTGAAAGAAGCATGGAAGGAGCTGGCCCCGATGTTACTGCGGGTACCGGCACCGATACCGATACCGGTAGCTGTGTCGGAATCGAAGGCGATACCGACATCGAAGCAGTCATCGGTGGCTGCTCAAGCGGTACCGAGGTAACCGAAAGCCTTTGGTAATCACCCTCGGTACCGAGCATCCGGAACCGGTAAGCGTCGGTACCGAGACATGTCGGTAACCAGTCTTCCAGACTAGAGATCGATTCCAGACTCGGCATCGAAGGAAGCAAGTCTATCGATGCATGTCTAGAGGGTACCGACGTCGGTGGTGGTATCGGCGTTGATGCCGATACTAGAAAGTCAATCTGGGGCGTATCGATCGGTCCCGAAGGTACCGAGAAAGCCAGATGACGATCCCTGGTGAGGAGTGAATCGCTCAACACCAGTGCCGATGCCGGGGAATCGGTACCGCTCGAAGCGGATGCCACCACCGAGCATGGCTCAGGTATGTTCTGTGAGGGGTGAGCCCCAGGAACTACCTGAAACCCCTGAAAGGCTTTGGAGGCCGAAGACTCCCGCCGGGGTTTTGAAGCCAAAGGACCCTTGAGGGCAAGGCCGGAGCCGTCATCATGCTGTGCATGAGACGTACCACTCAAGGGTTGGCTAGTCTTAACAGACTGTTTGTGGGTTACCTGATCTTGTGGAGAAGAAGAAATAGTCAGTGCCCTGACACTGGAAGGGAACTCGGCATCGAGGGAAACTCGAAATGGAAAATCTCTTCTCACAATATTGTAGCCTAATGGCGCCAGAGGAAAATGGTCAGGACCCAAACAGGTTAGACACCAGTTCTTGGAGTCTAAAAACAAAACTGTACCGCCACAGCTTAGACACTTCTTAGGAAAAGAAGGAGGCGGCTCCATGATGGAGAGGCCTAGAAGGCCCAAAAAGTTTAAGACAGAAACTGAGGGAAAAAATTCCCTGAATTTAAGAAAAAAGAAAAGAATAAACACCGGCGGTACCAGTGAAGTCGGGGAGACAGCCGCGACCACAAGAAAACAAGAAGAAGAATTAAAGAATTAAAAAATTTTCTGCAGTGACAGGACGACGTCCTACCGGCTCCGTGAAAAAACGAAAACTGAGGAGAGACAGTTGGAAAGGCGGGAAGGCAGCACGCAGGCGCTGAGGGATGCTCCCAAAAGCTTTCTGATTGGACGCTGGGGAGCGTTCCCGCGCAGGCTCCGTCGGTACCGACGTACCCATATGTGAAGACTCATTCCTGCTTGTTCCTGGAGATATGCTGCTACAACAGCCATGCATTTCGTGAACACCCTTGGTGCTGAGGCCAGGCCAAAAGGAAGCACCCTGTATTGGTAGTGCTTTCCCTGAAAAAGGAACCAAAGGAACCTTCTGTGAGTTGGATGGATGAGAACATCTATCCCTTTTCAGAAAGGCACTCAAATCCCACCTCTTCCCCCAATATTACTTGACCAACTAACCAATCTTAATCACTACCCAAACTAAGAACAAATCCTGTTATGTATACTTGTAAATACTCTTGTAAATAGTTGCAGTAATGACGTCCCATGTTTTATCCAAGTTCTCTGACCTTGTTCTCTGTAAAACCTAACAGTTTGTTGTTATGGTATGTTGTTATATTGTGAACCGCGCTGATTCTGAATAGAGCGGTATATAAGAGCCTGTAATAAATAAATAAATAAATAATAAAATAAAAACATGGGTGTACGCATCCTTGAGATCTAGAGAATAAAGCCAATCCTGACTCTGAAGGTATGGCAGCAGAGATCCGAGAGAAATCATTTTGAATTTCTCCTTGACAAGGAATTTGTTCAATTCTCTGAGGTCTAAGAGAGGTCTGTAACCCCCTGTTTTCTTTGGGATAAGAAAATAAGGGGAATAGAACCCTGTACACCCTGGAGAGAGGCAGTTGGGAAAGGCAGGAAGGCAGCACGCAGGTGCTGTGGGATGCTCCCAAAAGCTTTCTGATTGGACGCTGGGGAGCGTTTCCGCGCAGGCTCCGTCGGTACCGACGATACCCATATGTGATGACTACATTCCTGCTTGTTCCTGGAGATAGCCTTTGACACTGTTCCTCACAGGCGACTTATAAACAAAAAACGCAGCACCCTAGGGAAGGACCCTAAAGTTACTACTTGGGTTGGAAATTGGTTGAGTGAGAGGCAACAAAGAGTACAGGTAAATGGAGCTCACTCTGAGGAGAAGGATGTTACCAGTGGTGTGCCCCAGGGATCTGTCCTTGGTCCGATTCTTTTTAACATCTTTGTTAGTGATATAGCGGAAGGGCTGTCGGGTAAGGTTTGTCTCTTTGCGGATGATACCAAAATCTGCAATAGAGTCGACACCCAGGAAGGTGTAGATAACATGAGGAGGTATCTAGCTAAGCTTGAAGAATGGTCTAGAATTTGGCAGCTGGGATTTAATGTTAAAAAATGTAAGGTCATGCATTTGGACTGCAGCAATCCAAGGGAGCAATATAGTATAGGGGGTGAAGTACTTTGTCCACTAAAGAAGAGCGGGACCTAGACATGGTTGTGTCTGATTATCTTAAAGTAACTAAACAGGTAGAAAAGGCGACAGCAAAAGCTAGAAGGATGCTTGGGTGCATATGGAGAGGAATGGCTAGCAGAAAAAAAGGAGGTGATAGTGCCTCTGTATAAGTCTTTGGTGCGGCCTCGTTTGGAGTATAGTGTGCAATTCTGGAGACCGCACTTTCAAAAGGATATAAACAGGATGGAGTCAGTACAGAGGGTGGCTACTAAAATGGTTAGTTGTCTTCATTATAAAGCATATGAGGACAGACTTAAGGATCTTAATATGTACACCTTAGAGGAAAGGCGGGATAGAGGTGATATGATTGAGATGTTTAAATACCTCCGTGGCATAAATGTTCAGGGGGAGAGCCTCTTTCGATTGAAAGCAAGTTCTGCTATGAGGGGACATGGGATGAGGGTGAAGGGGGATAGATTCAGGAGTGATATGCGGAAATATTTCTTTACGGAAAGAGTGGTGGATCCGTGGAATAGTCTCCCAGTGGAGGTGGTAGAGATGAGGACAGTATCTGAATTTAAAAAAGCATCAGACAAATACAGAGGATCTCTAAAGGAAAAAAGGGGACTGTTGTAGTTGTTGATATGGAAGGACAGACTAGATAGGCCATGTGGCCTTTTTCTGTCATCATATTTCTCTGTTTTTATGTTTCTAACTGTGCACAGTGTACACAAATCCTCGTCATTCCCTACTCTTAAACCTGGGAAATAAAGAGGAAAGAGCTCACAGGCATGTAGAGAGGCTGAACAAAAGAAGATGTTGGTAAGGAAACTTACAGGAGCCGTGGATCCTGGAGGGATATAAAAGAGTGGAACTCCACTCTTCGTGCTCTCCGGGATGGTGAAGTGCTCGGGAACAGTATCAAACGACTGCAGGTGAACAAGCATCTGATCCGTCTGATTAATGCTACAAAGAAAGTCAGAGAAGTAGAGTCTTAATAGCATATTAATGATTCAAGTTTCATCACTCACAATTCAAGCTGACAATCCACAGGAAACCCACTTAAACACACCAGTACCAACTATATCTAAAAATCTTTTCAAAATAAACGTTTATTCCATATCCACAGCACTAAGGCCACTTCAAAAAACAAGCAAAAATAAATGGTCTTAGCATAAGAAAAGATCATAACAGATTCCCATCAAAGATTCCAAAATCCAGCTTTACACCAAGCATTGCTGCCACCTTACAAGTTATCTAGTCATTTGGAGGCCAACGTTCCAGCAGGGCGCCAGACTGACAGCTCTTTTAACATGTCAACGTTTTGTCTATGTGCCTTTACAAAACTACAGACACTTCCACCTAGGTTTGTGCACATACTCCTGTATTTCAGAATATGGTGCATATCTCTGCCCAGCCACCCCCCTCAGGACCACATAAAAGTGCACGCTGTACCAATTTCTGTACATAAACAGTGTTTCAAAAGCAAAAACAGCTTACAAAATACTTTATAACCCCCATGGTTGGTTCGTTTGAAAAATAAGCAGAAGGATCCATTGACGCCAACTGTCTCCCACTGAGCCAACCAGCCTCTTATCTGCTGGACAACCCATCCTAAGCGGCTCTTCAGTTCTATCAATGCAAAGCCCAAATATAGCCTTAACCTCGCACGGCACAAACCCTACCCATAAGCACCCAGAGTGCCCTGAACACTATACCCAAGCCATCCAAAGTTCACAGTAAATATTTACCGGCACTCAAATCACTAACCCAACACACACGTTAAATCGCCAAACAGTGCAAACAAAAGCCCAAGATATCACTGATCCAAAACTGAACCTCAAACGTATGCAGGCCAACAAAACTTAACCCAGAACTAAATTCAAGGAATACAAAGCACAAAATCAAAAGAGAGCAGAGAGCTAAAGGGGTTGATATGATTGAAGGGCATCCTGAATTACCTCTGTAGTGTATTCCAGAAGCGACGGATGACACTGGTACGATATAGACTTGTGATTGGCTTCTTCATAGTGCAGCTGATGTCATGTAAGATGTCATAACTCCCTTCCATCGTCACCTCAACCGCTATACTGCGCTTAGAAGGATCTAAAGGCCATGGTGCCACTGCCAGGTATTCAATGCGCATGTTGTGTTTCCAGAGGAGGACCAGCTTCACCTCCAGCAGAGAGGACCCTATACAAAGAAACGAGAGAGCCTGGGCTTGTTTAATTAGTCACACATGGACCCCATCATCTGCATCATCCCAACTTATTCTGTAATGGCCATTAATCTCATTCCTCAACTTATCTAGAGCCCAATATCCAATCAATAATAAGTATCCCCCCTTGCACTTATTTCTCCTCTCAAGAAACAAAGCTGCTAAGATCAGTGACCCTACTGGAAATGAATGAGCATTTAGTTGGTGCGGTGCACTTCACAATGAATGGAGACGCTTCTACAAGAAAACTGTCAGTCACAGGGTCAAAAGGAAGCTGGAATCTGAGGTTAGAGGGCTGTGTCCAGACATGGAAAGAGAGAGAGTCAGACAAGGCCAGCAGCTGGAGAGAGAGGACACGAAGAGGACAGTATGATATGAGCCTCAGAATCAGAAGGTGGTGAAATTAGACCTTACCTGCTATTTTGCTTTCCTTGAATCCCTCCAGTCCAGTCCAGATGCATGGGTTATCTCCCATCAACAGCAGCTGGACAGTAAGCATGCTAGGTTTAAGCGGCGACTAAGGCTTCCATTTCCAGATGGATTAAGGAAGCAATCTCTTCTGCGTACCTGCTTCAGCGACGTTCGGTGCCGATCGGGTTGCGAGCACATTCCACTAGAGCGCAGGCTTGCTCGTGGGCGGAGAGTCGCTTGGTGCCGCCCGCGGACATTTGTCGGGCGGCGACTTGGTCGTCGTTGCATACTTTCAGTAAACATTACCACCTCGATGTGGCTTCTGCTGCTGATGCCTGCTTTGGAGCGGCGGTGTTATCTGTCGCTCGATAAGATCCACTCCCGTGAGATGTATGAGGACTGCACTGGAGGAACGATAAGGAAATAGTAATTACGCTTACCTGGTAATTGTAGTTCCTTTAGTTCTGACAGTGCAGTCCTCCTTCCCACCCTTGATCTTTCTTTTCAGGGTTTCTGCTTGGAGTTCGAGCTAAAGGAATATAGGCGGTAAGCCGACTCCTCTGTTTTACAGTCTCTGCTTTACTGTGTTCCTCTGTTTCAGATGCTGCAGGGGTTGAGTAGCAGGCAGGACATGCGGTAACGTATCTTCATACATTTCCACAAAAAAAATAAATAAATAAATAAAATTTAGTGATTGATAAGCTGAGATTTGTTTTTCAACGCGTTTGTATGGTTATTGCTTCTTATTTCTTTATTGCTCCTTTGAGTCTGCTTTGTTAATAGTTCACACTGGAAGGAGGAGGAGCAAAGGGAGTCAGTATATATCTCCAGTGATGTCATAATTTTGATATGCCAGTCTCCTAGCTGCGGGAGACTGGACCAATCAAAACTCTGCCATGTATGATGTATGCAGTAGGAGCTCCCATCAGCCCCCAGTAACTAGTAACAAAGCAGACTCAAAGCAGAAGCAACACCTGAGACTATGAAACAAACATATACATTGAAAATTAACTAGACCCCCTTAGCCCGAAATGAATACACCGGCTCCCTCCCCAAACGAGGAAGCCAGAACTTACACAGCGATTCTACTCTCACTCCGGAAGAAAAAGACAGTTGAGTTCGGGCAAAAGAGGAAAAAGGGAAAGAAGGGCGTCCGCCAGACGAGCGCACCGACCGCCCCACGAAAAAGCGCGCCGCAAAATGTTTTGGAAATATGATCCTGAAATACGGGCGGGAAGGAGGACTAAACTGGACCCTCCAGGAACTACAATTACCAGGTATGTGTAATTTCCATTTCCTGAGCGGTCCTCCAGTTTAGTCCTCCACATCCGGGATGTAACAGAGCAGTCAACACCGGGCGGGACCTTGCCAACAGGCGCGCAGCACTGAAGAACCAAACCGAGAATCCTGAGCGGCAAGCACATCCAAGCGGTAATGCTTACTGAAGGCATGCAACGTGGACCACGTAGCCGCTTTACAGATCTCCGCAGGAGGAACCAGACTATGTTCCGCCCAAGAGGCTGCTTGAGCCCTGGTCGAGTGGGCGCGAATACCAGCCGGAACCGGCTGATGCTGCAAAAGATACGCCGAAGTAATCGCTTCTTTAATCCACCGAGAGATGGAGGCCTTAGCAGCCGCCTCACCACGCCGAGCCCCTCCAAAAAGTACAAAGAGGCGGTCAGTTTTCCGAAAAGACTCAGACACTTTCAAGTAACGACGAAGCACACGCCGGACATCCAAACAGTGAAGGTCAGCGCTAGCAGCGCTCTCCGGACCAGCCCGCAGAACCGGCAGAAATACCGCCTGATTTAAGTGAAAAGGCGACACCACTTTGGGCAAAAAGGAGGGAACCGGACGAAGCACCACACGATCCTTAGAGCCGGATGTGGAGGACTAAACTGGAGGACCGCTCAGGAAATGGAAATTACACATACCTGGTAATTGTAGTTCCTGGAGGGTCCAGTTTAGTCCTCCTTCCCGCCCGTATTTCAGGATCATATTTCCAAAACATTTTAAAGGTGGACAGCCTTACACCCCCTCAAAAACTCACAGGAACCATTATTCTTACCATACCCGTCACAAGTTGGGATAGGTTCCATATTCCTTCAACCAAGCAGGTTTCAGAAATCATCTCTTCTCTCAACACAAGTACTGCACCCACCGATCCTTGCCCAGTCCCATGGATCAAAGCAACCAAGCAAAACTTCATCAATTTTTTACACAACCTTGTTACCAACTCCCTAACTCAAGGAATAATGCCGGAACAACTAAAATTAGCCACAATAAGGCCTATCCCAAAAAAACTAACCTAGAAAAGAGCAATCCAGCTGCATACAGGCCAATCTCCAGCATACCTCTCCTTGCTAAAATCATCGAAAAAACAGTCCAACTACAACTCCAGGACCACATTGACGAACATGCCCCGCTCGACATTCACCAACATGGCTTCCGCCCTAATCATGGAGTTGAAACCTTACTGCTCTATCTGTTCAATGACATCATCCACACCATAGACAATTACAATCAAGGAACATTATTGATTTTTATAGATATATCAGCGGCCTTCGACACAGTGGACCACAGTATCCTACTAACCAGACTCCAAAGCATTGGCATTACTGGCACTGTCCTAAATTGGTTTAAATCTTACTTAACTGATAGGCAGTTCAAGGTAAAAATTAATAATGTCACCTCTCTACCCACTAAGATTAAACAAGGTGTTCCCCAAGGTTCTGCGCTTTCGTCTCTTCTATTCAACATTTTTATCCAACCAATCTGCAACATCATGGTTGCCCATCAAATAGATTATACTATTTATGCTGATGACATAATGATTTACACGACAGTCAACCTGAACAGCCCCGATTATAACAAGATCACGAACTGCCTCGACAACATGTCTGCCTGGCTTACTCTCAACAACCTGGCCATGAACCATAACAAAACAGAAGCTCTCATCATTACTCGAAACACTGACTTCAGCCCCCCACCTTTTATTAAATTTAAAAATACAACAATACCGTTAAAGGACGAAGTAAGATACCTCGGAGTAACCCTTGATAAGCGACTCAACCTTCAATCTCATATCAGAAGAACTGTTAAAAGCGCTTACTACAGAATGAAAATTATTAGACGCCTGAAGCCCCTTCTCTCCCAACGTTTCCGCTCAGTCTGTCAAGCTCTAATAACTCCAATTCTTGACTTCTGTAACCCTATTTACAACGGAATCCCGAAACACTCACTCAAGCCACTTCAGATGGCTCAGAACACAGCTGCCAGAATAATCGCCGGCTCTTCAACTCAAGCCCACATCACCCCAATCCTTAAAGAACTCCACTGGCTCCCAATAAGCCTCCGTATCAGATACAAGTTGATCATCAATATATTCAAAATCAGACATAAGACTTCAGCAATCAGTCTCCAAGCCCTCTTATTCCCTAACACCAGCAAAAGACCTAGAAGGAAAACCACAGCTGACACCCTCGGCACCCCAAGTAGCTATACTAAAGTCTGTAAACTCACCTCACAAAGAGCTCTTTCCTTATCGGCCCCTCGAATATGGAACTCTCTCCCCCCCGACCTACGATCTATTGAGGAACTGAAGGAATTCAGAAAACAACTAAAGTTTGTTCTTTTCATTGAGCACTACGGCTATGACACTTAACCAACTCATATTAATTGTAACCTCTCTACATTGTGTTTTTTGTAATAGTTCACCATGTTATGTATCCCACCTTTCACTTCCCATGCCTATGTTTAGCTTTGTATGTCTTTGTAACCGCTTTGATTTAAGAAAAAGGCGGTATAAAAAACCTGTTAAATAAATAAATAAAATAAATGATATCATGATACAAGGGCTCTGTGCACCACTCACAAGACCAGTATCCTACTGACAAAGCAAACTCCAAATAGGATTATTATATAAAATTCAAAACCTATTACTAGATTGCTTTGGGTTTCCCAGCCATAGTGTGGACAAATCTGGAGAACTAGGGGTACAGCTTCTGAAAGAACCAATGGTGTTGGGTCTTCCTCCTCACCGACCCAAACTCCTGAGAGTATGAGCAAGATGATCCTGCATAAATTTCCCATGGCCCTAGACAAACTTGAAAGATGCTTCTTGATCCATGCTTGCCTCAAACTGTACAACAGAATAAAGGGGAGGGCTCTGAACTGTACTGGAGGGACTCAAGAAAAGCAAATTAACAGGTAAGTTCTAATTTCACCTTCCTTACCATCTCTCCAGTCCATTCCAGATGCATGGGATGTACCATAGCAGTACTAGACTGGGCAGGACACGCGAGCCCAGCCTACAACACTATGGCCTCAAACCATGCATCACCTATGGTTTGCAGGTCCAGACGATAGTGATACACAAAGGTATGAAGGAAGGACCACGTCGGTGCCTTACAGATATCAGTTGGAGGAACCAAACTGAACTCTGCCCAAGAGATAGCCTGTGAACTGGTCAAATGAGCGCATAACCCTCGGGGGAGAGATTTATGCTTTAGTAAATACACCAAGGCAATCGCCTCCTTTAGCCACCACATCACGGAAGCTTTAGATGTTGCTTCCCCTTTGCGCAGACCTCCAAACAGGACAAACAGACTTGCAAAATGGCTTGGTCTGCTTAGATACTGATGAAAGGCTCTGTGCACATCCAACAAATGCAGCTGCCAGTCTTCTTCAGTATGCCCCAAGGAAGCAAAGACAGGAAGGGACACCGGCTGATTGAAGTGGAGGGCAGGAAGGAACCAGATGCAAGACAACCTTTTCTCGAGAAAGGACTAAGAACAGCTCCATGCAAATCAAAGCTTGGAGCTCGGAGATCCTCTTGGCCAAACAGATGCCTACCATAAACACCATCTTCAAAGTAAGATCTTTCAATGTAGCCCTGCTCAGAGGGTCAAAAGAATTGCTCTGTCAGTGCCGACAAGACGAGATTGAGGTCCCGTGGCAGAACCAGGAGTCGAACCGGCAGACTAACTTGCTTGACCACCCTAAGGAAATGAATCACATCTGGACTGGTCGCAAGAGATGCCTCCTGTACCCAACCACAATAACATTAGGACGGCCACCTGTACTCACAGGGACTTTAAAGGCAAGACCTTTATCCAAACCAGAATGCAAAAAGGCAAGCACATTCGGTACCGTAGTAGATAGCGCCCAACACCAACTGTCTGCATACCAGCCCTCAAATATCCTCCAGACTCGCACGTAAGATCAGGAAGTAGAACGCTTACGTGCCTGCAGCAGGGTCATGACAACCTAGACTGAGCAACCCTTCTTCCTCAACCTAGCCCTTTTAAGAGCCATGCTGTAAAGTGAGAATCAATCCATTTGAGGTATAAGAATGAGACTCTACAAACAGAAGATTGGGCCCGTGCCAGTACATACCTCAGACTGTCTATCACCAATCAAATGAGATCAGCATATCACTGCCTCAGAGGTCAGTCCAGTGCAATCAGTATCACTAGGCTGCAATGTGACTATATTCTCTGGAGGAGACGGCTAATGAGCGGCCAAGGGGAATGCATACAGGATCCCATCCCTCGGCCAGGTCTGCACTAAGGGATCCAGGCCTTCAGACATCCATTCTCTCCAACAGCTGAAAAAGTGAGATGCTTTGACATTGCTGGCCAGCGCCATCAGATCTATAATCGGCTTGCCCTAGTGCCGGACAATGCTGCCGAAGACTGCTGGCCTCGGATCCAACCGGTGGCATCTTAGAAAATAGGCTAGCACAATCTCTTTCCTGCACTAACTTCACCGTAGCATCAATTACTCAGCAACATCACAGGGAAAAGGAGCAAACCTCAGATCACTCAACCACTACCCATATTCCACCTTTCAGTGAATCCAGGTAATTCAATGAGTTTCATACATCAACGGTTCCACTGTGTCTAAACAGAAAATCAATAGCCAAAAGAAAAATCTTAGAACCAGGCCATAAAGCATAGCTACTCACCTGTAACAGGTGATCTCCGGGAACAGCAGGAATTTAGTCTTCACATATGGGTCTCGTCGGTACCGACGGAGCCTGCGCGGGAACACTCCCCAGCGTCCAATTAGGAAGCTTTTGGGAGCATCCCACAACGCCTGCGTGCTGCCTTCCTGCCTTTTCCAACTGCCTCTCTCCAGTTGAGTTTAAAGCTGAGACAAAGAGAGAGAGAGGGAAAAGGAAAGAGATAGATAGAGAGATACAACTCCTAGGGGAGGTGGGTGGGTTGTGAAGACTAAATTCCTGCTGTTCCCGGAGATCACCTGTTTCAGGTGAGTAACTATGCTATCTCCAGGAACAAGCAGGAATGTAGTCTTCACATATGGGGACTCCCTAGCTTTAGATGCCAGGGAGAGACCCCAGAAGTTGTGTGTCCCTGTGAAGGGCTCCACTTCCCCCCATGGATCTCTGGCATCCAACCAGGGATGGCAGGTAGGAGTTGATTAGGTATGGAACAGGTGTTGGAGAACAGCCTGACCAAACAAGGCATCCCGGCGGGAGTCCTTGTCCAAGCAGTAATGGGCTGTGAAGGTATGAACCGAGGCCCAAGTGGCTGCTCGACAGATGTCGTCGATAGACACAGAGTGTAGATGAGCCATTGTAGCTGCCATGGCTCTCACATTGTGAGCTGTGACATGGCCCTCCAGAGGAAGGTTCTTACTCTGATAGGCAAAAGAAATACACTGTGCAATCCAGTTGGACAGTGTTCTCTTGGAGACTGGAAGTCCCAAATGAGAAGGATCAAAAGCAACAAAGAGTTGAGAAGACTTTCTATGTTGCTCTGTTCTAGCAAGTAAAAGGCTAAAGCGCTCTTTTACAGTCCAAAGTATGAAGATTCCTTTCTGCATTTGATGCATGAGGTTTTGGAAAGAACACAGGCAGGTAGACTGCTTGATTAAGATGAAAAGGCGAGACCACCTTTGGCATAAAGTGTGGATGAGTCCTAAGGACTACCTTGTCATGATGAAACCTTGTATAAGGTGGATCAGCTACTAGTGCTTGCAACTCACTGATGCGGCGTGCTGATGTGATTGCAATGAGAAAGATAACTTTCCAAGAAAGGAATTTCAATGAGGTAGTAGCTAAGGGTTCGAAAGATGGCTTCATGAGCTGACCAAGAACCAGGTTTAAGTCCCATGCCACCGGTGGTGGCCTAATGGGAGGTTTAGTTAGAAGAAGGCCTCTCATAAATCTTGCTATAAGAGGATGGGAGGAGATAGGTTGTCCATTTAGAGGCTTGAGAGAAGCTACAATAGCACTCAAATGGACTCTTACTAAGTTAGTTTTAAGTCCTGCATTGGATAAATGAAGGAGATACTCCAGTAATGATTCCAGAGGTATCGCAAGGGGGTTAAGACCCTTCTGCGAACACCATATTGTAAACCTTTTCCACTTGAAAGCATAAGAGCGTCTTGTGGAAGGCTTCCTGGAAGCATGAAGGACATCCTTTACTTGCTGAGAGAGGTTAAGATCTTGAAGATCTAGGCCTGCAGCAACCAAGCTCTGAGGTGCAGAGATTGGGGATTGGGATGCCATAACCTTCTGTCCTCCTGAGACAGGAGATCTGGAGCAGATCCTAACTCCAGAGAGGGAGCTTGAGAGAGATGTAGAAGCAGAGGGTACCACACTTGCCATAGCCAATGTGGAGCTATGAGAATCATACGCCCTCTGTCTCTCTGAAGCTTGAATAGGGTTTTGGGAATTAGGGGAATGGGTGGAAAGGCATAAAGGAAGTCTTGACTCCGGTGAAGGAGGAAAGCATCCCTGGCCTGACAGCCCTGAGCCGGAATTCTGGAACAGAACCGGGGAAGTT
Organism: Ichthyophis bannanicus; assembly: GCA_033557465.1. NCBI lineage: Eukaryota > Metazoa > Chordata > Amphibia > Gymnophiona > Ichthyophiidae > Ichthyophis > Ichthyophis bannanicus. The sequence continues at coordinate 299,207,331 of CM066040.1, read as the reverse complement.
TGGCATTCAACAGACTTGCAAAGAGGTCTATGTCCAGGGGTTCCCCAAATTTGAAAGATCTTGGCCACCTGGTCTGCATGTACAGACCATTTGTGTGGAAGCAGAACTCGACTGAGTCTGTCTGCCCAAGAGTTTTGAATGCCTGGGAGGTACACTGCCAGGAGATGAATCTGATGCTCTCTGGCGAGGGCCCATAGTCATAAAGCTTTGTTGCAAAGCAACAGAGGTCCTGTTCCTCCCTGCTTGTTCACATAGAACATCGCTACCTGATTGTCCGTATGAATGAGGACTGTCTTTTAGCTGAGCAGGGTATGGAACACTCGAAGAGAAAGGAAGATTGCTCTGAGCTCTAAGAGACTGATATGCAGATGAGTCTCCTGTGGAGTCCAGGAGCCTTGGGTGGAGAGGTCTTGTAGATGAGCTGCCCAACCCATTGGTGAAGCATCTATTGTGAGAGTTGCCTGGGGTAAGGGTTGTTGAAAACGGGACCCCAGCAACAGGTTCTGAGTGGACTGCCACCATTGGAGGGACAAAATAAGGCGACTTGTGTTTGCTATTTTGTCTGACAGGCATCCTGATGCCTGGGTCCATTGGGTGGATAAAGTCCACTGGGCTGCTCTCATATGGAGGTGAGCATAAAGAACCACATGCACTGTGCATGCCATGTGGCCTAGTAGTTGTAGCATTTCTCTGGCAGTGAAATTAGGTTTTAGCACTGCTTGAGAAGCTAACTGCACCATGCGAAGGCAACGGGCCTGGGGGAGATAGGCCCTTGCCTTTTTGGTATCCAGCAAAGCTCCTATGAATTCTAGAGACTGAGTGGGAGTTAGACTGGATTTTGGGATGTTTATGACTAAACCCAAATACTGAAGGATACGCATTGTGCAAGATATAGAAGCTCTGGCCTCTGGCTCTGATGGGGCTCGAATGAGCCAGTCGTCTAAGTAGGGGAAGAAGAATATGCCTAGAGTGCGGAGAAATGCTGCTACCACAGCCATGCATTTCGTGAACACTCTTGGAGCTGAGGCCAGGCCAAAGGGAAGCACCCTGTATTGGTAGTGCTTTCCTTGAAAAAGGAACCGAAGGAACTTTCTGTGAGTTGGATGGATGAGAACATGGGTGTACGCATCCTTGAGATCTAGAGAACAAAGCCAATTCTGACTCTGAAGGTATGGCAGCAGAGTTCCTAGAGAAATCATCTTGAATTTCTCTTTGAACAGGAATTTGTTCAATTCTCTGAGGTCCAAAATAGGTCTGTATCTCCCTGTTTTCTTTGGGATAAGGAAATAGGGGGAGTAAAACCCTGTACCCTGTTGATGACTAGGTACTTCTTCTATTGCCCCTTGGGCAAGAAGTATGGTGACTCTTGATCTAACAGGTTGATGAGAGAGGTCTGAGAATTGAACTGCTTTACTATTGTGGGAGGGGGCATGCTCAAGAAATAAAGCTTGTACCCCTCTTTAATGATGGAGAGTGTCCAATGCTCTGCTGTTATCTGCCCCCATCTTGGGGCAAAGTGACATAACCTTCCTGGAATGGTGGAAGGCTCTGGTCCATTTAGAGCCAGGAAGGCTAAGTTCTCAAAGGCCTTGTGGAGGCTGAGACTGCTGAGGCGGTTGAGGTTTAGCAGTCTTTGCTTTTCTTTGCTTGGATGGTTGCTGACCCTTCCAGACAGGTTGACCTGCAGTGTGTCCCTGCTGGGAATAAACAGGATAAAACCTTTTCTTTTTGGAAAAGAAAGAAATCTTTCAAGAAACCATTCTTGCAGGATCAGTTGTGCCCTTGGATAATCTGTCCAAGGTGGAGTTGTCAGCATCCAACTCATTGGCCTTTTCCTGCCAATCTTTGCCAAACAGGTTCTCCCCAGTACAAGGAATATTGCCCAATTTGTCTTGTACCCAGAGCTCCAAATCAGATGGCTGGAGCCAGGCAATTTTATGTGCACCTATGGCAATGGCAGAGGTTCTGTTTATGCACTTAAAACAGTCAAAAGCGGCACGGTTGACAAATTTGGAAACATCCTGGGCATGTTTGACCAATGTGAGAAAATCCTGTCTCCTATCCTCAGAAAGAAGAGGACTCAAAACCTCTAAATCTCCTGTGATTTCCTTCAGGAACATTCCCATTTATAAAATATAGGAACTGATCCTGGCAGAAAGCATGGAAGCTTGGAAGATACGATGTCCAAAAGCATCCAAAGTTCTGCACTCACGTCCTGGGGGATTAGAGGCATGCATCTTTGCTCTCCTGATCATTCTCATAGCTGACTCCACTACAATAGAGTGGTGAGGGAGCTGAGTTTTGTGGAAACCAGGACAAGGAGGGACTCGATACATAGTGTCAAGTCTACGAGAATGAGGAGAGGTGGTAAGAGGGGTCTCCCACATTCTGAGCATGAGATCATGCAAGATCTCATGGATGGGCAAAGTAGCTGCCTCCTTAGGAGCTTTGGGATATTGTAAAATTTCCAGCTCCTTTGCTCTGGGCTGTTTCAGGAGCCACAGTAATGGAGAGACCCCGAGCCACCTCCCTGATGAAATCCTGGAAGGAGATATCCTCTGGAGGAGACATCCTGCGTTTAGGGGAGGAGGGCTCCTCTGGAAGAAGTGCTCCGGTATCGACAGAAAGCGTAGTTACTCACCTGTAACAGGTGTTCTCCAGGAGCAGCAGGAATCAGTCCTCACTTATGGGTGACGTCGGCGCCGACGGAGCCCTCGCGGAGCAATTTTCCCCAGCTTTCAAAGAAAGCCTTTGGGAATTGCAGCGCGCATGCGCGGTCGCCTTCCCGCCCAAGGGTGCCATCTTAGCCAGTCAGATGACATAGCTAAAAAAGACAGCATAAAAATTTGCAAAAAACTAAAGCAGATGATTGCAACTCCAAGGGGAGGAGGGAGGGTTGTGAGGACTGATTCCTGCTGCTCCTGGAGAACACCTGTTACAGGTGAGTAACTACGCTTTCTCCAGGACCAAGCAGGAAGTCAGTCCTCACATATGGGACTCCCAAGCTTAAGGCTACCGGAGATCCTAAGCACAAAAATGAGCTCCCTCTAGCTCAGCAGCACAGAAGGAAGGAATCTTCGCTGAATTATTACCCACCGGTAGCCCACATCCGGGATGGAGGGTAGGAGTTGCTCAGACCTCAAAGAGATTACGGAGGACTGCCTGTCCGAAAGCACTGTCCCTGCGGGACTCCCTCTCGAGACAGTAATGGACCGCAAAAGTCTGGCTCGAAGACCAAGTAGCGGCCCGGCAGATGTCTGCCAGCGGAACAGAGCGGAGGTAAGCCACTGACGTAGCCTTTGCCCGAACGCAATGAGCCGTGACTCGACCTTCCAAGGAGAGTCCGGCTGCCCCATAAGCCCAAGTGATACAGTCCGCAACCCAGATGGACAGAGTACGCTTGGAGACCGGGAGCCCCAATTTATTGGGGTCAAAAGACACAAAAAGCTGAGCAGCTTTACGGTGCTCCCGCGTACGGTCAAGGTAGAAGTTCAATGCCCTTCTACAGTCCAGGGTATGGAGGACCGTTTCAGCTCGGCTGGAGTGTGGTCTGGGAAAGAAGGTCGGAAGTACCACCTCCTGATTAATGTGAAAAGGGGAGACCACTTCTGGAAGAAATTTTGGGTGAGTCCGTAGGACTACCCTATTTTTGTAGAACCGAGTGTAAGGGGGATCAGACACGAGGGCCTGCAATTCACTTACGCGTCTAGCGGAAGTGAGGGCTATCAAGAACAATGTTTTCCAAGAAAGAAAACGGAGAGAACAGGTAGCCATAGGTTCAAAAGGCGGACAGGTGATCCGCTGTAAAACCACATTCAGATCCCACTCAGGCGCTGGCGGGCGCAGAGGTGGTTTAAGCAGAAGGAGACCTCGGAGAAACCTCGCTACAAGAGGGTCGCTGGAAAGAGGTCTGCCGTCCACCGGCACATGATGTGCTGAAAGAGCACGGAGGTGAACTTTGACGGAGTTGGACTTAAGTCCCAGATTAGAGAGGTATAGCAAGTACTGCAGGATCACCGACACCGGGCAGGAGAAGGGATCCTGAGACTGTTGGGTACACCAAACGGAAAAGCGACGCCATTTAAGGGCGTAGCATTTGCGGGTAGAAGGTCGCCGAGAAGCTAGGACGACCTCTTCCACCTCTGCCGGCAGAAGAAGGGGAGCAAGGACTACCCTCTCAGCAGCCAGGCCATTAGATTGAGAGATCTGAGGTTGGGGTGTAGCAGAGACCCCTGATCCTGAGTGAGGAGATCCGGTTGTAACCCCAGAGGGAATGGATCCTCTACCGCTAATTGCAGCAGGAGTGGAAACCACGGCTGTCTGGGCCAGCGAGGGGCCACCAGGATCATGAAGGCTTTGTCTCGGAGAACCTTGAAAAGAGTCCGAGAGACTAGCAGGATGGGAGGGAAAGCGTACAGAAGGCTCTCCGACCATGAGAGTAGAAAAGCGTCTGCCGCAACTCGAAGGGGATGTGGCTGACGAGAGCAGAAGCGAGGAAGTTGCCGGTTGAGAGGGCTGGCAAAGAGATCCATCGTGGGGAGGCCCCACTTTAGAAAGAGCTTCTGAACTACCAAGGGATCCAGGCGCCACTCGTGCGGCTGGAGGATCCTGCTGAGTTTGTCCGCCAGGCAATTTTCTTGGCCTGGGAGATAAACTGCCTTGAGAAGAACGCCGTGACTGACGGCCCAAGAGCAGAGCTTCTGTGCTTCCCAACAGAGAAGGAAGGAGCCCATGCCCCCCTGCTTGTTCACGTAGAACATGGCAACTTGATTGTCCGTCTGGACAAGGACGGACTGGTGAGAGGTCAGGTGGGAGAAGGCCTTGAGAGCCAGGCGGATCGCTCTGAGCTCCAGGAAGTTGATCTGCTGAGCAGACTCACACGTGGTCCAGAGGCCCTGAGTACGTGCCTCTTGGCAATGTGCTCCCCAGCCCAGGAGGGATGCATCTGTCGTCAGCACCCGGGCCGGCTGAGGTGACTGGAAAGGCATGCCGAGTACCAGGTTCGGCCGATGAAGCCACCACTGGAGAGACGAGATCAGCGGCTCGGAGACGCGCACTAGGTCTGCTAGGCCGCCTGTGGCTTGTTGCCACTGCTTGCGGAGACACCATTGAGCAGGCCGCATATTCAGGCGGGCATTGGGGGTCACATGGACGGTGGAAGTCATATGGCCGAGTAGTCTCAGGGAGCGCCTGGCGGAGACCAGGGGCTGGCTGCGAAAACAGTCGGCTAGGTCCATGAGCCGTTGAGCCCTGTCGAGCGGTAGGAACGCTCGTGCCTGAGGAGTGTGCAGCCTTGCGCCGATGAACTCGAGATCCTGTGAGGGGAGCAAAGTGGACTTTGCGAAGTTTATAACAAAGCCCAAGTACTGCAGAAGAGTCACCGTGCGGCGTGTGGCGTTGGTGACCTCCGGAGCGGACGCTGCTCTGATGAGCCAGTCGTCGAGGTACGGAAAGACATAGAGGCCGTGAAGCCGGAGATGGGCCGCCACGACCGCGAGACATTTTGTGAAGACTCGCGGTGCGGAGGACAAGCCAAAGGGCAGTACTCTGTACTGGTAATGATTTCCTGCCACCACACACCTTAGGTATTGGCGGTGGCTTGGGTGGATGAGGATGTGCGTGTAGGCATCCTTTAGATCCAAGGAGCATAGCCAATCTCCCTGCTGGAGGTAGGGCAGAAGGATTCCAAGGGTAAGCATCTTGAACTTTTCCCGCACGAGGAATTTGTTGAGGTTGCGCAAGTCCAGGATGGGTCTGAGGCCTCCTGTCCTTTTTGGTACTAGAAAATACCTGGAATAAAAGCCTTGACCTCTCAGGTGGTGGGGCACCGGTTCCACCGCCTGTTCCTGTAGAAGACCTGCTAACTCCTGAAGGAGTAATTCCCTGTGCAGAGGGAGTCGTGGAGGTTCTCCCGGAAAATAGGAGGGAGGGACCTGGTGGAAGTGGAGAAGATAGCCTTCTCTCACAACTTGAAGCACCCAGGCATCTGAGGTGATGCTGGACCACCTGTGGGCGAAGTGAACCAGCCGGCCTCCGGTGCTGGGAGGAACCAGCGGAGGGGGAGAGGCTATGCTTAAGGAGTCAAAAGCCCCCACCCTGCTGAGCAGGGGCTGGTGGTGCAGGCTTAGGGGCTTGCTGCCTACGGGACCCGCTACCCCGTCCCTTGGCCTGCTGGCCCTGTTGGGGAGCTGCAGGGGCCTGATATTGGGGGTATTGTTTGTAGGCAGCCGCCTTTCTCGGGTAAAAGGACTTCTTTCCCGAGCCCTTCTTTTTCTGGGAAGGGGCGGAGGTCTTCCTAGAAAGCCTAGTCCTGGTGAGAGTCTCCGTCTCGATTTGTGCAGCCTTTTCAGCCATGGGCTTGCCAAAGAGGTTTTCGCCTCGGCAAGGGACATCAACCAACTTGTCCTGCACCCAGGGCTCAAGGTCAGACGACTGAAGCCAAGCCTGTCGGCGGGCACCGATGCCGGCTGCGGCCACTCGAGCCGATGCTTCAAAGCCATCATAGGCTGCTCGGGATATGAATTTTGAGCATTCCCGAATGCCAGAGGACAAGGCCAGGAACCTCCGCAAGGGTTCCTCGGACAAACCAGCGGAGAATCCGGCTAGCTCTTTAGCCAGGTCTCGGAGATACATGCCCATGTATAGCTGGTAGGTCTGGACACGACACGCAAGCATAGAGCCCTGGAAACACTTCTTACCAAGGCCATCCAGGTTACGGGCCTCCCTGCCAGGAGGCACCGAGGAGTGCATCTTCTGGCTCTTAAGACGATGCATGGCCGATTCCACTACCATGGAATGGTGTGGTAGCTGTGCTTTTTGGAAGCCAGGGCTCTTGCGGACTCGATAGATAGAATCGACCCGCTTGCTCAGGACCGGCGAGGAGGCCGGACTCTCCCACATGCGGAAGAGTAGTCGTTCCAGCATGGGAGGAACCGGTACAGTAAAGTGTTCCCTGGTGGGAGAGTCATACTGGAGGGCGTCGAGCTCTTCGGCTCGAGGCTCCTCCTCGGGATCCGCAGGGAAGGCCAAAGCCTTGGCCATATCCCTGACGAAGTCCGAGAACCGGGCATCCTCCGGGGGGGACTGCTTCCGAGGTTCGGACTCAGGTGAGTCCGAGGGGACACACCGAGTCCGAAAAGAATCAGGTGACTCTTCCTCTTCAGACTCCCAGACCGACTCCGACGAGGAATCGGTGGGGTCGGCCCGGGCAGGGCGCGGCGCCTGCCGCCCCGACGCCGAGGGAGTCGGCGTCGGCGACCTCGGTCCCGAACGGGAGGCCGAGGGTGACCTCGACCGAGGATCGACTCGAGTTCGCATGGACTCGAGGATCGGCTCGGTCTCCGGGGTCGACTTAGACGTCGACGTCCCGGCGGTCGGGGCAGCGGCACCAGCGAGGCCAGCGAGCAGTGCCCGCTGCTGGTCCATGAAGGCAGACAGTCTGCTCTCCAAGGCCGTCAACCTGAGTCCGAGCTCAGGTGACCCAGCAGCCCCCGACTCGGGCTCCGACGGCGTCGGGCCCGACGTCGGCGGTCTCGGAGGCGAGTCCAGGAGGACCACAGGACTTACCCGAGCAGGCAGCTCCGACTCCAGGCGAGGTCGCTTCGAGAGGTGCTCCTTCTCCAAGGACCCGGGACGGCTATCGGGGCTATGCGACCTGGCCCTCGCGGAGCCAGGAGCGTCCACCGACGCCGCCCTCGCGGGTTTCACCTTCCGTCGATGGTCCCCGGAGGGAGAACCCCTGTCGGAGGAACTCCGGCGACGGTCCGAGCTGGAACCTCTGGACGCGGAGGCCTCCGACGAGGTCCGGGTACGGCTGGGGTCAGCGAAGATCCTATCCCGCTGATGCCGCCGACTTCTCAACGCTTTGGAGGACATTTTGCCACAGGGCCCACAGATCAGTTCTTCATGATCCGGGCCCAGGCAGCGGAGGCAATTGTCGTGTGTGTCAGTTAGTGACATATTTCGGTCACACTGACCACACCGCTTGAAACCACTGGCAGCCATCGGGGGAAAAAGGGCCCCGGCGAGGTCAAAGGACCGGGCTGCCAGGGAAAAACCGAAAACGAAACTGACTAAGTCAGAAAAACCGAAAAAAGAAGAAGGACTCGTGACCGGCGTCACGAGTCCGGGCGGGAAAAAGACCGTCGTCGAACCGAAGGAAAAAAGAGAAAATTATGAGTAAAAATCAACTTTTTCGCGGGGACACGACGGGTACGTCTGTAGGGCTCCGCGGAAAAAAGAAGACTGGCTAAGATGGCACCCTTGGGCGGGAAGGCGACCGCGCTTGCGCGCTGCAATTCCCAAAGGCTTTCTTTGAAAGCTGGGGAAAATTGCTCCGCGAGGGCTCCGTCGGCGCCGACGTCACCCATATGTGAGGACTGACTTCCTGCTTGGTCCTGGAGAACTATCAGAATCCTCAGATTCCTCTGAGTACTCGAAGTACCTTCTGTCCGGATGCTCTTGTAGAGCCCGATACCCGTACCGACCAAAGTCGGTACCGGAGGGAATCGGTAACGGTGTATCGGTACCGGAGGGCATCGGGTGTCTGGGTGCCGGCAATGCAGACACCGATGTCGATGCTATCGGTACCGGTACCGATACCGGTACCGGCTGAACTGTCTGACACGGTTCCGAGGGTGTCGATGCCGCAAGGAGAGCCGCCAGACTGCGTTCAATAGCCAGGAACCTCTGGTCTATCGACGCTGCCGATGTTTGGATGTCGGTATCGGAGAAGACAGCCGGTACCCCAGAGCATGGCACCAGTAGTTCTGCTGAGGTCGAGGCCTCAAGAACATCCTGGAGCCCCGATAATGCTTTGGAAGCCAAAGCCTCCCGCTGGGGCAATTTTGCCGGTGCAGAATCCTCAAGGGCAACGCCAGAGGCATCTCAGTGCTTAGAAGGATATCTACCTTTTGAGGACTGGCTGGACTTATGTTTAGTTACCTGAGATCCACGGGAGGAAGAGGAAGCCCTCGAAGACGTCAATGCCACCGAAGCTGCATCAGAGGGAAACAGGGTACTGAGCTTAGCAGCTCGGTTCTGCCAACCTCTTTTAGACATCATGGCACAGGACATACAATCCGTGATGGAGTGGTCAGGACCTAAACATTTCAGACACCACTCATGGGTGTCGGTGACAGAGATGGTACCGCCACACTTGGTGCACTTTTTGAAACCTGAAGCAGGTTTCTCCATTGTAGGAAACATTTTTGGGCCTAAGGCCCAAAATGGCACGTGCACCTGGGAAAAATGGGAAAAAATACTAAGTATATATATTTTTTAAAAGAACAGAAATAAAGAAAGAAAAACCGGCAGTACTGGTAAAGCATTGAGGAAGGCAGACGCGACCACAAAAAAAGAAAGTAATATAGAAGAATTTTCTGCGGTGGCAGGAACACGACCTGCTGGCTCCGCGGAAAACGAAGAACTGGAGAGAGGCAGTTGGGAAAGGCGGGAAGGCAGCACGCAGGTGCTGTGGGATGCTCCCAAAAGCTTCCTAATTGGACGCTGGGCAGCGTTCCCGCGCAGGCTCCGTCGGTACCGACGATACCCATATGTGAAGACTACATTCCTGCTTATTCCTGGAGATCAACATAATAATAATTTCTTATATATATATACTTTGAATGTTAACATTGGAACATGCTGTTATGCAATTTGTTCAAAGTATATATATAAGAAATTGTTATGTTATTATGGCCTGGTTTTAAGATTTTTCTTGTGGCTATTGATATTCTGTTTAGACACAGTGGAACCGTTGATGTATGAAACTCATCGGATTACCTGGATTCACTGAAAGGTGAAATATGGGTAGTGGTTGAGTGATCTGAGCTTTGCTCTTTTTCCCTGTGATGTTGCTGAGTAATTGATACTACGGTGAAGTTAGTAAATGGAGCTTATTTGTTAAAATAATATGAAGTACCATAATTAGGCTCTGTTAAATGACCTTGATATTTACAATCTCCTTCCTGGCCACATCAGCTGCCAAGAAAGCCAGAAGATCCACTTCTGCCCAAACCAGCATGTGTCCTACTTCGTCTGCGATAATCACCCTACCGGTTCTGCCTTGATGATCGATGTAGGCTTCTGTGGTAGCCTACCTTGTGAAGGAGAGGCCGAAAGTACCAGAGGACTAAAAAACATAGCTTTCATCTCCACCTAGTTGATCAACCACATGCTTTCCTCCGGGGTCCACCAGCCTTGTTGTCACCTGCCTCTGGTGTTCAAAGTTGTTAAAACCCAAGAGGATTGTGGAAAATTGCAAGAGGACCTTGATAAACTGGAAGACTGGGCATCCAAATGGCAGATGAAATTTAATGTGGACAAGTGCAAAGTTATGCACCTAGGAAAGAAAAACCCAAACTATGGTTACACGATGCAAGGTTCCACACATTAGGAACCACCACCCAGGAAAGAGATTTAGGCGTCATTGTTGGATAACATGTTGAAACCCTCCGCCCAGTGTGCAGCGGCGGCCAAGAGAGCAAATAGAATGCTAGGTATCATAAGGAAAGAAATGAAAAATAAAACAAAGGATATTATAATGCCTCTGTATCATTCCATGGTGTGACCGCAGCACCTTGAATATTGTGTGCAATTCTGGTCGCCGTATCTTAAAAAGGATATAGCATTATTAGAAAAGGTACAAAGAGCCACCAAAATGGTAAAGGGGATGGAAAGATACCCCTATGAAGAGAGGCTAAAAAGGTTAGGGCTCTTCAACCTGGAAAAGAGACGGCTGAGGGGAGATGTGATAGAGGTCTATAAATTAATGAACGGAGTGGAACGGGTAAACGTAGTCTAAGGGACATGCAATGAAGCTACAGTGTAACCTATTTAAGACTAATAAGAGAAATGTTTTCACTCAACGTGTAATCAAACTCTGGAATTTGTTACCGGAGAATGTAGTAAAAGCTGTTAGTGTAGCTGGTTTTAAAAAAAAGGTTTGGACAAGTTCCTGGAGGAAAGGTCCATAAACCATTATTAAAAAGGGACCCAGGATATCAATGCTTGACCCAATACAAGCACTGAGGAACCTGTCTCTTTTGGGGAAACTGCTAGGTACTTATGACCTAGATTGGCCATTGTTGGAAACAGGATACTGGGCTTGGTGGACCTTGGTCTGACCCAGTATGGCATATCTTATGTTCTTATGGTAGTGGAAATGTCTTGTGCCAGCTGAGATGACTGTCCAGGGTCCTTTAAGCATGTAGTGCAAAGTCAGTCCACCATATACCGGTGTTTGCCACTGCATGCAAGACATCGAGTTAAGGCAGAGGGCATTTAACACCAGGAAGGTAAAAACTCCAATGGAAGGCAAACAGAACAGGCAGATGAAAAGCAATGCGGGCAGTTGGAATCAGTACCGTAGTGGGTAAAACAAAGTTCTTACAATCCACGGCATGCTGACTAAGGCATACAAAATGGCCGAAGCCCAACAATGCTGCTCATGGAATGGAAAATGGCGGGAAGCAGCAGTGGTAGCAACGGCTGAGCTCCCCAATGTCCCCACAAGTTAAAGGAGGCCCAGCGTTCGGCGAAACTCCCTAGGAGTCCCTCGAGACCCCACGGCAGACCGGACCTGCTTCGGTTTATCCTCCGGAAGACGCCCCCCTTTAGACTCACCGAGATCCTTGACCAACTTTTCCAAATCCTCCCCAAACAACAACTTCCCTCGAAAGGGGAGCTTGCTGAGACGAGCCTTAGAGGAGCTGTCGGCCGCCCAATTGCGCAGCCACAAATATCGCCTCGCCGCAACCACCGAGGCCATAGACTTAGCTCCACTACGGATGAGATCATAATGAATGTCTGACAAATAGGCGGCTCCAGACTCCAAACGCGCCACATCTTCCACCTGCGCCATCCCCACAGCCCCTTGTAATCTTTGGGACCAGCGCAAACAACCTCTCGCAACCCAAGCCCCTGCCACGGCGGCCTGCATCGAGAGGGCGCACACATCAAAAACCTGCTTCAACAGCGTATCCAATTTCCTGTCCTGCACGTCTTTCAACGCCGCAGCGCCTTCAACCGGGATCGTAGTCTTCTTAGTCACTGCCGATACCACCGTGTCAACCTTTGGAGACCGAAAAAGCTCTCTGTCCTGATCGGATAACGGATAAAGCCGCGACAAGGCACGGGACCCCTTTAGCGCCGATTCTGGCGAGTCCCACTCCTCCTGAATCATACCCCGAAACACTCTATGCAAGGGGAAGACCCGCTGGGACGTACGCACCACCTGGAGCAGAGGATCCTCCAGAGCATCATCCGGCGCCGCCGCCACCTCCGCAGGCATATTCAGCGTTTTGAGAGTCTCGGCAATCAAGGCCGGAAGCTCCTCCCTACGAAACACCCTGACGAGCCTACTGTGCTGCTCTGCGTCAGGTAACTCTCCCTCCTCCAACTCCTCACCCGAGGTGTTATCAAGGTCCACGTCCTCCGCCCCCAGGTCCTCCCCCAGACGAGACGCTGGACCGACATCCGCTGTCCCCTTGGCAACCTTCGCCGTAGGAACGCCGTCTTCAGGCTGAACCAGGGACCCCGGACGCTTCTGCCCCTCTGAAACTCGTGCCGAAGAGACCATCCCGGGTTGCAGGAGCGCAAATGCCTGCTGCATGAGAGAAAAGAAATCTGGCGGAATCCCCGGAGCCAAGCCTACTGGATTTGGTCCCTGCGAACCCGAGGACCCCTCCCCAGGGGTTGACTCCGGTCCCTGAAAATCCAGAGACGGAGGTAATACGGCCGCTGCCCCCAGTGGAAGCGCCTCACAGGCCACGGCCGGAGATGGAGCCGTACTCTCCATAACACTGGACTCCAGAGTACAGGCCCCACACACACTAGAACCTGCCAATAAACCCCGCTTAGCTCCACAAACACCACAACGAGCCTTGGCAGGCATACTCAGAAAATGGCTCTAAAGCTCAGAAGAAGAGCCTTCAGGCAGGCTCAGCAAACCCGGGGGGGGGGGGTTTGTTTTTTTTTTGTTTTTATCAGTTTTTAACCACACTAGCACTACAGACCTCCCCCAAGTCGATCCCTGATGGTCTGTAGCTAAAACGAGGGCTAGAAAGCTTAAACGAAGCTAAAGTAATCCAGAAAATAAAAACGGGATTTCTCTCTCAAAATGGCCGCCGCTGCCGATTCCCGCCGAAAATACCACGCGGCAGACCACCCCGATGTGTCAAAAAAACCTTAAATCTGGCCCCTATCAGCCAAATCGCAATAAGCCCCTGCACAAAAGATAAAATACCCCTCACTCACCACTCAGAAGATCGGGTGAAGAACAGAGGGAGAGATGCAGCAGCCCCGCTGGAGCTCAGCCTGACTTCGGCTTCAGCTCCACACCGGCAACACTTAGTTAAGCTGCCCTGCAAACTCCGGGCCACTGCTGTAAGACTGCAACCTGCTCCTCACCCTTCAAAGCGGGTTCGGGAGCAGAGAGGCACAGAAACTCCTTTGTGCTGCTTGTAACTGCAATGCTCGTTTAAGCAGTGGGGCTTTAAAAGGAAAAGAGGAGGGAAGGGGAGGGAGGAGGGCAAATGGAGCCAGAGGAAGAAATCTCCTGCAACAGCACAGCCCCTGCAATCAAAACAAAGAAAGGCAAAGTAACTAAAACTAAATTAAACTTGAAATTGAAAAATCAGAAAGGAATGTATTCTATTTAGCTCTGCCTATTTCTCTAACTGAGCCCAGAACCTGGCTCAGGATCTCCAGCTGCTTGGAGACTGAAAGTACTGGTGAGAGGGGGCGGTCCTTGCCTACTTATACTGGTGCCAGCAAAGCGCTGAAGTATTTCAGTCTCCAAAGCTGCTGGAGGAGGTTGACAACTCTATGGTTCCGCGACTGGACTAGAGGGACGCAAAGGAAAACAAAGTTCTTACAATCCACGGCATGCTGACTAAGGCACACAAAATGGCCGTCGAAGCCCAACAATGCTGCTCATGGAATGGAAAATGGCGGGAAGCAGCAGTGGTAGCAACGGCTGAGCTCCCCAATGTCCCCACAAGTTAAAGGAGGCCCAGCGTTGAGAGGCAAGCCTGTAAGTAGAAACGATGCAGTACAAACAATGTTGTTCCAAGCTATAAAACACTAGCTGAAGGTCAGTGTAAATGCTCATAAAAACAAACACTAAAAAGGGCTGCTTTCTTGCTTTGCTGAGAGTACCGACGGCTTCCAATGTGGCTGAACATGTCCTCCTGATCAGGAGCTGTCCCCTTTTGTATCAGCAGCTAGCTGCACTGACCCTCATGGTCAGGTGCTGAATCGTGCACCATAGGACGTGCCAAAGAAACACCTCTTGTGTATCCTGGAGGTAACCACTGCCAGGAAAAGAGCAGAATTGAAGCTAAATAAAAGAACTGCTGACAGGGAAACCTCTTGGTAACAGAAGCAAAAAAAAACTCATCCACATGTGCTGGAGACAGAGAAAATACTGAAGGTGACTCCTAGGGGTAGAGCTACACGTACCAGGGCATGGTCCCTGAAACCTTTGGTACTTTCTCTGTTTCCAACATCTGCTGGCAGGAGGACATAACCCACTTCTACGGGCTGGTCTAGTAGGATGATTTGAAAACTCTAATTATCAGCACAGATAGAACTGTGCCGAATCCAGAGCAGAAGTTGGCTCTTTACTGAAAGTTGATGATGGAACTTAAGTGCAGTAGAGTCAGCATATGAGACACAAGCTTGTTGCGCTTCACAGCAGTGCCATGATCGAGATCTTCTGCACAGGCTACATAGAAACATGAGGGCAGAAGCACCACACGGCCACTCTAGTCTGCCCTACCATATTAACTACTACAATAGTCTCTTTTCCTTTTCAGCTACCCTGTGTTTATCCCAGGCTTTCTTGAATTCAGATACCGTCCTCATCTCCACCACCTCCACTGGGAGACCATTCCATGCATTCCCCACTCTTTCCATAAAGAAATATTTCTGCATACTACTCCCGATTCAGTCCCCTTTCACTCTCATCCTATGTCCCCTCATAGCAGAGCCTGCTTTCAATCGAAAGAGGTTCTCTTCCTGTGCATATGCGCCAAGGAGGCATTTAAACGTTTATCATACCTCCACTATCCCACCTTTCCTATAATGTATACATATTAAGATTTTTAAGTCTGTCCTCATATGCTTTATAACAAGACCACTAACTATTTTAGTAGCCACCCTCTGCAACTACTCCAACCTGTCTATATCCTTTTGAAGGTGCGGTCTCCAGAATTGCACACAATACTCCAAATGAGGTCACACCGAAGACTTATACAAAGGCACTATCACCTCCTTTTTTTCTGCTGTCCATACCTCTCCGTATACACCCAAGCATCCTTCCAGCTTTCGCCGTCACTTTTTCTACCTGTTAAAATACTTTAAGATTGTCAGACACCATCACACCCAGATCCACTCTTCTTTTGTGGACAGAAGAATTTCACCCCCTACACTGTACTGCTCCCTTGGATTATTGCAGCCCAAATGCATAACCCTGCATATTTTGGAATTAAATCTCAGCTGTCAAATTCTAGACCATTCTTCAAGCTTAGCTAGATCCCTTTTCATGTTACCTACTCCTTCCTGGGTATCTACCCTATTGCAGATTTTGGTATCATCCACAAAGAGGCAAAACTTAGTCAAAAGCCCTTCTGCAGAATGAGCTCCATTTACCTGTACCCTCTGTCGCCTCCCACTCAACCAATTTCTAACCTAAGCAGTAACTTTAGGGTCCATCCCTAGAGTGCTCAGTTAGTTTATAAAAGTCTACCTTGTGGAACAGTGTCAAAAGCTTTACTGAAATCCAAGTATACCACATTTAGGGCTCTCCCTCAGTCCAACTCCCTGGTTACCCCGTCAAAGAAATCAATCAGATTTGTCTGACAAGACCTGCCTCTGGTGAATCCATGCTGCCTCGGATCCTGTAATCCGCTGGACTCCAGAAACCTCACTATTTTCTCTTTCAGCAGCATTTCCAATAATTTACTCACCACAGAGGTTACACTGTCCGGCCTGTAGTTCTCAGCCACATCCTTACTTCCGCTTTTGTGTGAAGGCACCATATGAGCCTCTCTCCAGTCCTCTGGCACCACTCCCGACTCCAAAGAGGAATGGAAAAGATCAGTCAGTGGAGCTGCTAGAATGTCCCCAAGTTCCTTCAGTATTCTAGGGTGTATCCCATCTGGTCCTATTGCTTTGTCTACTTTTAGTTAAGCTAGTTCCTCACGAACACAGTCTTCAGAAAATCATTTGAGATCCTCCTCACTTCTGTTCCCATTTGTGGGTGTTTTCTGAGGTCCTGCTCCTGGTTCTTCATCTATGAATACAGAACAGAAATACTTGTTAAGCAATTCCGCTTTATCCTCATCGGCTTCTACATATTCCTCCCCTTCACCCTTAAGTCTAACAATAGCACTTTTGCCCTTCCCCCTCTCACTAACATATCTGCGAAATGTCTTATCCCCCCATTTTATTGCATTGGCTATTTCTTATTCTTTTTGTATTTTTGCTTTCCTGACTACTTTGCTAGCTTATCTAAGTTTTTCCAAACACAGATGCCTGTCTTCCTCTCTCTGTGACACCTCTTGTAGTTCCATAAAGGCCTCCCCCCTCTTTTTCTTCACCACTTCAGCTACTTCTTTTGAGAGCCATAGCAGTCTCTTTTCCTTTTACCTTTATTTACCTTTCTAACAAAAAGGTTGGTTGCCTGTAAAATATCCCCTTTTAGTTTTGTCCACTGTTTTTCTACATCCCCCAGCTGTTCCCATCCTGCTAATGACTCCATTGGTTTATCTTGGCAAAGTTAGTTTTCCTAAAGTCTAAGATCCTCGCTTTTGAATGGATTTTTATCAGTCCTATTTATTTATTTATTTATTTAAAGTCTCTTTTATACCGCGCTATTCAGCATCAGCACGGTTTACAATAAACAATGAACATACACATTTCCAATAGTACTTTGTGTTTACATATGAACAGGATATTCAACTTGGCTAACAGGGTAACTATGTACAATCCTAGTCCTAATACTGAACCACACCATCTGGTGATTACTGGATGCAAGATGATCTCCCACTAGAACATCAGAAACACTTTCCCCAAAGTCCGGTATTTATTTATTTAGCTATATTTCTATACCACCTTTCACCGGGTCAAGGCAGTTTACATAGAACAAAAGGCAAGTACATTGTAACAGTGTCACGAAACTATATATAGCATGCGATCAAAACCCAAAGGGGTCTTCATGGCCCCTCCATGTGTGGGTTCTTTTACCAGTTGCCTGAATAGTTCTCCCTGTAGAGAATCCAGGATCTCCTTACTTCTAAAACGACACCGCAGCAGAGATATGCCAATCAATATATGGCATATTGAAATCACCTATCAGTAGTAATACCTTGGAGCTATGCACTTTGGAGAGTTGCTAATGCTCAGACCAGGTTGTGAGTGCTGAGGAATAGCATAGTTACTCACATGTAACAGGTGTTATCCAGGGTTAGAAGGAATCAGTCCTCACATATGGGCTGAAAGAAAGCTTGATTGTACCGGGTTGGATACACAGTCAGGCCCTGTGTATAACATTATATTACTATAATCCCTAAGAAAGAGTAATATCATTTGTAGCTCCTTATTTAATACCATCCTTGAAAACTCTGTAGAAGAAATTGGGTGAAAGGTTTAGATAACATAAACATTAGTCTTGTTATTGGAAAGATAAGTAAAAGGCAAGTTGTTTACCCAGCTTCGCAGTCTCTGGTCAGAGATATCAAACTGTCAGTGTTAGAATTAATTAGAATTAAGCCCTACATAGTCATGCCTGAGAATATATGTATGTCTTTTCATGATTGTCTATGACGTGCATGCCTATAGAAAAGTATGTTATGAATATACGTACCACTAGACGTAGAATAGAATATGTATATTATGAATATAAGTGATGTGAGACGTAGAATAATAAAGTGAAATTATGCTGTGTAATGGAATCTTTACCTATAAATAAAGTGGCCTAAAGCTAGGATGTTAGAGTAAACATAGGCAAAAGCCTAGCTTGCTCTCAGCAAAGCTTTGGTTGATTTTATAATACAAGTGTGTTGTGTATTATTTACAGATTTGTGTATTATTTAAAGATTGTGATCAATTAACCTTCTCCTTGCTTTGTGTGTGGATTTCTGTGACCCAAGAGCCCTATCTGTTATAGGTGAGGGGGGGGGGGTGCAGAGTACCCTTTCAGTTGGTGCCGTACTGGATCAGATCTCTGCATTCAAGGCAAGGGCAGAAGGTGCCTGAAGATTTGTGAGTATTATGAAAATTACCAGTGATGGGTAATCTATTTATTTATTTATTTGGCATACATTTATACTCCGCTCCTTCCAGCGATCAGAAGCGGTCCATCGTTGTACAAGACAGGGAGAGGGGAACAGACAGTGGAAGGATAAACGACAAGAAGATTACAGTTATACAATTGATTGGCAAATAAATTACTGTTTAAACACCAGTATGGATTACAAATTATTGTACAAGACATGGGGGAGGGGACAAGATAAGGGGGGGAGGGTGATTAACAACGGCACAATTACAGTTATATATATCATTGGCATAAATTACAGTTTGAACACCAGAGTAAATATACAACAGAGTCGCAATATATAAAGGCATGATAGGAGAATTTATAAACATATCGACATTTTGAACATCATGGAAGTGGACATCATATGAGCATTAAGTTCATATGAGGCTTAGGCTTTTGAGGTAGGTGGGCAGCATGGGAGGGGATAGTTGGAACCGTCCATGTGATGCCGTAGTGTATTAGGAATAGGTGTGTTTTAAGCTCTTTTCTGAAGACCTGTAAGTCCTTGATCTGACGTAGCTCGTGTGGCATCTGGTTCCAGAGCATGGGTGCTGAGTAGGTGAATGCCCGGTTGCTGGTCCGTTCTTTTACTGACCTTATGCTGCTGGGTACTCAGAGTGTGTTCAGGTTAGCAGTTCGTCGGCATCTGTTGGCAGGCTGAGTGGTGATAAGGTTATCGAGAAAGGAGGGAGATATTTTGTGGATAATTTTAAATGTAGATAACCAGCATTTTGTAGATTATCCTTGCAGGTATGGGGAGCCAGTGGAGCTCTATAAGAACTGGAGTGATGTGGTCTGAGAAACTCTTATTCATGATAATTCTGGCTGCTACATTTTGCGCCATTTGTAGGATGTTTAGTGTTTTTTTCGGTAGACCTTGCAGGATAGCGTTACAGTAATCCAGGTGAGGAATGATGAGTGCCTGTGCTACTGTTCTAAAGTCTGAGTGGTCAATGATGCAGCGTATGGGTTGTAGAACTCTGAGTTTGTGAAAAATTGCTCTGTTAGTTATCCGGAGGTGTTTGTCCATCTTTAGGTTAGCATCGATTAGTACCCCTAGGTATTTGATCTCATTTTTAGAGAGATAGGTGTTTCCGTTCAGGGTGATAGATGCAGGAGGTTTGAAATCTCGTTTTCCTGATATGAACATCACTTCAGTTTTTTTGTGATTTATAGACATATTGTTGCATTGGAGCCAGTTTTGCAGATCGTGTAGGCATTCTTCTAATTGGTTGAGATTGGGGTTGTTTATATCAAGTTGTGTGTACAACATGATGTCATATGCATATAGGTGGTAGCTGATACTATGCTTCTGGAAAATTGCACATACTGGCTGGATATAGACGTTAAACAACAGGGATGAGATGGCTGAGCCCTGTGGTATCCCTTGGGTTTGGGGGAAGGGTTTTGCTTGCTCGTTATTGAAGTGAACCTGTTGCATTCTATTTGTTAGGTATGACTCAAACCACTTTATGGGTGTGCCTGTTATCCCTATTGATTCTAGTCTGCGCAAGAGTATTTAATGATGTACTGTGTCGAACGCCGCAGATATATCTATGAATATTAGTATGAACATCTTGTTATTTTCCAGCCCCTTGATGAGGTTGTCTAAGAGGGCTATAAGTAGGGTTTCGACACCATGGTGGGGTCTAAAACCATATTGATGCTCGTCAAGTATATTGTGCTCATCTAGGTGGTCTTGCAGTTGTTGCTGAGTTACCTTCTCGATAATCTTTGCAAGAAAGGATATGCTTGAAATCGGCCGGTATGAGGTAGGGTCTTCTTCGTTAAGAGCTTTATTTTTTAATATAGGTCTAATTAGCGATCTTTTAAGTTGAGCAGGCATGATACCTTGCTGCAGGGATTGATTGACTATGTGTGTTATCAGATGCAAAATTTCATTTTTAGTTGATTTGATCCATTCTGCTGGACATGGATCTAGGAGAGAAGTCGTATGAAGGTTTGAGATCGTATTTAAGATTAGTTTTTCGTTAATAGTATGGAACGAAGACCATCCTTCATTGGGTTGAAAGCTTGTCTTCTGACTGTCCGGCTGCTTTGGGACTATATCAATCATATTCTGAGTTTGGAGAGGATGGTTCGTTGGATTGAGTTTGCTAGCATAGTGATCGGCCAGGACCTGGGCCTTTATTTTCCCATTGCAGTTAGGTTCAGGCAGTTGCTTTGTGAGTGACTTGACTAGCTCAAACAACTCTCTGGGTCTGTTAATGGCCTTATTGAGTATCTTGGTGTGATGCGCTTTCTTGGCCTTGGTCTCATTTTTATATTTGGCTAGGAGCTCTAGGTATTCCATCTTGCAAAGGTCATCCTTGGTCTGTCTCCATCTTCTTTCCAATTTTCTTAACTCCTTTTTCATCTTGTGTAGCAGTGGAGTATACCAAGGTTCTGTTTTTGTTTTCATTGGTCTGGCTGTTGACTTCCATGTTGGTTTAGAGGTGGTTTCGATTGTAGAGAACCATTGGTGAGTGAGGTCTTCAATGTTGGTGTTGTCAAGGGTTATGTGTTCCTCAAGAGAGCTTATTAGGGTCTCCTTGTTTAGCTGTTGGAATTTTCTCCTTTGTTGATTAGGTGTGTGGGAATCTAACTTGTATGTTTCAGAGGATAGATATATGGTGATCTGAATTTGATGGTGATCAGACCATGGGACCTGTGTAATAAGGATTTCAGGTTGTTTAAATTCTCGATGCTGAGAGTTTTTAGGGAGGAATATCAGGTCTAAAGTATTTCCTTTGTTGTGGGTCTCCTCTTGAATTAGTTGATTATATCCGAGCTGGTCCATGGCTTCTAGGAAGGAGGTTGCCTGATTGTGTGGAATGGAGTTGAGATTGAAATCTCCCAGAGTTATCTGGTATTTCTTAGTTGCAGTGGAGGAGAGGGTTCCCAATGCATCAGCGAGGGCTTCGTGGTGCATTGATGGAGGTCTATACAATAGGCATATTGACAAGGTTCGATTCTCCACTCGGAGGATATCGATTTCCTGTGTGGCAACTGTTGAAGTGATTGTTAACCCAAGGGAGGCCTTTGCCATGATTAGGACTCCCCCTCCCTTTTTGTGTGTGCGTGGACAGTTGAATAACATGTAGCCTGGCTTGTTGATTTGGTTTAGTATAGCTGCATCTGTGTTTGAGAGCCAAGTTAAGTAGCCTGTTAAGTAGACAGGCTCTGTCTCAGATGCGTGAATGGCATGACAGAGCTAAGGCTTTAGTGTTTAGAAAAGGTAGCCCTTATTGTATGCTTCTATTGTATGTGTGAGAAGCATAGGTGATGTAGCCATCGATTCCAAAGCACATAGGGATTCAGTGACAAAAGGTAATGTGAATTTTCAGTTTCCTTTGCAAGGAACTTTCTCTGTAGATAAGGTCCATTGCCTGAGATATGAATTAGCGGTTAAAGGTAAACCATGCAATTGTGCTTACATGATGGGAACGGATGGTACATGATGAAAACATTAGGAATGTTTATGTTTTGAAACAAAAGTTGTTTGTGTTAGGAAATGTAACTATTGACCAGCTGAGCAAGTGCAGGTCATTCGTGTAGCAGAGCTAAGAGAAAAAGAAAATATTTAAAGAGCAACAGAAGTTAGGGGGAGTAGAATTGTGTATTTTGGATATTTGGAATGTCTCCCAGCTCAAAGAATTGAGAGCATGTTTGAATCAAGAAACGGAAAGTGTTGTAATAAGAATCTTAGAAGTAGCAATAGGTCATAGAGTTTCTGTTGCAAAAGAATTAGCATTCTCTGGAGATAAATTACCTATGCCTGGAGTTCAGGATAGCAGTAATGATTTGAAATTCAAAGCAGAATTTATAGGTCTTTAAGCAGATTTGTTATTGTGTACTTCTCATTTGTGTACTTCTCAAAAGAATTAAGTGTTTCTGATGAAGTGTGATCAATTATATTATGATTTAGGCTCTATTCAGGATGTTCTATTCAGCCTAACTTATGTTCTGCCACTGTTAAACTGAAGCAGCTGTGGGAAATGATATTGTGACTACTTAAAGAAGTGTTTCATTTGACTAAAACTTTTCCGAATTACAGGAATAACCCTGGTAGATTTGTGTCTTTATGGTCTCAGATAATTAATAGTTATAATCCCATTTGGGCAGCTCTAAATAATTTGTGGGGTTTTTTAATCCAGCTGATTTTCATAGGGTCACTCATTCAGTTCGTGACAGACCCTGTGATAGATTTCCAAGAGAAGACTCAAAGAGATAATTTTGTTTTTGTGTAAAGAAAAAAAAACTGTTAAAATTCCTTACAGTAGTATGCAAACTTGTAAAGGATTGGTCGTGATTAACATCTCTAAGGCAGGATAGGGGTGAAAAAGTTAAAAAATTTTCACACTAGGTGTATGCTAGCTTTTAAAGACTATTCTGGTGAAGCAGAAGACACACCTTCAGGATTCATTAATATTTTTGTAAATGGTTTAATCCCGAGAATAAAAGAGATTTTAGAAACTTCAATAATAGATTAGCCAGCTAGAGTAGCTGATGCAATTCTGGAAGGAGCTTGATATAGTGATCTGAAATTTATCAAGGATCAGCAAGAAGAGCGAACTAAAATAGATGTGAAAAGACTAAATTGCTCAATCTATACAGCCACCCATGGGCAGGGGGGAGAGGTAAAAACAGAGGAGGTTATGGGAATCCTCAGCGAGGGCGTGGACAGTCCAGAGATACTTGTGGTGAGACTGTCCCTGGAATCGGAATCCTGATGGTCAGAGAGCTGATTTCCCTCCTCCCCCTCCAATACAAGCTGAATTCACTCCAGTATATCAGTGCTTCTCTAACCCAGAAGATTGTGGAGGTGATACATGGGATGCATGACTATTCCTGAATTTGACTGTAACTCCTCAGGGTGAGTTAGAAGCTAAACTGGGAGGTTCTAATTTGAGATTTGTTATTGATACTGGAGCTACAACATCAGCACTGCGTTTACAGGATTTGCCTGCCATCTATCATACTCAATTAGCACAAGCACCGATAGTACACTGTGAAGGCATTGAGGGAAAGATAATTCCTCATCGCAGACTTGAATATTTACCTTTGCAGATTGGAGAGATTGTATATCCAACTACTTTTCTTGTGGGAGACACTTTGCCAGTGAATCTTCTAGGTCGGGATTTTTTGGTGTCACATCATGCTACTCTATCCTGGATGGGTGGCAAGTTCTCTTTCCAGCTGTACCCTCTCTCCGAAGTGCCGTCCCCTGCAGATGCCAGTGTTGTTCATCTGACGCTTGAAGACCTTCCTTCTACTTTGTGGGCAGTGCCAGGATCTAATGTCGGGTGCCTTTCCATTCCTCCTGTGAAAATCACCGTGAAACCTGGAGTTCAGCTTCCTAGACTCAAGCAATATCCATTGCCAGCAGCTGCCATTGAAGGAATTCGTCCTGTGATTGCGAATCTCCAGAAACAAGGTGTCATTTATCCTACAACTTCACCATGCAATACTCCAATCCTTCCTGTGCTAAAGGCTGACGGTAAGACTTAAAGATTTGTACAAGACCTGCGAGCAGTAAATAATGTGATTTTGCCAATTTTTCCCTTGGTACCTAATCCACATGATATCTGGACACAGATACCTTCAGGGACTACCTGGTTTTCTGTTGTAGATTTGAATTCTGCTTATTTTTCAGTGAGAATTTGCAAAGAAAACCAATTTTTTTATTTTTCATTTTGAAGGGTACACTGATAGTCCTGCATATTTTCACAGGCCCTAAGAACTGCATTATTTGATGTAAAACTCGACCATTCCTCTTTAGTTCAATATGTGGATGATTTGCTTTTATGTTCACCATGTTATGAGTTTGTTGGTCAGATTCTTTGTCTCTATTAACTTCAGTTTGAAGGTTAATCTGTCTGAACTGCAATTTGTATCTCAAAATAATACTTTCCTGGGTGTTGTTCTAACACTATCTGGTCATGCAAGTACCTCTGCTAGATTGAAACCTATTCTGTCATTGCCTTTTTCCAGCGACACCAGTGTTATTGTGTAGCTTCCTGAGTTTATTAATTTTCTGTAAATAATGGCTAGCAAATGACTCAGACCTTACTGCTCCACTTTCTGCTCTCATCTCAGAAAGAAAAATCTGAAGGCCTCATTGTACCCACATTATCACAGTAGGAGGTTTGTTTTAAATGTAAAAATTGCACTGGGAAATGCGCCATGTTTATTGTGTATGATTATTCTTTACCATTCAAATTGTATGTGGCTATTTCTGATTCCTCTGCTACCTGTGTGCTTTTACAAGCTTTCCCAACTGGTTGCAAGCCGGTAGGCTATTTCTCAAAGCGATTTGATGCAGTGACTTTGGGACTCCCACTATGTCTACGAAGTTTGGTAGCAGTGGCTTTTGCAATTGAAACTTACTGATTTTCTGGTTCTACAGCGCCCTTTTGTTCCATCTAACCAAGACTCAGCCTTTGTCCTCCACACGTTTTATTGACTCTGGAATTAATCATTTCTCCGCTTCATGTTTCAGTATGTACTACATCACTATGTAACCTTTCAACACTTGTGGAGGAGGATGGGTCTCATAATTGTTTCCAAACTGTACCTCTACCAGCCCCGGATTATACCTTTGTTTGTGGATAGTTCTGCTTTTAGAGATGACACGGGCAAACTTCGTGTAGGCTATGCAGTCACTACGATTTTGTGGAATTTTGGCAATATTTGGCAGCAACGAGGGTTTTTGACTTCTGCTAATAAACCAATTAAATATGCTGCATATATTCACCGTTTGTTACGGGCTGTCCTCTTGCCAGCACAAGTTGCAGTTTTAAAATGCAAAGGACATTCTTCTGCTGAAGATTTTGTGTCAAAGGGCAACCTTTTTGCAGACCAAGAAGCATGGTGTCACCGACAGTGCTGTATTTAACACCGCCTAATATGACTTTGTTTTCCCTTTCATCTTTCTTGCAGCAATAGCAAGATACTTCCTTTGAAACCCAGACTCTGACTTCGTGGGGTGCATCCTGTGATGCTCAGGGCTGCTGGAAAGAGGATCATCTGCTTATTTGTCCTGACAGTCTTTTGTTTCTACTTGCTCTGTTCCTGCATCATAAGCTTTACCGCTGTGGCTATGAATTATGTCTTTTTGGTTCTCCGGTATCACCTGAACTTCTGTTATTTTTCCTGTGGCACAGCTTGTCTGCACTGTTTCAAGACTGGCACTGTAGGGTCGGCTTAGGGTCAGTTATTAAGATTTCTGCCTTCCGAACTATTTTTGATTTTGCAGCCTGTTTTGCAGATCTGCCCTGTGCCAGAGGAAGGAGGTGGTATTTGTCTGGTGGTCACTTGTCTATTCTCCGGATGGGTAGAAGCTTATCCACTACCAGTATGACTGCTGGGGTTGCCATCAAATTACCAGTTTATTCCTGTCTGGGGTGTTCCTTTGTTCTTTCTTGTCTGGGTCCAGTCTTCGTTGCAAGTGTCTGGGAGGGTATTGAAAGCTGGTTCGGTATCAAGAGACAATTGCACACTCCTTATCATCCGCAAAGCTCTGGCCAGGTGGAACGGATGAATAGGACAATCAAAGGTCACTTGCACACTATGACACAGGATTGGGCTACAGATTGGACGGAAGCCCTTCCTTTTGCCCTTATGGCAGTGTGTAATTCCCCCCAGCGTGCTCGGGGAGGCCTGACACCATACGAAATAGTTACTGGATGTCCAGCTACCTCTCCACATGAGTTGGCAATTATCCCGGATCCTCAATTGTTGCGCAGCAATATTTTGACTTATTGTTCACAATTGCACTCAGTCCTGTCTGTTTCCCCTTTATTGCAAGTGAATCCTCAACGAGATGTCAGAATCATCATATCCAGAATCATCAGAATCATCATATCCAGAAGTGAAGTCACCAGACTGGGTCCTGATTAAGAATTTACATCCAAAGACGCTTCTGGCTCCCAAGTTTCTAGGTCCATTTCGTGTGCTCCTGGTGGGATACTCGGCTTGTAAAGCGGAAGGACATTTCGTTGGATACACCTTACACAGTGTAAAAAGGCTCCTTCACAGGATCCAGAAGGTGGTTCCCTGCATCAGTGAATGAAGAGATTGCAACGCAGAGACTTATTGAACATTACATTGATATTACAGAAAAGATCATCAGGATTTACATGCTTTTTGAATGAACTACTTATGCAAAAACCTTTTGTCCAGCATTTATACTACTGATTAGGTGGATAAAGGTGGTTTGATTTAGTATTTTACTAATATATAAGCAATGACCTTTGGGTACTTAACCTCTACTTCATGACGTAATTGAGAATTAAGGGGTAGTTATAGCTATAATATATCTTCATCATCTTAAGAAGAGTAGGTGTATTTTTATTTTTGTCTTAGAACATTTATTTTGGAGCAATTATAGTTTCAGATGTTTAGAGGTTTGCTAAGAATGTTTCCGTATTTGGTCTTAGTTGTGCTATGGCATATTATTGTTAATGAAGCAGTACTGCATTTAGAATCTTGGGAAAGTTATGGGGAATATCCAAATATTTTTGGGTCACATTTACACTCAGTTACAAAACATTTTAATCTGTCACGTTGTGCGGTCTGCCTTCCAACTGTGACAGCTATTCAACACGGGTTTCTACCACAAGTTAGGCCCAAAGCCTTTGAAGAGTTTCGTGATACAGCTTTTAATCTAACTACTGTACGATGGTCTCATACAAACACAGAACCTAGAGTAGTTCGTTCTATGCCTTCAAAGTCCCCTCCAATGTGTTTTATGGTTCAAGGTACAGGGAAAAAGGTAGGGGACACCCAATGGAACGTTTGTAAAATAATAATGCTACATAATTCCATCTGGTATAAGAAATCCCACGTACAGAAACCTTATATTTCCGTAGTACAATTAATGCAAGTTCAAGGGAATCAGGTGCATGATTATGACTTGTTACAGTATAATAGTTCTGGCTACCTTTTGAATGACTCAGTCCGAGACATACCTAACTGGAGTTGCCCCTTATTAGGATATTACCATCCCTGGGAACGTAATCTATCTGTAGGAATTAAGGAAATGAACATTACTCAGGAATTAAGGAAATGAACATTACTCAGTGGGCTTTGAATAATTGTATGCAGAATCTAGTCTGTCCCCGCAACTTGACAATTTGGGAAGATGGATTAGTGGCTTTAAAGGGAGACTATTTTGTGTGTGGTAATCTTGCATATACAGAACTTCCCAGAGGTTGATCAGGTACTTGCTATGTTGCTCAGTTAGATACCCCATGGCGGTTTTTACCTTACCAAAATGTTACTTTATTATCAACCTTGAATAATTCCTTAAGAAGAAAAAGGGATGTTTCCCCTCAGGATGAAGCCATAATAGCAGCACAACAGTTGGTAGACTCTACAAGTCCTTTAACTAAATCTCAGATGGATGCATTTACAGGTACTGTTTGGCTCTCAACTTTTGGAGCCATAGCACCCACTAGAGAATATGGTACCCAGATTATGTGATTACAGGCAGTTGTTGAACTTACGGCCCTGGATCTCACAGAGGCTATTAGCGTGTTACAAAGTGCAGTAGACAAGGTGTCCACTTATGCAGCTCAGAATCGCATGGCTTTAGACTACCTACTAGCGAAGGAAAATGGCGTATGTGGCCTAATTTCTGATTTCTGTTGCAGTACGCTTGATGATGAAGGGAAAGTAGTGAAAGGCCTACTAGATAAGGTTAGGAATCGTACATTTGTATCAAGTAGTAGTTATGTAAGTTCTCTTTTCTGATTTTTTTGGTTCTGTTTCTTCTTTCTGGAATTTATTATCTAGGCCCCTGCAAGGCATATTAGCTTCATTATTTGGCTTATTAGGGATTATCATTTTAGGAACAATAATTCTTTGTGTAATATCTGCTTGCTGTAAGAAATCAGTGGAGACACTGACCCCTAAAATGATGTTACAGGTTGACCCAGAAGCTAGCTATGATCCATTTTTAATACCAATGTCTGAGTTTCCTTATCTGTGAAATGATTCTTTACAGAATCAGAGGAAGGACTGAAAGAAAGCTTGATTGTACCGGGTTGGATACACAGTCAGGCCCTGTGTATAACATTATATTACTATAATACCTAAGAAAGAGTAATATCATTTGTAGCTCCTTATTTAATACCATCCTTGAAAACTCTGAAGAAGAAATTGGGTGAAAGGTTTAGATAACAAACATTAGTCTTGTTATTGGAAAGATAAGTAAAAGGCAAGTTGTTTACCCAGCTTCGCAGTCTCGCAGTCTCTGGTCAGAGATATCAAACTGTCAGTGTTAGAATTAATTAGAATTAAGGCCTACATAGTCATGCCTGAGAATATGTTTATGTCTTTTCATGATTGTCTATGACGTGCATGCCTATAGAAAAGTATGTTATGAATATACGTACCACTAGACATAGAATAGAATATGTATATTATGAATATACGTGATGTGAGACATAGAATAATAAAGTGAAATTATGCTGTGTAATGGAATCTTTACCTATAAATAAAGTGGCCTAAAGCTAGGATGTTAGAGTAAACATAGGCAAAAGCCTAGCTTGCTCTCACCAAAGCTTTGGTTGATTTTATAATACAAGTGTGTTGTGTATTATTTACAGATTTGTGTATTATTTAAAGATTGTGATCAATTAACCTTCTCCTTGCTTTGTGTGTGGATTTCTGTGACCCAAGAGCCCTATCTGTTATAGGTGAGGGGGGGTGCAGAGTACTCTTTCATGGACGACGTCTACAACAACAGAGTCCACGCCGATTATTTCCCCAGCTTTCAAAGAAAGCCTTTAGGACATGCTACCATGCATGCGTGGTCCCCTTCCCGCCCAAGGGTGCCATCTTGCTCAGTCAGATGACATAGGGCAGCAGTAAAAAATAAAACAAGGTAGGGAGGTAGGGATTGATTCCTGCTGACCCTCCATAGCCCATGTTCCCTGTAAAATAGTTATCTCCAAGTTATAATGCCCTGTTCAATGTAATTTCAGTTTGTTCAATGTAAACCGCACTGATGCAGAATAGTGCAGTATATAAGAGAATGTAAATAAATAAATAAACAAACACCTGTTACAGGTTCGTAACTACGTTTTCTCCAGGAACAAGCAGAAAGTCGGTCCTCACATACGGGACTCCCTAGCTCCAGGCTGCCGAGGACCGAACAAGGATAGCACCAACAGCAACCAAGCAGTTAGCTGTCAGTTGCAGAAGGCAAGTCCTCACCGAGAGACTCTGCACGACCCTAGCATCCAGCGACACTACCACTGCAGTAGCCTGAACACAAAGTCAGAGGGCAGGAGTTGCCTAAACCCCAAGAATATTATGGAGTACTGCCTGACCTAAGGCACTGTCCCTGCAGAACTCGCTCTCCAGGCAGTAGTGAGCTGCAAACATATGAATTTAAGACCATGTGGCAGCCTTACAGATCTTTGTCACCGGCACTGAGCAGAGGCTGGCCACCAACACGGCCATCGCCCTCATGCGCTGCGCTGTTATCCAGCACTCAAGGGAGAGGCCAGTTCGCTCATAGGCGAGGGCAATACATTCCACCAGCAAATGGACAGATTTTCTTGGTCACGGGGAGCCCCAGTCTACTGGGGTCACATGATACGAAAAGCTGAGGAGCTTTGCAATGAGCCCGAGTCCACTGTAAGTAGAAGGACAGGGCCATTTTGCAATCCAGTGTATTAAGCACTATAGTGTTCCTCCCTGCTGGTGTGCGGTCGCAGGAAGAAGGTGGGGAGGGCCACCTCTTGGTTGAGGTGAAAAGGAGATCTCACCTTCTGGAGGAATTTGGGGTGCGTGCGGAGCACTACCCAGTTCTTGTAGAACCGTGTGTATGGTGGATCTGCCACCAGAGCCTCAAGTTCGCTCACTCTGCAAGCAAACGCGAGGGCCACTAGAAGGTGACAAGTGGCCAGGTGCTCAAATGCTGGTTTGGTGAGCTGGGAGAGCACTCCGCTGTTGGTGGGCTGAGAGGGGGCTTGGATAATAAGAGGACCCAGAGGAACCTGGAGACCAAGGGCTGGCTTGAGAGGGGTTTTCCCTTGAGAGGGTGGTGGTACGTGGCTATGGCGCTCAGATGCACCCTCACCGAGTTTGATTTCAGCCTGGTGTGAGAAAAGGGGTAGGAGATACTGAATAATGAGCTGCACCTGGAAGGAGAAGGGGTTCTCTTCCTTCTCTGCATACCAAACAGAAACTTCACCACTTAAAGGCATACATCCTTTTGGTGGAGGGTTTTTGGGAGGCCAGTAGGACCTCTGTGACTTCCTCAGGAAGATTGAAAGGGGCCAATGCTACCCTTTCAGCAGCCATACTGTTAGTGTTAGCAACCTCAGGTTGGGGTGCAGGAGGGAGCCCTCCTCCTGGGACAGTGGGACCGACAGGGAAAGCAGCAGAGGGAACCATGGTTGCCTGGGCCACCTGGGAGCATTCAGTATCACTGATATCCTCTCGCTCTGGACCTTGAAGAAGGTCTTTCTGGCTGGGGGGGGGGTCAGTGGTAACACAGAGTAGAACCTCTGACCATGGGATCAGGGAAGCATCTGTTGCCACTCTCCCCAGGTGCGGCTGGTGCGAGCAAAAGCGAGATAGCTGCGCATTATCCGGGGAGTCAAAAAGAGTTCTACCACAGGCCTGCCCCAGTGGTGAAAGAGTTGCTTCAGTACCCTGGTGTTCAAACGCCATTCGCGTGGTTGAAGAACTCTGCTCAGCCTGTCAGCTAAGCAGTTGCCCTGGCCTGGCAGTTATACCACTCATAGGAGCATGCCATTGTGCACTGTGAAGGAGTGGAGGGCTACCACCTCCTGGCAGCAGGAGTACAAGCCCGTGCTCCCTGCTTGTTGATGTAAAACATGGCCACTTGGTTGTCCGTCTGGATCAACACAGGTTGGTGCCACAGGCGGTGGCAGTACGCTCACAGGGCCATGAAGATTGCCCTGAGTTCTAGGAGGTTGATCTATAAGAGGGACTCCTCCTGGAACCAGCTGCCATTTATTTATTTAGCTGTATTTATATTCTGCTTTTCACCGGGTCAAAGCGGTCAATTGGGGGGATACATTTAATACGAGGGGATATGACACACATACGTTAATACTTACAGGGAACATGGGCAATGGAGGGTTAAGTGGCCATGCGTGCAGCGGTCCCTGCAAAGCGCTCCCCAATCCAGGAAGGAGGCGTGTTGTCAGGTTCCTCTGCGGCGTGGGTTACTGGAGGTGGTGCATGTTTTCCCCCAGGTGAGGGACTCTGCCAAGTGGCATGTGACTGTGACCCTGTCCCGTAGCCTGCCCGTGACTTGAGTCCACTGTAAGCGGAGGTACCACTGGACTGTCTGCATGTGCAAACGGGCTAATGGTGTGACTTGGATCATTGAGGCCATGTGGCCCAACAGGTGGAGGAGGCGGCGAGCCAGTACTGACTGGCGGTGTTGTACCTCCCCCTGCCAGTTGTATGAGGCGGTCTGCCGCTTCTCTTGGGAGGACGGCCTCCACTTACAACATGTCCAACTGAGTCCCTATGAACTCCAGATTTTGGACTGGAGAGAGATGGCATGTGCAGTAGTTGATGACAAACCCCAGTACCCCTCTTCTGGAGTCACTTCACTGGCTCCCTATCCGTTTCCGCATCCAGTTCAAACTTCACCTGCTGACCGATAAATACATTCACTCTGCAGCTCCTCACTACCTTTCCTCTCTCTTATCTCTCCCTACACCCCTCCCCCCCCTCGGGACCTCCGCTCGTCTGGCAAACTGCTTCTATCTGTGCCCTTCTCTTCTACTGCTAACTCCAGACTTCGGTCCTTTCATCTTGCTGCACCTTATGCCTGGAACAAACTACCTGTGTCTGTACGTCAGGCGCCTTTCTCTGACCCTCTTCAAATCCAGGCTGAAAACTCACCTCTTCGCTGCTGCTTTCGGATCGTGACTCACCTGCTCTCCTTTCTTTCCTTTCCCCCTTGTTTTATCCCTGTCTACAGCTACTGTGTTGTCTGTCTTGACTAGATTGTAAGCTCTGATGAGCAGGGACTGTCTCTTACATGTCTGTGCAGCGCTGCGTACGACTTGTAGCGCTATAGAAATGCTCAGTAGTAGTAGTACAGTGGCATCAGGAAGATGAAGAATAATTTGAGGGATAGTTTTGTTTTTGCTTCTGTTCAGCAGAGTGGGGTAAAGAGAGAAGGCTCAGACCTCTGCATATCCATGTTCTAAGCCCTGGGAGAGCTGCTGCAACCTCTCGCCCTGGGTGAACGTCACCACTTGAGTAGCGATTAAGTTCTGCTTGTTAATGTAAGGTCATGCATTTGGGCTGCAGCCATCCAAGGGAGCAATACAGTATAGGAGGTGAAGTACTTTTGTCCACTAAAGAAGAGCGGGACCTAGGCGTGGTTGTGTCTGATGATCTTAAAGTAGCTAAACAGGTAGAAAAGGCGACGGAAAAAGCTAGAAGGATGCTTGGGTGCATACGGAGAGGAATGGCTAGCAGAAAAAAGGAGGTGATAATGCCTCTGTATAAGTCTTTGGTGCGACCTCATTTGGAGTATGGTGTGCAATTCTGGAGACCGCACCTTCAAAAGGATGTGAACAGGATGGAGGTGCAGAGGGTTGCTACTAAAATGATTAATGGGCTTCATTATAAAGCATATGAGGACAGACTTAAGGATCTTAATATGTACACCTTAGAGGAAAGGCGGGATAGAGGTGATATGATTGAGATGTTTAAATACCTCCGTGGCATAAATGTTCAGGGAGAGAGCCTCTTTCAATTGAAAGCAAGTTCTGCGACGAGGGGACATGGGATGAGGGTGAAGGGAGATAGATTCAGGAGTGATATGCGGAAATATTTCTTTACGGAAAGAGTAGTGGATCCGTGGAATAGTCTCCCAGTGGAGGTGGTAGAGATGAGGACAGTAACTGAATTCAAAAAAGCATGGGACCAACACAGAGGATCTCTAAAGGTAGAAAGTGGACTGTTGTAGTTGTTGTTATGGAAGGACAGACTAGATGGGCCTTGTGGTCTTTTTCTGTCATCATGTTTCTATGTTTCTATGTAATGGTCAGCGCAAAGTAAAATACAAGTTTTGACTCATGCTACAAATGTTGGAAAACTAATTTTACTTACACATAAAACTAGCATTTGTAAAACAATTGAATTTTTTTCTACATATTAAATCTTGCACAGTCTTAAGTAAATTTATGCAAATATGAAAATTTCCAGAAAGAATGGCTGCAGACTGTTCTAATCGTTGCTGCAGGAAGCCAGCTAGGAAAGAGGTGCGGAGTGGTAAGGCTGGAACCAGCAGCAAATCAGACAGTATTCCATTACAGGGGCAAGCAAAGTGGAGAGGCAGGCTAGCCCAGGTCCAAAGTCCACTCATGCTCCTTCTGACCTTGGGTAAGCCACTTCAGCCTCCATCCATTGCCTCAAGTAAAGCACAGTTACTTACCTGTAACAGGTGATCTCTGGGAACAGCAGGAATTAGTCCTCACATATGGGTACGTCGGTACCGACGGAGCCTGCGCGGGAATGCTCCCCAGCTTTCCAGGATGAAAGCTTTTGGGACATCCCACAGCGCATGCGCGCTGCCTTCCCGCCTTTCCTACCAACTCTCCTCAGTTCAAGTTTAAAGCTGAGACAATAGAGAGAGAGAGGAAAGGAAAGACAAAGAGAGATACAACTCCTAGGGGAGGTGGGAGGGTTGTGAGGACTAATTCCTGCTGTTCCCAGAGATCACCTGTTACAGGTAAGTAACTGTGCTATCTCCAGGAACAAGCAGGAATAAGTCCTCACATATGGGGACTACCTAGCTAAAATGCCTGGGAGATCCCCAAGGGTATGAGACCCTGAAGGGTTCCTCGTTTTCCTATGGATCTCAGGCATCCATTCAGGGAAGGAGGGCAGGAGTTGTTCAAGAATGGAACAGGTGTCTGAGGACAGCCTGACCAAACAAGGCATCCCGGCGGGAGTCCTTGTCCAAACAGTAATGGGCTGTGAAGGTATGAACCGAGGTCCAGGTGGCTGCTCGACAGATCTGGTCGATGGACACAGAATGAAGATGAGCCATAGAGGTGGCCATGGCCCTCACATTGTGAGCTGTGACATGGCCCTCCAGAGAAAGGTTCTTACTCTGGTAAGCAAAAGAAATACACTGAGCAATCCAATTGGACAGTGTTCTCTTAGAGACTGGAAGTCCTAAATGAGAAGGATCAAAAGCAACAAAAAGCTGGGAAGACTTTCTATGTTGCTGTGTCCTGTGTAAGTAAAAAGCAAGAGCTCTTTTACAATCTAGAGCATGAAGGTTCCTTTCTGCAGTGGATGCATGAGGAGCTGGAAAAAAGACAGGTAAATATACCTCTTGATTAAGATGAAAAGGTGAGACCACTTTAGGCATAAAGTGATGATTTGTCCTAAGGACTACCTTATCATGATGGAACCTTGTATAAGGTGGAATAGCCACTAAGACCTGCAGTTCACTGATGCGGCGAGCAGAAGTGATTGCAACAAGGAAAATAACCTTCCAGGAAAGAAATTTCAAGGAGGTAGTGGCTAAGGGTTCAAAAGGTGGCTTCATAAGCTGACCAAGAACCAAATTTAAGTCCCATGCCACCGGAGGAGGTCGAATGGGAGGTTTAGTTAAAGTTAGGCCTCTCATGAATCTTGCAATAAGAGGATGAGAGGAAACAGGTTGTCCATTGATAGGCTTAAGGGATGCTGCAATAGCACTTAAATGGACCCTTACTGAATTCATCTTAAGGCCTGCATTGGAAAGATGCAGGAGATATTCTAATAGAGAATTCACAGGAAGTGTCAGAGGGTCAAGACCCTGTTGAGCACACCAAATGGAAAATCTTTTCCATTTAAAAGCATAGGAACGCCTAGTGGAAGGTTTCCTGGAAGCATGGAGGATATCCTTCACTTGCTGCGAAGTCTTGAAGGTCTAGGCCTTCAGTAACCAAGCTCTGAGGTGAAGGGACTTGGGGTTTGGATGCCACAAAGTCCCCTCCTCCTGAGACAGAAGGTCTGGAGCAGCTTCCAAGTCCAGGGAGGGGGCTTGGGAGAGATGCAGAAGTAGAGGGTACCACACTTGGCGTGGCCAGCGTGGAGCTATGAGGATCATAGATCCTTGATCCCTCTGAAGTTTGAACAGAGTCTTGGGAATCAAAGGAATAGGTGGAAAGGCATACAGGAAGTCCTGACCCCAATGAAGGAGGAAGGCATCCTTGGCCTGAACTACCTGACACGGAATTCTGGAAAGAACCGGGGAAGTTTGGCATTCCACGGACTTGCAAATAGGTCTATGTCCGGGGCTCCCCATTCCTGGAAGATTCTGAGTACCTGATCCATGTGCAGGGACCATTCGTGTGGAAGCAGAACTCGACTGAGTCTGTCTGCCCAAGAGTTTTGAATTCCTGGGAGGTATACTGCCAGGAGATGGATTTGATGCTCTCTGGCGAAGGCCCATAATCTTAGAGCTTCGTTGCAAAGCAACAGAGAGCCAGTTCCTCCTTGCTTGTTTATGTAAAACATGGCTACCTGATTGTCCGTTTGAATGAGGACTGTCTGGTAGCTGAGGAGGGTATGAAAGACCTTGAGAGCTAGGAACACTGCTCGAAGTTCCAAGAGGTTGATATGAAGAGAGGTCTCTTGTGGGGACCAAGTGCCTTGGGTGGAGAGGTCCTGTAGATGAGCTCCCCAACCTGTTTGGGAGGCATCTGTTGTGAGGATTGCTTGGGGCAACAAAGGTTGGAAGGGGGACCCCAGCAACAGATTTTGAGTGGACATCCACCACTGGAGAGACCAAAATAGACGTTTGGAGTTTGCTATTTGGTCTGAGAGAGCTCCTGAAGCTTGAGTCCACTGGGTGGACAAAGTCCATTGAGCTGCTCTCATGTGTAGGCGAGCATAGGGCACCACATGTACTGTGGAAGCCATGTGGCCTAGTAGCTGTAGCATCTACCGGGCAGTTAAGTGGCTCTTTGACTGAATCTGGGAGGCTAACTGCACTAGACGTTGACAACGGGCCTGAGGAAGGTAGGCCCTTGCAGAAGTGGTGTCCAACCAGGCCCCTATGAATTCCAGGGACTGAGTAGGGGTGAGCTGGGACTTTGGGAGGTTTGCCACAAGTCCCAGGTATTGCAGAATGCGCCTGGTGCGGTTCAGGGAGATCTGAGCCTCTGACTGGGTTGGAGCTCGGATGAGCCAGTCGTCCAGGTATGGGAAGACAAATATTCCCAGAGTGCGTAGAAATGCAGCAACTATTGCCATGCATTTGGTGAACACTCTTGGAGCAGAGGCTAGACCGAAAGGAAGCACTCTGTATTGGTAATGTTTTCCCTGGAACAGAAAAACGTAGGAATTTTCTGTGAGATGGATGGATGAGGACATGAGTGTACGCATCCTTGAGATCTAGAGAACAAAGCCAATCCTGACTCTGCAGGTATGGAAGGAGAGTGCCTAGAGAAAGCATCTTGAACTTCTCCTTGCATAGGAATTTGTTCAATTCTCTGAGATCTAGAATGGGTCTGTATCCCCCTGTTTTCTTTGGAATGAGAAAATAGGGGGAGTAAAACCCTGATCCCTGTTGAAGAAGAGGAACTTCTTCTATGGCCCCCTGGGCCAGAAGGGTAGTCACCTCCTGATCCAGAAGGTCGAGGAGAGATGTGGAAGAATTGAAGTGTCTCACCATGGTGTAGGGAGGAAGGTCTGAGAAATGAAGTTTGTAGCCCTCTCTTATGATAGGGAGGGTCCACTGCTCTGATGTGATTTGCTCCCATCTGGGAGCAAAATGAGCTAACCTTCTTGGAATGGTGAGAGGTTCTGGCTGTTGTAGAGCCAGAAAGGTTAAGTTCTGTAGTATCAAGTTAAAAACCCTGAGGGGCTTGGGACTGCTGGGTTGCAGCAGCCCCTGCAGGTTTAGGCCTAGCCAGTTTAGGTTGCTGACGCTTAGTAGCAAAGCGACCTGTAGAAGATTGTTGACCCGAAGTGGAAGGAAATCTGCCCTTCTTGTAAAAAGACTTTTTAAAAGATTTTTTCTTGGCT
Source organism: Ichthyophis bannanicus (assembly GCA_033557465.1). Classification (NCBI taxonomy): domain Eukaryota; kingdom Metazoa; phylum Chordata; class Amphibia; order Gymnophiona; family Ichthyophiidae; genus Ichthyophis; species Ichthyophis bannanicus. The sequence goes on along the minus strand of CM066040.1, from coordinate 299,169,968 downwards.
GGAGTGGAGGTAGACTTAGAAAGTCTATCCAGAGCAGCATTTTCTGCATCCATTTGAGTGGCTTTAATTTGCCACTCTTTGCCAAATAGATTTTCACCTGTACAGGGCAGATTTCCTAAACCATCTTGAACCCAGGGGTCTAGATCAGAAGCCTGGAGCCAAGCAATTCTACGAGCCGCTATGGCAATGCCTGAGGCTCTGCTGGAACCTTCAAAAGGATCAAAGGCTGCCCTGTTGGAAAACTTTGAAATGTCTTGAGTATGCTTAAGCCAAAGAAGGAACTCATCCCTTTTGTCCTCTGGAATAAAAGGGAGAAAGTTGTGCAGCTTTTCTGCAACCTCCTTCAGAAACATACCCATATAAAGGCTGTATGAATTGATTCTGGCAATAAGCATGCTAGCTTGGAAGATTTTCCTTCCAAAAGCATCCAAGGTCCTGCATTCTCTTCCTGGAGGAGTAGAAGAGTGTCTTTTGGTACTCTTTATCCTCTTCATAGCCGACTGCACCACAATGGAGTGGTGAGGAAGCTGAGTTTTTTGAAATCCAGGAGAAGGAGGGACACGGTACATAGTGTCCAATCTACGAGAATGAGGAGAAAGGGTGAGAGGAGTCTCCCACAAGTCAATCAAATGTTCTTGAAGAATTTCATGAATTGGTAAGGTGACTGCCTCTCTGGGAACCTTAGAGTATCCCAAAATATCTAATTTTTTTGCTCTAGGTTCTTTTTCAGAGGTTACTGAAATAGATAGTCCTTTAGCTACTTCTATTATGAAGTCTTGAAAGGACAAATCCTCTGGAGGAGACATTCTCCTTTTTGGAGAAGAAGGCTCCTCAGGAAGAGTAAGAGATACTTCAGGGGACTCATCCGATGAATCAGAATCATCAGAAGAATCGAAGTATCGTCTGCTCGATTCCAAAGATCGATAGGCGTATAGATCGGTACCGACATCGGGTGTCCCTGGTACCGGGTCGGTACCGAAAAAGAGCCCAGGACAGGGAGCCGGAATTGGTCTCCTGGCCGATGTCGATGCAGCCGGTACCGGCATCGAAGTTGGTACCGGTACCGGCGTCGGTTCCGACAACGTAGCTTGTTGTGGTACCGACGGCGTCGCAGCCTTGATGAAAGCCAGAATAACTTGCTGCATGGATTGCACAGTGTGATCCATGGACGCCACGACTGCCTGGATGTCGGTACCGGGAGATTGTGCCGGTACCCCAGAGCAGTCTAACAGGTGATCGGTCGAGGCCGTGCCATCGATGTCAACCTGTAACCCCATAGGAGGAGCTTTGGAAGCCGGAGCTTCCCGCCGGGGTTGTTTGGCTGGGGCAGGATCCTCAAGGGCAAGCCCGGAGGCATCTCGATGCTTAGAGGGAGATTTGCCCTTCGAGGACCTGCTAAAAGTATGTTTGGTTACCTGAGACCCATCAGGAGAGGAAGACCTGGAAGATGTCGATGCCACGGCCGGTGCATCCGTGGGAAACAGCACATGGAGCTTGGCTGCTCGGTTCTGTAACCCTCGTTTAAACATTAGAGAGCAGGCTTGGCAATCCGGAATGGAGTGTTCAGGCCCCAAACATTTAAGACACCATTCATGGGTGTCTGTAACAGAAATTGTACCACTACACTTAGTGCATTTTTTGAAACCAGAGGCTGGTTTATCCATGGAGGAAAAAATTCTTGTGGGCCTGTAGGCCTAAGAAAAGAAATACACTAAGTGAGGAAAAGTATATATATATATATATATATATATATATATATATATATTTTTTTTTATTTTTTTTTTTTTTAAGAAAAGAAAAGACCGGCGGTACCGGTCCGGCGTCGGGGAAGGCAGACATGCGACCAAAGAAATAAATTAAAATAAAGAACGTCTTCAGCGGTGACAGGAACACGACCTGCTGGCTCCGCGGAAAAGAAGAACTGAGGAGAGTTGGTAGGAAAGGCGGGAAGGCAGCGCGCATGCGCTGTGGGATGTCCCAAAAGCTTTCATCCTGGAAAGCTGGGGAGCATTCCCTCGCAGGCTCCGTCGGTACCGACGTACCCATATGTGAGGACTTATTCCTGCTTGTTCCTGGAGATAAACCTTTGTGAGACATTTACTTGCCCATGTTTTGTTTTGTTTTTTGTGCCATCAAGTCAGTGCTGACTCCTGGTGACCCAGCTGCCTCTGGGTTTTCTTGGCAATGTATCACTGGAAGTAGATTGCCAGCCTTTTCTTCCGAGGCAAGTGACTTGCCCAAGGTCACAAGGAGTGCCAGTGGGAATTGAACCCTTGATCTTCTGGGTACTAGGCTACTCTGCCACATATTAATGCATGCAAATGTGTATTTAATATTTAGTAAATGGGCCCTACTGTGTTAAATAATGCACCTTAGTGCAGGTTAGTAACTGAGATCCTTGGACTGTGAGCCTTCTAGAGTTGGTGAAATTCCTACTGTGCCTGAACATAACTTGTCTTCAGCTAGTGAAATGCATGCACTAAATCTAAATAGAAAAAACACTCCAAGAGGAAATGCCGCTACATGCAGCCTCACAAGCCGTACATGCGTCTGGCACAAAAAACATGAACATGCTCACGAACCAGAAACTAAAGTCAAAAGATGTCACTATTCACAACTTTCAGACTGGGGTGTGAAAGCCCAGGAAGCAGCTCATCACCTTTGGTAAGATTTATCTCCCGGATGCTGTAGCCCTCCCGCAGGCGAACCGACACCACACTCACAAGGTCAGCATGCACCTCCTTCTCAGTGTGCTTCTTCCTCCTCATGGCCAGGGCGGGGTTACTGCTCGCCGACACCAAGTGCTCATTAAAGAGCTTGTGCTGGGACACTGCACGGAAACAAGTGCTTTAATCACAAGAACAAAATAGAGACAAGGTCTTCCCGGCTGCAAAGTCCTGCTGCTCATGCCGCACCTCCCCAGGAGCATCTCCACAGTGCTACGTACTGCTAACTCTTGCTTCCCAGAAGGGCTCATACTCTTACCAGCATGATCAAACAGCTGTTTATGCAGATAAAGGAATGTGGAAATTATCCCTAATGGAGGTCATTTTCTAAGCTTTTTGGTGCGCAACATTGCCTTTAGACATACACAATACAAGCCTGTGCAGCTGATACACAACATAGATCTTTATGCATTCTCAGGGGAAGGGGGTTGAGCCAACACATAGCTTAGAAAATATACAAAGACAGATGCTTCTCGGAGCAGCAATAAGTTTAGTGCAGCAGCTTTTTGGTGGACTGTTCTATAAAGGCATAGCGCCACATACGTGCCTTTCCTACTAGGTGCTCCGTTACAAAATGAATATAAGACTACTGAATAACTAAACATATGGGAGTTAGGTATACCCATACAAACATGACATCACCATCTCTACAGCTTCTTCAGAAACAAAGTAAAATCCCTGAAAGCATCTCTGCTCTTTACCACAACAATACTGCTCAGTTCAGAGCACAGTTTCTCATTACTTACCACAATAGTACTCACAGTTCAAAGATGCTCCGGTCCTGAGGAAGGAGTACAGGAGAAAAGACTTGTGGTACACATTCAGATTCAGGCTACCTACATCAATCTCAGGACAGGTGGACAAGTAAGACCCAAAAGTTGCCATGGCCATGAACTTCATCAGTTCGATATTAGGAACATGCCCAAAGCTGCAGTCATAGGAGTAGACACCACCCACCTGCAAGCAAGCAGCAGAACAGAATTACATGGCATCAGTCCCGTCGTCATGCCCACCAAACAGGGAGAGGGCACTTTAACCATGTATGAAAGATGGAATATCGACCACATGAACAAACTAATTTAATTAGCTTAGATCAATTAAAAATGTATAAATTGCCATATAGCTATCTGGATTTAGGAAGGTAATAAACTGCAAAGTAATGCAAATAGAAATAAGAAAAAAAATACGAAATCAAAAAGATAAAATGCGTTACAGACCTAAAACCAGCACGAATCCAGGTCACTTGCTCTACTCTGCTCCTTATTTTATAGCCTCTATCGTATCTCTCTCAGCTGTCTCTTCTCCAAGCTAAAAAGCCCTAATTTTTTCCTTGTAGATGTATAATTCTATTACTCTTTATCCTTTTGGTCACTATCCTCTGTACCTTTTCCGATGTCACTATCTTTTTTTTTATTTTTATTTTTTTAAAGACACAGCAACCAGAACGGTACACAACACTCAAGGTGCGGTTGCGCCATGGAACGACAGACATTATAATATCTGTTTTGTTCTCCATTCCTTTCCTTATGATTTCTAGCATTCTATTTTCTTTCTTGGCTGCTGCTGCACAGTGGGTGGAGGGTTTCAATGTATTACTATGACAAAACCCAGAACCTTTAATTATCTGTTTTTCTTTTATACCACCTTATCTAGTTTACATAGAACTTTTAAAACCTTAACTACATTGAACAGTATAATTACAATTGTTAACTATAGTTTATGTTTATAACATAATTACAAATAAGAGTTTGTAAAACAGGGACTGTATAATGATTTGGGGGGGTGTAGGAATGAAAGGTGTGGTGTAGGAGGGTGGTACTTTATGACCTCTTCGAGTGGTGATTCCTAATGTGGAAGCTTGCATCACGTAATTGTAGTTTGGGTTGTTCTTTCCCAGGTGCATAACTTTGCACTTGTCCACATTAAATTTCATTTGCCACTTGGATACGCAGTCTTCCACTTTTATCAAGGTCCTCTTGCAATTTTTTGCAATCCTCTTTTGTTTTAACAACTTTGAATAGCTTTGTGTCATCTGCAAATCTGATCACTCCAATCATTATTCCCATGTCCAGGTCATTTAAAAAATATGTTAAAAAGCAGTAGGCTCAGTACAGATCACTGGGGTACTCCACTATTCACCTTTCTCCATTGATAAAACTGGTGACTTAGCTCTACTCTGTTTTCTATCATTTAACCAATTCCTGGATAGTCAAACAAAACAAATTGCCCTATAGTGTTGGAAGATGAGACCCCCAGGTCTGGGGAGGAGCTGAAGACTTTTCAGAGTAAAGCCAGCATTTATGATGTGGTTGAATCAAAGCCCTTGGGGTGTCTGACTGCTGATGTAGGTGCACATGAAATGAGAGTCAGAAGCTGCAAAGATGTCTTACATACTGGGACATAGAACGTACGAAGCATGAACCAAGGGAAGTTGGAGGAGGTCAAGAATGAACTGGAACGTACATAAGATATGCCATACTGGGTCAGACCAAGGTCCATCAAGCCCAGCATCCTGTTTCCAACAGTGGCCAAGCTAGGTCATACGTACCTAGCAGTTTCCCCAAAAGACACAGGTTTCACAATGCTTGTATTGAGTCAAGCATTGATATCCTGGGTCCCTTTTTAATAATGTTTTATGGACCTTTCCTCCAGGAACTTGTCCAAACCTTTTTAAACCCAGCTACACTAATAGCCTTTACTACATCCTTCGGTAACAAATTCCAGAGTTTGATTACACATTCAGTAAAAAAATATTTTCTCTTATTTGTCTTAAATAATGTATCTGATGTTACAAGGATGCCTACTTATTTTCCTTGACTTATCCGCTGCTTTTGACTCTCTCCCCCACCATCAACTCCTAATCAGACTTCATGAAATAGGACTGAGAGGCACAACTCTAAAATGGTTCCAATCCTACTTAGACACCAGAACCCAACAGGTCCGTATTGGAAGTGATACCTCCCTCCCATTTACACTAAAACAAGGTGTCCCCCAAGGATCTAGTCTATCCGCGTTACTTTTCAATATCTTCCTTCAACCTGTCTGCAAGATTTTCCAAAACTATGGCATTCAGTACCAATTATATGCAGATGACACGATGTGCTTCACTCCATTTAACCTCACTAACCCTAATTTTACTAAACTAAATGAGTGTCTAATAAGCCTCAAATCTTTGCTCTCCTAGCACAACCTACTAATTAACCAATCCAAAACTGAGGTCCTTCAAGTATTTTCCAATCCCTCATACACCCCTCCTCCAGCCCTCACCTTTGGTGATCTCACACTCACTATAAAAAACCAAGTGAAATATCTTGGAATCATCCTTGATCAGAACCTCTCCTTCTCCGATCAAATAAAGAGAACCACCAATACAGTATACGCAAAGCTACGTACTCTCCGGAACCTCAAACCTCTCTGAAGCCCTGACTCCTTTTGTACTGTCTGTCAGGCCCTCACAACCCCCTCGCTTGACTACTGTAATCTGATCTATCATGGCCTCCCCAAGAACACCATCCAACCACTCCAACTAGCCCAGAATACGTTAGCGCGGCTCATAACCAACAACCCCAGATGATCTCATATTACACCAGTCCTCTATGATCTCCACTGGCTCCCAATTCAACACCGAGCTAAATTCAAGGTTCTTACTCTTATACACAAAATTATCTCAAAGGAGTCAGCTCCATGCCTCTCCCCACTCCTTGCCTTCTCCAACAACACAAGAACACACCGTTCCTTTACCAAAAATCTACTGACCATACCAACAACTAAAAGGCACTGTAAACAATCTACTAGCAACAGGGCCTTCTCTCTCTATGCTCCATCCCTATGGAATACCCTTCCTCATGAGCTGCGTAACTGTGTGAGCCACTCAGTTCCGAAAGAAGTTAAAAACCCACCTCTTCCTTGAACATTTTTCCCTACCACCCTAGTACCTAACCCTCTACATCTACCTCCCCGCCCATGCTCCCTCAAATCCTATAATACAACCATCTGTAGCTCTATATATACTGTCACCAGCAGGGGCCGAACTGTGGCGTAAGCAGCCAGCTAGACTGCTGGGCCTGACCTTTCTTAATGAAAAGTGGTAGTTGTGAGTCAGAGTGGTCAGGTTTTTCAAAAAGGATTTTATTCCCCTCCCGGGGTTGGATTTTCAAAAATAGTATAATACAAAAGAACTCAGGATACAACCATTATTTTGGCACAACTGAAGAAAAACTTAAATACAGCGTCTTGCTTCAACCAAAAATCATAAATCACAATGTGCAGTTTTATCCAATATGCTAACAGTCTCTTCTTAGCTTTTTCAGCTGTTACAAGGCACTCTTGTCTTTAGCTTCAGCGCAAGGAAGAACTCATATCAGACATCAGTAAAGAGCAATCCATTTCCTCAACACATGGACTTATAATACTAGCCTCTGTAATCATAGGCTCATCAATTACAGTCTTCTCCTTAGGATAGAAAGTCTGTAGCTTTCTGAACTCCGTCTCTCTCTCAGAGCTCTCTGCACAGCCCTCTTCACAACAAGGCAGATAATTGTCATATAGCTTGTAGTAGCAGGAAGGAGAGACACCTCTATCTAAGCAAGCTTTCTCTTTAAAACTTTTGAACCTCCTGCCTTTTGTATTCGGCTGCAACTCATAGCACTGCTCTCTTCTGTTAAAGGAAGACTTTTCTCGTGGAAGTCTTTTGCAGGTTTTTACTGGCATACATTCATCAGGATCAACCATACACACATCCTCAACAGGACTGCTTTACCTCTCAAGGGCTTGTAACTGTTTTAAACAGCTCTGCTTCTCAAATACATACGGTTTGTTTCTAGCTGCCTCACGTTCCTTCAACTCAGCCAGGTACCTGGGAAATTCACACTGCGTCAGAGGTAAGTGTTTCCCATAGCTGACCTCTCGGGGTGAAACTTTTCTTGTTTCCTTCTGATAATTCCTCTGTGGCTTCCTGCTCAAAGTTTCAGGCAGTTCAAACTCTGTGTCTGAGTATTCTGAGTCCTGCAAGTTTCCCTTGTCTTGCCAAGCTCCTACGTCTCCTGAAGCTCCTAGATCCCTTGAATCTTTTTTATACAGCTTCATGGGCGTTCCCTTGCCCAGGTGAAAGCTGTTTTCCTCATCAGTTGGGGAATGCTTGCTAACTAGGCGTGACTGCAGACCTCGTGTCTGAGTTTGTTTACGTTGCCTGTGGTAACTGGGAATCGTTTTGCTTGCCTGCCTGTCAGAATCTAAGCTATATCTATCAGCTTTCTGTGTTTCTGAGGCAGAGGGCAGATCTTCTGTGTTACAATACATATGTAAATAGTTGATCATTGATCATTAATTAGTTCATAAATTAGTTCATATTGTTCACCTATGTATCCTTGTTACTTTGTTCTTTGTAAACAGTTGAAACAAACTGCCTTGAAACGTTCTATGTAAACCGTCTTGATTTGTAGAAAGACGGTATATAAAAAATGTTAAATAAATAAATAGTTTACCCTGTAGCTTCATTGCATGTCCCCTAGTTTTTCTATATTCTGATAAGGTAAACAATCGATCTACATTTACCTGTTCCACTCTGTTCATTAATTTATAGACTTCTATCATATCTCCCTTCAGCCGTCTCTTTTCCAGGTTAAAGAGCCCTAACCTTTTTAGCCTCTCTTCATAGAGGTATCCTTCCATCCCCTTTACCATCTTGGTGGCTCTTCTCTGAACCTTTTCTAATAACGTTTTATCCTTTTTAAGATACGGCGACCAGAATTGCACACAATATTCAAGGTGCGGTCACACCATGGAACGATAGCCGAGGCATTATAATATTCTTTGTTTTATTTTCCATTCCTTTCCTTATGATACCTAGCATTCTATTTGCTCTCTAGGCTGCCGCTGCACACTGGGCGGAGGGTTTTAACATGTTGTCCACAATGACACCTAAATCTTTTTCCTGGGTGGTGGTTCCTAATGTGGAACCTTGTATCTTGTAACCATAGTTTGGGTTGTTCTTCCCTAGATGCATAACTTTGCACTTGTCCACATTAAATTTCATCTGCCATTTTGATGTCCAGTCTTCCAATTTATCAAGATCCTCTTGCAATTTTCCACAATCCTCATGGGTTTTAACAACTTTAAATAGTTTTGTGTCATCTGCAAATTTGATAACCTCATTCGTTATTCCCTTTCCCAGGTCATTTATGAATATGTCAAAAAGCAGTGGACCCAGCACAGATCCCTGGGGTACACCACTATTCACCTTTCTCCATTGGGAAAATTGGCCATTTAGCCCTACCCTCTGCTTTCTATCTTTTAACCAGTTCCTGATCCACAATAGTACACTGCCTCCTATCCCATGACTCTTTAGTTTTGCCAAAAGTACCTTGTCAAAGGCTTTCTGAAAGTCCAAATACACTATATCAACCGACTCACTTTTGTCTACCTGTTTATTCACACCTTCAAAAAAACATAACAGATTAGTAAGACAAGATCCATTGGGTGTCAGTGAACTGAAATGGACTGGCATAGGGCACTTTGCACTTGATGATCACTTGGTCTACTATGCTGGAAATGGAAGACAAAGAAGAAAGCGTAGTTACTCACCTCTAACAGGTGTCCTCCAAAGATAGCACGAATCAGTCCTCACATATATGGGTGATGTCGGCACCGACGGAGCCCGCGCAGAGCACTTCCCCAGCTTTCAAAGAAAGCCTTTGGGAATGCCACCATGCATGTGTGGCCCCCTTCCCGTGCAAGGGTGCCACCTTACTTAGTCAGGTGCCATAACTATAGCCCCTACAAGAAGATGGCAAAAATATACAGCAACTCCAAGGGAAGGAGGGAGGGTTGTGAGGACTGATTCTTGCTGTCCCTGGAGAACACCTGTTACAGGTGAGTAACTATGCTTTCTACAGGAACAAGCAGGAAATCAGTCCTCACATATGGGACTCCCTAGCAATAGGCTACAGAGGACCTCTAGAAGTTCCTCGGTGAGCAGTTGCCAGAGAAAGTTGAAGGCAGCCCAAGGACCCCAAGTCCATGGATGGCAACACTCCAGGTAGCAGGAACAAGAAGGGTCAGAGGGCAGGAGTTGCTTAAACCCCGAACAGATAACTGAAAGGAAGCTTCTCTGTAGAGGGCTGTGTACACTGTGAGGGTACTTAACACTATATTACTGAAAGCCCTCAGAAAGAGTTAATACCACAGATTCAGTACCTCAGACATTCCAGGGCCTATTACTTAGCTAACGGACCTTGAGAGACTCTACTGAAAAACTACGCTGAGCTTTCACATAACAGAGAAACTAAGTTTGTTTATGAAACAGACAGCGCAGGGAGAAACTTTCTCTTCAGCCTTGAAACAAAGATATGAAAACTGCTTCTGTTAGAATTATTGTTTAAGAAGTTATGTCTGGAAATACATGTATGTCTCCTCCTGATGACCGATATTAATAAGATCTGACCTATGACAGAGACAGAGATGCACATTATGAATATACGCAATGCTTGACATAGAAAAATAAGGTGGAAATTATGCTGTGTAATGGAATTTTGACCAATATATATAATAGCCAGTCTGTGATGTCAGAAGCAAGGTGCAAGCTTTGCATTCTCTCTCAAAGCTCTGGTGTTTTTTATATAATACTGTACAATTGTGTGTGATTTGTATTATTCTCATTGCTTCCTTCTCATTGCTCTGAGTGTGGAAATCCATTACACAAGAGCCCAGGTGCTGTTACCGGTGAGGGGAGGTGCAGAGTAAACTCAGTTTTGCCGTGACTCGGATACGGGTCTCTGCATTCAAGGCAAGGGAGACAGAAGGTGTCAGAAGATTTGTGAGTATTACCAGTGATGGGTAATCTGTTAAGAAGACAGGCTCCGTCTCAGATGCATGAATGGCATGACAGAGCTAGGGCTTTAGCGTTTAAGAAAGGAAGCCCTTCTTATTGTATGCTTCTACTGTATGTATGAGAAGCATGGTGATGTAGTCATCGATTCCGTAGCACATTGGGATTCAGTGACTAGAGGTAATGAGAATTTGCAGTTTCCTTTGGAGGGAACTTTCTCTGTAGATAAGATTTGTTACCTGAGATATGAGTTGGTGGTTAAGGCAAACCGTGCAATAGTCATGAATGGATTGTGCTTACATGGTGGGAACGGATGGCACATGAAGAAAAACATAGGAATGAAGTTCAAGATTTGAAACAAAAGTTGTTTGTGTTAGGAAAAAAAAAACTAATGACCAGCTGAGCGAGTGCAGGTCACTTGTGCAGCAGAACTAAGAGAAGAAACACTTAGAGAAACAGAAGTTAGGGGGAGTAGAATTGTGTAATTTGGATATTTGTAATGTCTCCCAGATCAAAGAATTGAGAGCACGTGTGAACAGAGAAATAGAGAGTGTTGTACATGTAATAGGGACCTTACGAGTGGCAATAGGTCATAGTGTTACTATTGCAAAGGAAGAGTAAATTAGACTTACCTGCTAATTGTTGTTCCTTGCGGAACTCTAGTCCAGTCCCAGAACCATAGAGTTGTGAACCTCCACCAGCAGCTTTGGAGACTGAACATCTTCATCTCTTTGATCATCCAGCTATATGCAGCCCCAAGGACCGCCGACACATCAGTACCTATTGACAAAGCATACTAAGCAGAGCAACAAATAAGTAGATATAACACAGTGGAAAAAAGGATCCTGACCCTAAAGTTCCCACTACTAGCAAAAATGTTTTTTTTTTCTTTTTCCAATTGCGTAAGAACAACCTCCCGCCTACGGGAAGGCGGACCAGAACGGCCGTGGCGACCCTTGTGCAAAACGCATGCAACAAGAGACGCCACCGCTCACCCCCAAGATTTGACCCCGAAAGGAAACTAAGGCGTGCTGCAAGCAGAGGAGCTCTGACCAAAAGTATAGAGAACAAAAACCCTGGCAGACTCCTATAATGAATGTACCTTCTTGGCTGGCAGCGAGAACAGATAGACAGGGAGGGATCCGGGACTGGACTAGAGTTCCGCAAGGAACAACAATTAGCTGGTAAGTCTAATTTACTCTTCCTTAGCGTCCCTCTAGTCCAGTCCCGGAACCATAGAGGATGTAACAGAGCAGTAAATCTCAACGGGAGGGCCTCGCTAGTCCAGCCTGAAGCACCCGAGACCCAAACCGCACATCCGACGCCGCCTGCACATCCAGACGATAGTGCTTAGCAAAGGTGTGCAAGGACGACCACGTCGCCGCCCGACAAATATCCACCGCCGGTATCAAGCTAACTTCTGCCCAAGACGCCGCCTGCGCCCTAGTCGAGTGAACCCGAAGCCCGGCAGGAACCATCCTGCCGAGTAAAAGGTATGCCGACGAAATCGCCTCTTTCAACCAGCGGGAAATGGAAGACTTAGACGCCGCTTCCCCCTTGCGCGGACCACCAAATGCGACAAATAGGCGATCGGACTTACGGAAGGCCGCCGTTTCCCTCAAATACCGACGAAGAGCTCGGCAGACATCCAACGTGTGCAAGGAGTTATCCGCGTGCTTGCCCCGTTCCTTGGCAAACACCGGGAGAGACACCACCTGATTCAAGTGAAACGCCAAAACTACCTTAGGCAAAAACGCGGGAACAGGTCGCAATACCACCTTGTCGGCAGAGAAAGACAGATAGGGTTCCCTACACGAGCCTGCAACTCCGAGATCCTGCGAGCTGACGAGATCGCTATCAGAAACACCGTTTTCAACGTCAAGTCCTTCAATGAAGCTTGCGCCAAGGGTTCAAACGGCGAAGCCACCAGAGACCTCAACACCAAATTCAAGTCGCACGAGGGCACTAAAGCCCTGCACGGAGGACGCATAAGCAACACCGCTCGCAAGAAGCGCTTCACGTCCGCATGGGACCCCAATAACTGGCCCTGAACCTTGCCTCGAAAACACGCAAGAGCTGCAAGTTGTACCCTCAGCGAACTGGCCGCCAGGCCCTTGTCCACCCCTGCTTGCAAGAAGGAGAGGATCTGAGGAACGGAGGTCCGCAAAGGCCGCAACTCGCGAGCAGCACACCAGCTCTCAAAAATACGCCAGACCCGGACATACGCTAGCGATGTAGACCGATGCCGCGCCCGCAACAAGGTAGCAATGACTTCCGGAGAAGAACCTTTGGCTCTCATTCGCGCCCTTTCAATAGCCATGCTGTAAGCGAGAATCGAGCCACCTGAGGCATCTGCAGCGGCCCCTGCCGAAAGAGATCCGGCCGAGGAGGAAGGAGCCACGGATCAGCCACACTCAACCGCACCAGATCCGCATACCAAGGCCGACGAGGCCAGTCCGGGGCAATCAGAACCACGGGACCCGGATGCCGCTCGATCCGCTGTACCAGGCGACCCAGCAGAGCCCACGGAGGAAAGACATAGAGCAGCCCGTACCTTGGCCACCTTTGTGCCAATGCATCGAGGCCTTCCGACATGCGTTCCCGACGCCTGCTGAAGAACCTTTCGACCTGCACGGACTCGAAGGTCGCCATGAGGTCCATTATCGGCAGACCCCAACGACGGACCAGCAACGCAAATACCTCGGGATGTAGAGACCACTCTCCGGGGTCTACCCTGCGACGACGCAGAAAGTCCGCCTCCACATTGTGAACCCCCGCGATATGCTGGGCCGACAGACACTGAAGATGCCGCTCTGCCCAATCCAGAAGCAGATCCGCCTCCGCTTCCAACGCCGCGCTGCCTGTGCCTCCCTGGCGATTTATGTAGGCTACCGTGGAGGCATTGTCAGATAGCACCCTGACCGCCGATCCCTGCAGCCAAGGCTGAAACGCTGTCAGAGCCAACCACACGGCTCTCATTTCCAGTCGGTTGATGGACCACCGGCTCTCCCGCGAGGACCACTGGCCCTGAGCAATCTGGCCCTCGCAATGAGCCCCCCAGCCGCTCAAACTGGCATCCGTCATCAGCAGACGCCAGACGGGAGACTCCAAGGGCATACCGTTCGCCAGAGAGCGCCGACGCAACCACCAGCGAAGGCGGCGCCGAACCTCCAAGGGGCAAACTAACTGACGAGCTAGCGAGTCGGACTGATAACACCATCGACGCAGCAGCGCTCACTGCAGAGGCCGCATGTGCGCCCTTGCCAACGGAACTACCTCGATGGTCGACGCCATCATGCCGAGAAGCTGAAGGTATTGCCAAGCCGAGGACGCCCGTCTCGCTAGAAACTGCTCCACCAGCCGCCTCAGGGCCCGCGCTCTGTGCACTGGGAGGAAAACCTTCCCGTTGCCGGTCTCGAAACGCGCCCCCAAATATTCCAAGGTCTGCGAGGGAAGAAGGCTGCTCTTCGCCCGATTGACCACCCAACCTAACGACTGCAAAACCTGTACGGACCCGCGCCGTCGCCCGGAGACTCTCCTCCCTCGACTTCGCCCGGATCAACCAGTCATCGAGATAGGGATGCACGAGGACACCCTCCTTCCGCAGGAACGCCGCTACCACCACCATGATCTTCGTGAAGACCCGTGGCGCCGTCGCTAGGCCGAAGGGCATGGCTTGAAACTGAAAATGGCCCATCGGCAGCGCAAACCGCAGAAATCTTTGATGTTCCTGGCGAATGGGAATGTGCAAATAGGCCTCTGTAAGGTCTAGGGACGTTAGGAATTCCCCCTCGCGGACCGCCGCTATGACCGAGCGCAGCGTTTCCATGCGAAAATGCGACACCCGGAGGCACCGATTCACTCTTTAAATCCAGGATTGGTCGAAAGGTGCCCTCCTTTTTCGGCACGACGAAGTAGATGGAGTATCGACCGGACCCTAACTGCCCCTCCGGCACGGGGGCGACCGCCCAGAGCCGAAGCAGCCGGGAAAGTGTATCGGATACGACTCGTCGTTTCCAGGGAGCGCTGCACGGGGACATAACGAAGGAATCGAGCACAGGTCAATGTAGCTCGAGCGCATATCCCTCTCGTATCACTTCTAACACCCACCGATCGGATGTGATAGCGGCCCAGGCAGGGTAGAAATCCCGCAGTCTGCCCCCTACGGGAATCACCGCCACCGGAGCCAGCCTCGCTTCATTGCGACTTTTTGGGGACCTGCGCCTGGAAGGAGCCAAAACCTCTACCTGCCCCCCGAAATCCGCGGAAACTCTGTCCGCGCCCCAGATATCTGGAACGCTGGGACTGACCAAAGCGGGAGGCACGAAACCTCCGAAAGGACTGCTGAGACCCCCGGAAGGTGAAGGTCGGCTTCCCCTGCTTGGGCTTATCCTCCGGAAGCCGACCCCCCCTTAGAATCCTCGAGATCTTTTACCAACCTATCCAAGTCCTCTCCAAATAACTGCCTGCCCTTAAACGGCAGCTTACTAAGGCGAGCTTTAGAAGAGCCATCAGCCGCCCAATTGCATAACCAAAGAGAACGACGCGCCGCTACCACCGACGCCATGCCGTTAGCTAACCCCCTAATGAGGTCATAGTGGATATCCGCCAAATAAGCGGTACCCGACTCCAATCTGGACACCGCGGCCCTTTGTTCCGCCGACTGGGGCCCCTGGAACTGTTGAGACCAGCGGAGGCAGCTGCGCGCCACCCAGGCCCCGGCCACCGCCGCCTGCATTGACAGGGCAGCAACATCAAACGCCTGTCTCAACAAGCTATCAACTTTCCGATCCTGCGGGTCCTTCAACGCCGCAGCACCTTCCACCGGGATAGTAGTCCGTTTAGTAACCGCGGAAACTGCCGCGTCCACCTTCGGCGAACGAAAGAGCTCTCTATCAGCCTCCGACAGAGGATACAACTTAGGCAACAGTCTAGCCCCGCGCAAAGCGGACTCTGGACTGTTCCACTCCTCCTGGATCATAGCTTTAAAAACCCTATGGAGCGGAAAGACTCTGTGGGAAGTGCGCACCGCCTGCATCAAGGGATCCTCCAACTTGTCCTCCGCAGTGGCATCTTCCACGGGTATGTTCAATACCTTGAGGGTTTCGGCAATCAGTGCCGGAAGTTCCTCTTTACGAAATACACGCACTATTCTACTACTCTGCTCGTCGTCCAACAACTCGCCGTCTTCTAAATCCTCCGCAGACTCCAGCTCGAGAGCCTCCCCCAGCCCCTCGTGGAACTCGTCCCCAGGAGGTGCAGAATCCGCAACACTCGGGGGCCGGCTCTTCTTTTGTGGACCAGTGTCTCCCTCCACTGAAAGTGGACGCTTTAGCCCACGGCGGGGCAGGACCGAGCCTCCCCCCGCTGGCTGCAAGAGAGCCAGAGCCTCCTGCATGAGAGAGAAAAAGGCGGGTGGAACTCCCAGGGATCCCTCCTGGACGCCCCCCACCAACAGGCGCTCCGGCACCGCAGAAATCCCCAGACCAAGGACCATCTCTGCCTGCTCTGATGTCCCTTCTGTAGATACAGGTGGGAGATCTGCACTGGAGCCCTCCAGAGGATCCTCCATGCCAGCACCCACAGCAGAACAAGTGGCACAGACTCGGGCTTCCAAATTACTACTTCTACGAATGCCACAGACCAGACACCGAGGACTAGGAGGCATGGCTATGCACACAGCCTTTTGCCAGCAAAGCAGGAACACCTTGCTGAAGCAAACAGAGCAGAAAAAAAAATCGCGATTTTAAAAGTGCTCAAAAACGCTCCAAATTGCAGGATTAGATAGAGCTGGAGTCAATTAGCTGATATCTGACCAAGAAATGCAAAAACGAAGCTCCTATCCCTAAAAAAAAAACACGAAGAAAAACAACTTTGAAAAAATCCAAAATGGCCGCCGGACCCGATCCCGCCAAAAAAAGGACCAGAAAAAATACCCAAAAGGTCTAAAACACTCCCCAGAGCTGATTCCAGGCCACCCCAAGGCCTCCACCACTGCCTTTAGAAAGAAAAAGCTTCAAACTCTACTCACCCACACACAGGAGTGGAGGGGGGGTCAAAACACTGAGAGTGCTGTCCAGCGTGCCTGTCACAAGCTCTGAGTAGCAGTTATCAGAGTCAATAACAGAGTAATAACCGCTCAGGGCAGCTCGGGGAACCCCTAAATCAGTCAGGGGACCCTCAGAGCCTACTGCTGTATTCAATTGCTGCCTGTAATTGTCTTCAACCTTCTCCTCACCCACCAAGGGGGTTCGGTAGAAAGGAGACCTGTGTCCTGTGCAACTCCCCTGCTTGTTTGACCTATGGGGAGACTGACAGAGAGAGACAGAGAGAAAAAAACAGATTAGAGAAAGACAGAAGGGACACAGTCAAAGATTTCCTCCACAGCAGCAGCCCACCACCTAAATCTAGAAAATAATAAAACACTAAAGCTCTGCTTATTTGTTCCTAAGGAGCCCAGTTCTGGGCTCTGACTTCCAAGCTGCTTGGAGACTGAGATACTGATGTGTGGGCGGTCCTTGGGGCTGCATATAGCTGGATGATCAAAGAGATGAAGATGTTCAGTCTCCAAAGCTGCTGGTGGAGGTTCACAACTCTATGGTTCCGGGACTGGACTAGAGGGACGCTAAGGAATTAAGAGTTACTGATGAACTTATTGACAGAATTGAGAGAGATTTGGACAGACATTATGAAACTTATAAAGAGGGGCATGACAGATTATATCATGCTCTAGGTCCTATTTGGGAAGCTATGTACCAGCAAAATAAATTACGTTCTAGCACAGTTAAATCTGAAACAGCTGAGGGAAGTGAAATTGTGCCTACTTATCCCTTCCGTTTGTACCCAGCGGGCTTGACAGGTTCTATGATTGTGCCTGCAAATTGGAGCCCTAAGGAAGTGTTTAATTTGGCTAAAGCTTTTCCTAATTACAGGGATAAGCCTGGTAGATTTGTGTCCTTATGGTCTCAAATAATTAACAGTTATAATCCCACTTGGGCAGATCTGGATAGAAACATAGAAACATGATGACAGAAAAAGACCACATGGCCTATCTAGTCTGTCCTTCCATATCAATAACTACAACAGTCCACTTTTTATCTTTAGAGATCCTCTGTGTTGGTCCCATGCTTTTTTGAATTCAGTTACTGTCCTCATCTCTACCACCTCCACTGGGAGACTATTCCACAGATCCACTACTCTTTCCGTAAAGAAATATTTCCGCATATCACTCCTGAATCTATCTCCCTTCACCCTCATCCCATGTCCCCTCGTAGCAGAACTTGCTTTCAATTGAAAGAGGCTCTCTCCCTAAACATTTATGCCACGGAGGTATTTAAACATCTCAATCATATCACCTCTATCCCGCCTTTCCTCTAAGGTGTACATATTAAGATCCTTAGGTCTGTCCTCATATGCTTTATAATGAAGCCCACTAATCATTTTAGTAGCCACCCTCTGCACCGACTCCATCCTGTTCACATCCTTTTGAAGGTGCGGTCTCCAGAATTGCACACTATAATTTGTTTAGGGCTGTGTTTTTAATCCAGTTTATTTTCATCCAATCCATGTGGATAACTGGCGGTGGCCATTCATAGACCCTGTGATAGATTTTCAAGAGAAGACTCAGAGATAATTTTGTTTTGAGTAGAGAAAAATTGTTAGAATCTATTAAAGTAGTATGTAAGCCTGTAACGTATTGGTCGAGACTGACATCTCTAAGGCAGGATAGGGGTGAAAAGGTTACAGATTTTCATACTAGGTGTATGCTAGCTTTTAAGGACTATTCTGGTGAGGAAGAAGAAACACCTTCAGGATTCCCTAATATTTTTGTAAACGTCTTGAATCCGAGAATAAAATAAATTTTGGAGCCCTCAATAATAGATTGGCCAGCTAGAACAGCAGATGCAATTCTGGAAGGTGCTCGATACAGTGAGTTGAAATTTATCAAGGAACAGCAAGAAGAGCAAACCAAGATAGATGTGAAAAAGACTAAACTGCTCAATTTCTAGATTGCTTCTATGCAGCCACCCATGGGCAGGGGTAGGAGTAAAGCCAGAGGGAGAGGAGGTTATGTGAATTCCTAGCAAGGACATGGACAGTCAAAAGGAATGCGTGCTTTTTATATTTGTGGTGAGATTGGACATTACAGCTTGTCTGTCCCCAGAATCAGAACTTTGATGTCTAGAAAGCTGATTTCACTCCAGCGAAAGCTGAATTCACTCCCATATATCAGTATTACTCTAGCCCAGAAGATTTTGAAGGGGATACATGGGATGTGTGGCTATTTTTGCATTTAAGCTTAACCCCTCAGGGTGAGTTAGGGGCTAAGCTAGAAGGATCTAATTTGAAGTTTATTATTGATACTGGAGCTACTACTTCAGCACTGTGTTTACAAGATTTGCCTGCCATTTATCACGCTCAGCTAGCACAAGCACCGATAGTGCACTGTGAAGACATTGAGGGTAAAATAATTCCTCATCGCAAGCTTGAATTTTTACCTTTGCAGACTGGAGAGACTGTGAATCCTACTACCTTTCTTGTGGGAGAGACTTAACCAGTAAATCTTTTAGGTCGGGACTTTTTAGCTTCACATCAGGCTGCTTTATCCTGGATGAGTGGAAAGCTGTTTTTCAGCTGTATTCTCTCTCTGAAGTGCCATCTCCTGCACATGCCAGCATCATTCATCCTGCTCTTGCAGAACTTCCTTCTACGCTGTGGGCAGTGCCAGGATCCAATGTCGGATCACTTTCCATTCTGCCTGTGAAGATCACCGTGAAACCTGGAGCCCAGCTTCCCAGACTCAAGCAGTACCCACTACCAGCAGCTGCCATCGATGGAATTCATCCTGCGATTGAAGATCTTCAGAAACAAGGTGTCATCTATCCTACAACGTCACCATGTAATACTCCAATTCTTCCTGTGCTAAAGGCTGATGGTAAGACTTACAGATTTGTGCAAGACCTGCGATCAATAAATAATGTGATTTTGCCAATTTTTCCCTTGGTACCTAATCCACATGGTATCTGGACACAGATACCTCCAGGGACTACCTGGTTCACTGTTGTGGATTTGAGTTCTGATTACTTTTCAGTGAGAATTAGCAAAGAAAATCTATTTTTTATTTGCTTTCCAATTTGACAATAAACAATAGACCACTTTGTGCCAAGGGCACACCGACAGTCCTACATATTTTGCATAGGCCCTAAGAACTGCACTGCTTAATGTGAGGCTCGACCATTCCTCTTTAGTTCAGTATGTTGATTTACTTTTATGTTCATCAAGTTATGAGACTTGTTAGTCAGATTCCTTGTCTTTGTCTCATATTGCTGATTTAGGATTGAAAGTCAATTTGTCAAAACTACAATTTGTATCTCAAAATGTTTCTTTCCTAGGTGTTGCCCTAACACCATCTGGCCGTGCAATTACCTCTGCTAGATTGAAACCTATTCTTTCATTGCCTTTCCCAGCAACACCAGTATTACTGCACAGATTCCTGGGTCTGTTAATCTTTTGTAAACAATGGCTAGCAAATCTCTCAGACCTCTTCAGCTTTGGGAACTGCTAACACCTAATCAGGAGTTAGTGGGCCTGATTTCCTGAGAGCAGCTGAGGGCCTGCATAAAAGGCTCCAGTGCCCTGCCCTGTTCAGGCTTTCCTACAGGAGCTCTCCAGATCAACCAACAGTAAGGATTTGTTTTATTATATTAAATTGTTAGCTCTCTGACTGGGAGCTCTTAAAAGGGGTTTTTGTACATTTTTAAAAGCAAGGTTACTTTCTTTTTGGTGCTTTAGTGGGACTTTCCTTGAGCACAGTAGGTGGTTGAACTCCAATAACCTCCTCAGCTTTGGGAACTGCTAACACTGTTTCAAGGCTGGCAGAGAAGGGTCAGATTAGGGTCAGTTATATGGATTTCTGCCACCCTTTCCAAACCTTCAGGACCCTTTTTGATTTTGCAGCTTGATTTTACAGACTGTCCTGTGCCAGAGGGGGGAAACGGTATTTGTTAGTGATCACTTGTCTTTTCTCTGGATGGGTGGAAGCTTATCCCCCTACCAGTACGACTACTGGTGTCTCTATTAAATTACTGCTCCCTCAGTTTATTCCTGTTTTGTTCTTTCTTCTGATCAGGGTCCAGCCTTCGTTGCAAGTGTCTGGGAGGGTATTGAGCAATGGTTTGGTATTAAAAGACAATTACACACTCATCATCCACAAAGCTCTGGCCAAGTGGAACGGATGAATAGGACACTAAAAGGTCACTTACACACTCTGACACAGGACTGGGCTACAGATTGGATGGAAGCCCTTCCTTTTGCCCTTATGGCAGTGCATAATTCCCCCCCCAGTGTGCTCGAGGAGGCCTGACACCGTATGAAATAGTTACTGGACGTCCAGCTACTTCTCCACATGAATTGACAATAATCCCAGATCCTCAACTGTTGCGTAGCGATATCTTGACTTATTGCTCGCGATTGCACTCAGTCTTGTCTGTTTCTCCTTTATTGCAGGTGAATCCTCAGCAGGATACTCCTTCAGAGTCATCACATGCAGAACTGAAGATTGGGTCCTGATTAAGAACTTGCATCCAAAGACACTTTTGGCTCCCAAGTTCCTAGGTCCGTTCCGTGTGCTCCTGGTGGGATACTCAGCTTGTAAAGTGGAAGGACAGTCTCTTTGGATACATCTTTCACAATGTAAAAAGGCTCCTTCACAGGATCCAGAGGGTGGTTCTTGCATCTGTGAATCAAGAGAGGTGTCTTCTGTTGTTGCAACACAGAGACTCATTCAGAATTGGACAACAGTGATATTGTAGAAAAGACTATCATGATTAATTGCTTTTTCAATAACAGCGTACAGTCTGGCCGAAGGCAGCATCCCGATAGGACTCCCTCTCCAGGCAGTAATGTACCGTGAAGGTGCGAGTGGAAGACCAGGTGACGGCCCAGCAGATGTCTGCCAATGGCACAGAGCACAGGCTAGCGACAGACGTTGCCATCGTTCGGACATTGTGAGCCATGACTCGGCGTTCCAGGGGAAACCCGGCCTGGGCCTGGGCAAGGGCGATGTAGTCCGCCACCCAGATGGACAAAATATGCTTGGTGACCGCCAGCCCCAAACAGCTGGAGTCGAAGGAAACGAAGAGCTGCCCAGATCTGCGGTGGTCCCGAGTCCGCTGCAGGTAGAAAGAGAGAGTCTTCTTACAATCCAGGGAGGGAAGTATTGCTGACACCCGGTCAGCATGGGGCTTCGGGAAGAAAGTGGGCAGCACTATCTCTTGACTGAGATAAAAATCAGAGATAATCTTTGCAAGGTATTTGGGGTGAGTCCACAGGACCACCCAGTTCCTATAGAACCTCATGCACAGGGCATTGGCCATTAGCATCTGGAGTTCACCGACTCTTCGTGCGGAGGTGAGAGGTATCAGGAAGGCCACCTTCCACGAAAGATGCGGCAGCGGGCAGGTAGCCATGGGCTCAAAGGGTGGCTTGGTCAGCTGTGTGGGGACCACACTGAGGTCCCATTCCGCCAGAGGGAGGGAGGATAGGGGGCCTTGGAAATAAACAGACCTCACATGAAACAAGAGACAAGTGGTTGCCCCGAAAGAGGTTTGCCCTTGTTGGGGTGGTGGTTCGCTGAGAAGGCAATCAGGTGAACCCTGATTGAGTTGACTTCAGCCCAGACTGCAAGAGGTAGGGCAGGTACTGCAAGACCAAACCTGGTAGAGTATGAAAATGGGTCTGCTCGGAGCTTCAAGCAGCACACCGAGAACAGATTCCACTTGAAGGCGTAAGTCTGCCTGGTCGAGTCCTTTTGTAAGGCCAAAAGAATGTCCTCGACCTCCATGGGGAGATGGTAGGAGGCTAGAGCAACCCGCTTAGCTGCCAAGCTGTGAGGGACAGGGACCTCAGATTGGGGTGAAGAAGCAGACATCCCCCCTGCATCAGCAGCTCCAGTGAGAGCCCGAGTGGGACTGGGGACTCCGTCGAGAGAAAGAGCAGCAGGAGAAACCAAGGCTGCCTGGGCCACCTCAGGGCTATGAGAATCATCGAAGCCCTGTCCCACTGGACCTTGAGAAGGGTCTCGGTGATGAGGAGTATGGGGGGGAGGCATATAGGAACCCCATATCCCACGAGGAGGAAGGCATCAGGCGCCACCCTACCTGGGAGCGGGAGGGGACCGCAGAACCGAGGAAGCTGCGAGTTTGCTGGGCTGGCAAAGAGGTCCAGGTCCAGAGTCTCCCAATGTTGGAAGAGGCGCTGCACCATTCGTGGGCACAGGCGCCAATCGTGCGGCCGGAGGACTCTGCTGAGCCGGTCCATCAAGGCATTGTCCTGACCCGGACGGTCATGCCCTGGCTCACCACAAAGCAGCACAGGGCTGTCGCCTCCAAACAGAGGCAGTAGGAGCCAGTGCCCCCCTGTTTGTTCACACAGAACATCGGGACCTGGTTGTCCATCTGGACCAGCACAGTTCGGTGCTGCAAGCGGTCCCTGAAAACCCGAGAGCGAGGCAAACTGCCCGGAGTTCCAGCAGGCTGATCTGCTGCCAGGACTCCGAGGGACCAGGACCCCCAAGTGTGCCATCCCTTGCAGTGGGCTCCCCAGCCCACCAGGGAGGCATCCGTGGTCAAGACCACCTGATGCGCCGGGGCTTGGAAGGGCATACCACAAAGCAGGTTCTCAAACTCCCGCCACCAAGCCAGAGACTCTGCCACGCTGGAAAAGACTGAGATGGGGCCTCGGAGGCAGCTGGTTGACTGCCCCCATTGCACTCGGAGGTGCCACTGTGTCGTCCGCATGTTGAGATGGGCGTTGGGCATGACATGGACCGTGAAGGCGAAACATAGTCCGGGCTGGGACAGCGCCGTGGCACCACACCTCAGATGACAGGGACACGAGGCCGCCTGCCCTATCCTGAGGAAGAAAAGCTATGACCCAAAGGGTGTCCAAGCAAGCCCCGATGAACTCCAGGGACTGAACTAGAGTGAGGTGGGACTTTGGGTTGTTGATCACAAACCCCAGATGCTCCAGGAGGCAAATGGCGCGGTCCGTGGCCTGCCTGGCTTCGCAGGCCGTGCCCCCCGTTATTTATTTATTTATTTTATTTATTTAACATCTCTTATATACCGCGCTATTAAAATCAGCGCGGTGTACATCGAACAAAATATACTGCAATGTGTACAGGTAACATCGAGTTTACAGAGAACAGGGGAATATAAAACATGGAATAACAGGGATAACTATGTACAATAAACAATATACTATTTATATGCTTTAATTATGTTACGAGCCAGTTGTCTAGATTTAGATAGACGAAGGTGCCCTGCAGCTGCAGATGGGCCGCAACCATGGCAAGGCACTTTGTGAGGACCCCCGGGGCGGACACAAGGACGAAGGCAATTACCCTGTACTGATAATGGTTTCCCTGAACCATGAAGCGGAGGTACTTTCTGTGTTTGGGGTGGACGCTGATGTGATCGTAGGCATCCTTTAAGTCCAAGGAGCATAGCCAATTGCCCTGCTGGAGGGTAGGGCAGTGTTCCAAGGGAGAGCATCTTGAACGTCTCCCTCACCAGGAACTTGTTGAGGTTCCGCAGGTCGACGATGGGCTAAAGGCCCCCTGTCCAATTCGGGATGAGGAAGTATCGGGAGTAAAACCACCATCCTCGGAGGTGCGGGGGGACAGATTCTACTGTGCCGTCCTCGAGGAGGCCTGCAAGCTCCTGACTCAGGAGGGCCTGGTGCTGGGGAAGCAGATGTGGCTCCCCGGGAAAGTACGGGAGGAGGGGCCCGGTCCAGATGGAGGCTACAGTCCTTCCGAACGACCTGGAGAACCCAGGCATTGGTGGAGATGGACTCCCACCTGTGGGAGAAATGGACCAGACGCCCCCTAACGGACAGCTGCCCTGCCAGAGGACAAAAGGCTATGCAGATGGCATCAAAACCCTGAGGCTGGTTGAGCCGGAATCGGGGATTGGGTCTTGGGGCCCTTCGGCTTAGGACTATGGACTTGCTCTGGCCGCCCTGAACAGGGGTCAACGCCAGTGGATAGGCCGAGTAGCCCCTGTACAGGAGCCTCTTTCACTGGAAGAAAGGCTTCTTGCTTTGCTGCTTCTTCCTGGGGAGGGAGGAAGTTTTCCAGGAGAGGCGAGTACAAGTCACATACTCCGTCTCAATCTCTGTGGCCTTGCCTCCATGGACTTGCCAAATAACTGCTTCCCGAGGCAAGGGGCGTCCAAGCAGCTTCTCCTGCCCACTGTTCCAGGTCCGAGGACTGGAGCCAAGCCTATCGTCAGGCTCCAATGCCAGCCGCCGCCACCCGGGTAGAAGGCTTAAAGCAGTTGTACGCTGTTCGCGAGAGGTACTTTGAGCATTCCCAGACAGACTTTGAGAGGGCCGGAAAACGCCAGAGATGGTCTCCATCAAGGCCCACCGCGAAGCCTCCAAGCTCCTTAGCAAGATCACAGAGGAACATCCCAATGTATAATTGGTAAACCTGGATGCGACATGACAGCATGGAGCCCTGATAAGTCTTGCGTTCAAGGGCGTCAAGGGTACGAGACTCTCTGCCCGGAGGGACTGATGAATGAGTCTTCGGGCTCTTTAGCTTTCACATGGCCGATTTGACCACCATCGAGATATGGGGAAGCTGGGCTTTCTGAAACCCCAGACCTCGATGGACCTTATACATAGCATCCAGGCACTTGCTCACAATCTGGACAGAAGCTGGAGTCTCCCACATGTGGAGTAGGAGGCGGTTCAGAATGGGAGGAACCAGCAACAAGAGAGCCTCCCTTGGAGGAGCTTCATATTGCAAAATATCGAGCTACTCAGCACGGGGCTCCTCCTTTGACTCAGTGGCGAGTGCTAGGGCCCATGCCCTATCCCGGACAAACTCCAGGAAGGTGTTGTCCTTGGTAGGTGACCGCCGCCTCTGGGTCAGCGGGGAGGGTCAGAGGGAAGGTCTCAATGGGACCGAGTCTCCAGGGTCCGAGTAGTCCATGGAGGACTCTAGGTCGGGCGGCTCCTTCTCCACACACATCCATCTCATAGCTTAGACCTGCCGTTTCTTTCTCTATAACATCAACAAAATTTGCCCATTCCTTTCTGAATACACTACTAAGACACTTATCCACTCCCTAATCACCTCCCACCTTGACTATTTTAACCTACTCCTTGCTGCTCTCCCTTTGAATCATCTCTCTCCCTTTCAATATGTTCACTCTGCTGTTCGGCTAATCTTCCGTCAGCCTCATCATGCTCATATTACCCCTCTTCTCAAGTCACTTCATTGGCTCGCTATCCATTTCTGCATCCAGTTCAACCTTCTCCTGCTGACCTATAAGTGCATTTACTCTGAAGCTCCTCACTACCTTTCCTATCTCTCCCTACACCCCACTTTGGGAACTCCGCTCTTCTGGCAAATTGCTTCTATCTCTGCCCTTCTCTTCTATTGCTAACTCTAGACTTCACACATTTTACCTTGCTGCACCTTACACCTGGAACAAACTACCCGAGTCTGTACGTCAGGCACCTTCTCTGACCCTTTTCAAATGCAGGCTGAAAACTCACCTCTTCGCTGTCGCTTTCGTATCTTGACTCACCTGATCTCCTTGTGTTGTCTGTCTTGACTACATTGTAAGCTCTGATGAGCAAAGACCATCTTTTACATGTCTGTGCAGTGCTGCGTACATCTTGTAGCGCTATACAAATGCTCATAAGAACATAAGATATGCCATACTGGGTCAGACCAAGGTCCATCAAGCCCAGTATCCTGTTTCCAACAGTGGCCAATCTAGGTCATATGTACCTAGCAATTTCCCCAAGGGACACAGGTTCGACAATGCTTGTATTGGTCCAGTATTGTATTGCTCAGTAGTAGTAGTAGAAACAGAATGATTCAAAATCAGTAAAGGCATACAAGGCTGCATACTTTCCCCCTACCTGTTTAATTTATGCGCAGAACAAATCATCAGAGAAGCAGGACTGTATGAAGACAGAGGTGTGAAGATTGGTGGGAGACTCATCAACAACCTTCGCTATGCTGATACCACCACATTACTGGCTGAAAGTGGAGACTATCAGAAACGTTTGCTTCTCAAGATCAAGAAACAATCTTAAAATGGGCCTGCACCTTAACGTAAAGAAGACAAAGATCCTGATAACTGGCAAAAATCACTAAGTTCATCGCTGATGGAGAAGAAATTGAAATAGACAACTTCAACCTATTTGGATCAACTATCGATAAAGAAACAAGCAGTAAAGAAATCAGATGACACATTCCTTTTGGCAGAATGGCTATGAAGGACCTAGACAAGATTCTCAAGAGCAGAGATGTCTCCCTGCACACAAAGATTTGACTTCTTCAAACTATGGTATTTTCAATAACGCCATATGGATGCAAAAGTTTGATAGTGAAAAAGATAGACAGGAAGAAAATTGAAGCCTTTGAATTAGGGTGCTGGCGATAAATACTGTGTATCCCATGACTGTCCGAAGACCAAACCAGCCAATACTACAAGAGATCAAACCTAAGCTTCCTTAAGAAACTCAGATTACAAGACTTCGACTTTCATACTTTGGACACATCATGCAAAAAGAAAAATTATTAGAGAAAGACATTAACGCAAAAGAGGAAGGCCAGCAGTGAGATGAATCGATATGACAACAGCATGGCATCGAAACCCCTTCACAATCCTTCGACAGACTCCATACAGGCCTTAAGAAAAAACAAGGCTTCATACTCATCTTCATGGACATCGCCTCAGCTTTCGACACTGTCAACCACAACCTACTGCTCACCCAACTCTATCAAAAAGGCGTGAGAGGCCTAGCCCTCGACTGGTTCAAATCCTACCTATCCGATCGACAACAAGTACGAATAGACAGCCAAGCATCCAAACCCTTCCAACACACACAAGGGGTCCCTCAAGGATCTTCCCTATCATCCCTACTCTTCAACATCTACATACAGCCAATCTGTGACATCATCCAATCCTTCAACATACTGTACCACATCTACGCTGACGATGTCTTATTATACACGCCATTCAGCACCGACAACCCAAACTACTCAAACATTGCTGAATGCTTCAACGCAGTCTCAGAATGGCTCATGACACGCAACCTGAAGGTCAACACCAATAAGACTGAGGTCTTATTCGTAACCAAAGATGCCACAGTTACACCATCACCCTCCCTAAAAGTGAAAGACTTCGACCTCATACCCAAACAGGAGGTACGCTATCTGGGAGTAATAATTGACCAATGTCTGTCATGGGAGACCCACACACAGAACATCACCAAATCAGTCTACCATAAACTAAGAACCCTCCGACATCTACGTCCGCTCCTTGAAACCTCAGACTTCCGTTCGGTGGCTCAAGCACTCATCCTTCCTCATCTAGACTATTCCACCATCATCCTTCATGGTATGCTGAAGAACACCCTCCAGCCACTGCAACTCGCCATGAACACGGCTGCCCGGACAATCCTATCCACATCCAGATACAACCACATCACTCCCATTCTAATTCAGCTTCACTGGCTCCCCATAGCTAGTCGCCTGACCTACAAAACAATGATACTGACTTTCAAGGTCATGCATACAATGTTGGCAACCTCACAATCAGAACTGATACAAAGGACGCCAGAGAGAAGGACGAGGAGAAAATGCTCGGTCAACTCTCTCATAACACCATCAACAATAAGGACCTGTACCCAGTCAACTAAGAACCGCACCGTCTCCCTGTTTGCACCAACACAATGGAATGCCCTACCCTCAACCATACGTGCTATCCCGGACATAACAACCTTTAGGAAGGCACTGAAGACTCATCTCTTCCAACTGACATACAACTGCCCACCCGAGACCAGCTACACAAATGCAGACAAGGAAGGACTCACA
Source organism: Ichthyophis bannanicus (assembly GCA_033557465.1). Lineage (NCBI taxonomy): Eukaryota > Metazoa > Chordata > Amphibia > Gymnophiona > Ichthyophiidae > Ichthyophis > Ichthyophis bannanicus. Next base: position 299,141,512 of record CM066040.1, on the reverse strand, counting down.
ACATAAATACACAAAGGAAAACAGCAAACGATGTACAACAATGAATATGTGGCATCATATGAGACTGGTACCCCTTCTCACCACGCTCACCTTGCTCTACCTCGTCTCACCATCATACGAGACTGGTACCCCTTCTCACCACACTCACCTTGCTCTACCCCGTCTCACCATCATACGAGACTGGTACCCCTTCTCACCACGCTCACCTTGTTCTACCCCGTCTCACCATCATACGAGACTGGTACGCCTTCTCACCACGCTCACCTTGCTCTACCCCGTCTCACCTCACCCCTGGGTTACCCTTTGCTCACCCTTGTGCTACCCATTTTATACCCATTAGAGTGTTATGATTAGACATGTTTGTACCCAAAGGGGCTGTAGTTTATACCCTCTAGAGTTGTTAGGATGAGACATGTTTGTACCCATTAAGAGTTGTTAGGATTAGACATGTTTGTACCCATTAAGGTTGTATTACTGTAGATTGTAAGCTCGGAAGAGCAGGGAATTTTATTTATTTAACATTTCTTATGTTTGTTCCTATTGTAAACCACGCTGATTTTAAATAGCGCGGTATATACAACCAAATAAATAAATAAACAGTAGCTATGGGAGCCACTCTGTCAATAATGAGGCGCCTGACTGAAAACCAAACACAGTTTCGGACAACTATCCAGAGGGTCGCCATGAGTCGACACAGACTCAATGGCACTTAACAACCAGTTTCTATTCCACAATCAGACACCGTTTCCTATCCTATGATTTTTTAAATTTCCTCAAGAATCTCATGAGGGACCTTATCAAAGGCTTTCTGAAAATCCATAAATACAATATCCACCAGTTCACCTTTATCTACGTGTTTATTCACAACTTCAAAAAAATGTAACATTCTACCATAGAGATAAGCCGGCTCATCGTAATAGTCATAAACAGCAAACATATCTTAAGATTTTTCTGAAATAAAAATAGTTGGACTCAATTGGCCCTCTTGTGGTAAGGGGTTATTCCAAGCCCGGGGGCTGCCTCATTAAGTGTTAGGTTCCTTAGCTGAAGCTAAGTCTCAGATCCTTAGATGATGGGATAGCTAACCACAAGACTGTCTGTGACCAAAGAATCCATGTTGCATGCTTAGCTTCACCTTCCGAAGGATTTAAATAGCAAAACTTAACAGCTTAAAAATTACCCTTAAGTGACGAGTTCTGCCATCATTGGGCCAATCTAGGAAGCGGGAGGGGAGAGGCGGGGCAGGGGGAATCAGAGCAGGCAAAGCCTCTGTGGCAGTGCTTTTGAAACTTTTATCCTGTATGACCCTATTTTAACAAGTGAAAATTCTCATGACCCCAGAAATGATGAAGAAATCAGAATAGCAAGCCTTTAGCCTCCTTCCCCCTCCCTCCACTCTTTTAAAGCAGGAAGGCAGCAGCCACAGTCAGCACAGGGTCCCCTGTGTCAGTGTGCAATGTGTGCTTACAGACCCCAGTACTCAGCATGGTTTCCAGTCTAGCAGGAAGCTTACCCGGAGTCAAGGGCTTATGAATGTTCACTGGCTCCAGGCCACATGCCGACTGGTGAGTACTGCTGCTTGCCATAGGTCACAGTGAAAGTCCAGAGAGAAGGGGAAATGGCCATGTTTCTGTGACCCCATCCACTGATGATGTAACACCCTTTAGGTCTCGACTCCAAGTTTAGGAACCACTGCTCAACTACTTGGTGAACATTACTTTGCTGCAAAATCTGGTGACTTAAAGCTCAGGACTGAAGATAAATTATGGATTTGGAAAATTCTTTGTTTTAAATTTTATTAAAAATCAAACGATAATTTTAAACCTTAATGCCAAGCTAATAACTAACATGTTCTAGATTTAGTTAGGCGTCTGCAGCGCTGTACAAACATTTCAAGATGACAGCCCCTGCTCGTAGAACTTACAATCTTACTCTAGATTTAGTCCAAAGAGATGCACAGCAGCCAGTCAGCTGTACTGACACTGGAGCAGTATGTCATGCAGGCCGCGCAGTACTTTCTCTGCTCAGCCTCCCCCACCATGCCTGAAGCTTGCACCAATAATCACAGGGGCATCTCTACCCCTACAACAATGCAGGAACTCGTTTTTTGTTAACTGTTTCCCTTGGTTGTTGCAATAGTGAGCTTAAGCTTTCTGACCCCTCCCAAGAGGAGGAGAGGAGCACAGGTGCTCCTGCCATTGGCCACTCCCTGTCCAATAGGAGATTATAGGTAAGGATATGAGGAGAGGGACCCAGCCTTGCTGAGGTTTGCACCAAGGGTCCCAAGACAGCCCACTATCTTTATCTTTATTAATACGCTTGATATACTGCCCTTTACAGATGTATCAGGGCGGTTTACAACAACAGTAGTTACAAAAAGGAAAGCAGAAAAGAGCGCCATTAGTGGACAGGAAAGACAAATCCAATCCCACAGGGCAAGAGAGCACGGGAAGGAGAAGAGGAAGACTGTCAATGCTCAGGTACCAGAGGGAGGTCGAAGGCAAGTGAGTATTCAGCAGACTTTTACATTTAGGAAAGGATAGTTCCAATCTAAGGTCAGAGGGAAGAGTGTTTCAAAGGGGTGACTGAGAAAAAAAGAATGCAGTGTTACGGGTGGACGCAAGACGTGCTTGTGTGGCTCACCACTGTGGTGATTTCTCGGTGGCGGTGTCCTTGGATATTTCTGCAGCTTTCGACCTTGTTGACCACTCACTTCTCTTTTCTCATCTATGCGAGGCTGGCCTTTGCAGCACGGTTCAACATTGATTTCATTCTTAACTTTTGTTCCCGCTCCTATGCCGTTGTCTCTTCATCTGCCCCAGCCATCACTTCTGACTCCTTTCCACTGCCCTGTGGAGTCCCTCAAGGTTCTGTTCTGGCACCCCTTCTTTTCAATATCATTCTGGCACCACTAGCACTCCTGATTCAACAGGTTGGGATTTCGGCTTTCTACTACGCTGATGATCTGGTCCTTCTCCACTGTACTTCTCCGCTCCATCCTGATCTTACCCCCCCCCCCCCCCTCAACTCCTGTCTTTCTGCCGTTGCTGACTGGCTTACCACCAATTGTCTTCACCTGAACCATTGTGGATAACATGTTAAAACCCTCCACCCAGTGTGCAGCGGCGGCCAAGAGAGCAAATATTCATAAGGAAAGGAATGGAAAATAAAACAAAAGATATTATAATGCCTCTATCGTTCTATGGTGCGACCGCACCTTGAATATTGTGTGCAATTCTGGTCGCTGTATCTTAAAAAATATATAGCGTTACTAGAAAAGGTACAGAGAAGGGCTACCAAAATGATAAAGTAGTTGGAAGGATACCCCTATGAAGAGAGGCTAAAAACGTTAGGGCTCTTTAACCTGGAAAAGAGACGGCTGAGGGGAGATATGATAGAAGTCTATAAATTAATGAACGGAGTGGAACGGGTAAACGTAGATCAATTGTTTACGCCATCAAAATACAGAAAGACTAGGGGGCATTAAAGGGGACCCAGAAAATCTACTACTTGACCCATTACAAGCATTGTGGAACCTGGATCTTTTGGGGAAACTGTTAGGTACTCGTGACCTGGATTGGCCACTGTTGGAAACAGGATAATGGGCTTGATGGACCTTGGTCTGACCCAGTATGGCATATCTTCTGTATGTTCTTATGAACCAGACTAAAACACTTGCTATTTGGTTTACGTTTGGTAGTCCCTCTCCTCTGGTTGCACCCTCCTTTGCTGACTCACCTATTCATTAGTTTCCTGTTTCCGTTATTTTGGGGTTCTTTTTGACTCTGATCTCACTTTCTGGGCTCACATTTCTCATGTTTCCAAGACCTCGTTCTTTTTTCTTCGTCAAATTTGCGCCATTCGCCCATTTCTCACCACTCAGGGTCTCACCACTCTTCTCCTTTCTCTGGTCATATCACGCATTGACTTCTGTAATTCAGTTCTGGCTGGTCTCCCACACTCGCAAATCTATTGCTTGCAACGCATTCAGCATACAGCCGCAAGCCTTATCTTTCACTCCTCTCCCCAGGATCACATCACCACGCTTCTGATTCACCTTCACTGGCTGTCGAATTTCGAATATGTTATAAGATTCCTACATTAGTCCATCACATCATGTACACCCACACACCACAATACCTGGCAAACCTTATTCAATCCCATACTCCTAGCCGTTCACTCCGGTCGCTGCATGTCAATCTTCACCACCCTTCCACCTCTCGTGCCCACCTGCAAACCACCCGCTCATCCGCTTTCTTCTTTCTCGGTCCTGTGCTATGGAACTCCCTCCCCACCTCTCTCAGACTCGAACAGCAATTTACATTTAAAAAAGACCTGAAAACCCACTTTTTCTCCATTGCTTTTGACCTCCCCCTCTCCTTCTGTGTGAAATTACCTTTTTCCTCCTCTTTCTCACTCCCTTTCCTCTTAGTCACATGTGTTAAATGTCTCCAGTGCTTTCCTGTCGCATTGTAATTTCCTTTCCTTTTCCAGCCTATTGGCCTCCTTTTTGTATGTTACTCTGTAAACCACTATGTTATAATTTGAATGTTGGTATATCAAAACTAACAAACATAAAACCAGTTGGAGTGGATAGAGCAGAGGACATGGTGTGGGGCATGGAAATGGAGACTATCCGAGAGATAAATAGGAGTGCCAGTGTGCAAGGTCTTGTGAACCAAAATGAGTATTTTATATTGTATCTAAGAGGAAGCCATTAGCTAAACAAAAATATCTTGCAACCCCAACATCCACAGGAAGAGCCATCAACACCACCATCCTCCTGGAGAGACTCATACCTCCCCAGGCGCTCCAGACCAAGATCACTCGCCTACCATCTATCCATGGCTGCACAGGACCCAGTAAAAGAGCAATGTCTTAAAACCAGTTCTCTGTCTCCATCTGCTGGTAGAAGGGCATAAACCCATGCAATTGGACTTGTCTGGTTTGGAGGGTCGAACAGAAATATAGAGATTAAAGATCAGTCTGGTGACAAAGACTGGTTTAAATATCTTAGAAAAATTAAACCTCTCCAAATCCGATTTGTTAGAGCTGAAGAGGAGAGTTTTTCTCTGTGGAATGTTAAGTGTAAAGAGGCCGTCGACTTAGCTGTCCCAGTGAAAATTATTTGTTTAAAGGTTCTGCAAAAAAGGCCCCTTGGTATCCTGTAGTTTACAGGCTTTTGAAGAAGCAAACCAAACCAGACAGCTTCAACAGAAATAGAATCAAAAACACAGAATACTGGTAATCTATCACAGCATAAAGAGGGGGTCAAAGGGGTGTGCAGCAGCTGTCAAACTGATGTGCATCCTTAAGGGGAGAGAATAAAGTTCCCTCCTCATAACATCCCTGCCACAGATAATGGCCATGGTGAGTCTGTTCATGGACCCACTGTGGCAGGAGATAAATCACAGAAATTAATGAAAACGTTAAGAGGATTAACTATGGTGAAGTGGAATTCTGCAGATAAAGAGGAGATAATGTACTGCTACTTTTATGCTACAAACCCTATATTTAAATCAAGAGGGTCTACATAGAGTCCGCCAAAAGCCAGAAGAAAGAGGAAAACTGCCATTAGGAAAACTGCAAAAAGTAACAGATGCAAATTTAAGATCTTTAATTTTGAAGATCAAAGAAAAGAAGTATGTGAATGATTCATCCTGAAGCAACTAAGGGATTCCATGGACAAAGAAATACAGGGAGGAGGAGACCTAGGTGACAGTACCAGAAGAAAGGAAGACACAGAAAAGGAAAGAGGGGTTGAAGGGGAGATGGAGTCGAGAGATTTGGAACTGCAGGAGAGTGAGCTGAGTAAAGGAAGGGTCAACAAATTAACTGAATTGGAGGAAGCAAAGGAGGAAGAAGAAAGGGAAGAGAAAGACCCAGAGGTGGAGGAATTCAAGATAGAACTCCTGGTCCATATGGAAAGAGATGAATATGCTGGGTTCCAAGCAAGAGAAAGATTACACAAGCTAAATTTAACACCTAAGGCTAGAAGTATGATCATTAAGATGAACAAGGCCATATACAGTATAAAGGGATCATTTATTGACGTCACCAGAATTAATTGAATAGAATATTGTGCAGTTAAAATTATTACTGCAAGAATACTATGATACTATGAACTAAAGTGTAGGGCCAGAAGAAAAAGAGAACAGTACCTTCCTTGGAAAAAGTGCATCAAAGAAAACATACAATCACTGCATGCAGAGGTATCCCTGATGGATGGGTATCTAAAAGGATTAAGATCATCAAAGATAATAAGGAAGATCCAAGATATCAAGCTGAAGCATGCTGCATTAACAGAAGACCTGAAATTTATATGTTCCAACAATAAATTGAAAATAGCGGCAGAAGCGCAAAAATTTCAAGGATATGAAGAAAACAGGAAAGAAAGATATCAGAATAAATTATTCAAAGAGAATCCAAAACAATTCTACAGGGAACTGGGAAAGAGCATTAATATGGTTAAAGCACCTCCAACCAAAAACGAAACCGAAAACTTCTGGAGAAAGCTATATGAGGACCCTATACAGCACAATCACAAAGCAGAATGCTTACCCAGCATACAGAAGCATCTAGAAAAAACAAACATCAAACCTATGGAATGGCCTGTAGTAACAACGAAAAAGATGGAATGCAGGTTAACCATAGTTACTCACCTGTAAAGCACAGTTACTTACCTGTAACAGGTGATCTCTGGGAACAGCAGGAATAAGTCTTCACATATGGGTATCGTCAGTACCGACGGAGCCTGCGCGGGAACGCTCCCCAGCGTCCAGAAAGAAAGCTTTTGGGAGCATCCCACAGCGCCTGCGCGCTGCCTTCCCGCCTTTCCTAACCGCCTCTCTCCAGTTCGAGTTTTAAGCTGAGACAAAGAGAGAGAGAGGAAAGGAAAGATAGATAGAGAGATACAACTCCTAGGGGAGGTGGGTGGGTTGTGAAAACTTATTCCTGCTGTTCTCAGAGATCACCTGTTACAGGTAAGTAAAGCGTAGTTACTCACCTGTAACAGGTGTTCTCCAGGAGCAGCAGGAATCCCTCGGGCGGGAAGACGACCGCGCATGCGCGCTGCAATTCCCAAAGGCTTTCTTTGAAAGCTGGGGAAAATTGCTCCGCGAGGGCTCCGTCGGCGCCGACGTCACCCATAAGTGAGGACTGACTTCCTGCTTGTTCCTGGAGAACTGTGCTATCTCCAGGAACAAGCAGGAATGAGTCTTCACATATGGGGACTCCCCAGCTAGAGATGCCAGGGAGATCTCCAAGGTTGTGAGTCCCTGAGAAGGGCTCTACCTCCCCCCATGGATCTCGGGCATCCAACCAGGGATCGGGGTAGGAGTTGATTAGGTATGGAACAGGTGTTTGAGAACAGCCTTACCAAACAAGGCATCCCAGAGGGAGTCCTTGTCCAAGCAGTAATGGGCTGTAAAGGTATGAACCGAGGCCCAGGTGGCCGCTCGACAGATTTGGTCGATGGACACAGAGTTTAGATGAGCCATAGAGGCTGCCATGGCCCTCACATTTTGAGCTGTGACATGGCCCTCCAGAGAAAGGTTCTTACTCTAGTAGGCGAAGGAAATACACTGAGCAATCCAATTGGACAGAGTTCTCTTAAAGACTGGAAGTCCTAAATGAGAGGGATCAAAAGCAACAAAGAGTTGAGAGGACTTTCTATGTTGCTGTGTCCTTTGTAAGTAAAAAGCGAGCGCTCTCTTACAATCCAGGGTATGGAGATTCCTCTCTGCACTTGATGCATGAGGTCCTGGAAAAAAGGTAAATACACCTCCTGGTTCAGATGAAAAGGTGAGACCACTTTAGGCATAAAGTGTGGATTAGTCCTGAGGACTACCTTGTCATGATGGAACCTTGTATGAGGAGGATTTGGGAGCATCCCACAGCGCCTGCATGCTGCCTTCCCGCCTTTCCCAACTGCCTCTCTCCAGTTGAGTTTAAAGCTGAGACAAAGAGAGAGAGAGAGAAAGAGAAAGAGATAGAGAGATACAACTCCTAGGGGAGATGGGTGGGTTGTGAAGACTAAATTCCTGCTGTTCCCGGAGATCACCTGTTACAGGTGAGTAACTATGCTATCTCCAGGAACGAGCAGGAATGTAGTCTTCACATATGGGGACTCCCTAGCTTTAGATGCCAGGGAGAGACCCCAGAAGTTGTGTGTCCCTGTGAAAGGCTCCACTTCCCCCCATGGATCTCTGGCATCTAACCAGGGATGGTGGGCAGGAGTTGATTAGATATGGAACAGGTGTTGAAGTACAGCCTGACCAAACAAGGCATCCCGGCGGGAGTCCTTGTCCAAGCAGTAAAGGGCTGTGAAGGTATGAACTGAGGCCCAAGTGGCTGCTCGACAGATGTCGTCGATAGACACAGAGTGCAGATGAGCCATTGAAGCTGCCATGGCTCTCACATTGTGAGCTGTGACATGGCCCTCCAGAGGAAGATTCTTACTCTGATAGGCATAAGAAATACACTGAACAATCCAGTTGGACAGTGTTCTCTTAGAGACTGGAAGTCCCAAATGAGAAGGATCAAAAGCAACAAAGAGTTGAGAGGACTTTCTATGTTGCTGTGTTCTTTGCAAGTAAAGGGCTAAAGCTCTTTTACAGTCCAAAGTATGAAGATTCCTTTCTGCATTAGATGCATGCATGCAAAAAACACAGGCAGGTAGACCGCTTGGTTTAAATGAAAAGGCAAGACCACCTTTGGCATAAAGTGTGGATGAGTCCTAAGGACTACCTTGTCATGATGGAACCTTGTATAAGGTGGATCAGCTACTAGTGCCTGCAACTCACTGATGCGGCGTGCTGATGTGATTGGAATGAGAAAGATAACTTTCCAAGAAAGGAATTTCAATGAGGTAATAGCTAAGGGTTCGAAAGGTGGCTTCATGAGCTAACCAAGAACCAGGTTTAAGTCCCATACCACCGGTGGTGGCCTAATGGGAGGCTTAGTTAGAAGAAGGCCTCTCATAAATCTTGCTATAAGAGGATGGGAGGAAATAGGCTGTCCATTTAGAGGTTTGAAAGAAGCTGCAATAGCACTCAAATGGACTCTTACTGAGTTAGTTTTAAGTTCTGCATTGGATAAATGAAGGAGATACTCCAGTAATGATTCCGGAGGTATCGCAAGGGGGTTAAGACCCTTCTGCGAACACCATATGGTAAACCTTTTCCACTTGAAAGCATAAGAGCGTCTTGTGGAAGGCTTCCTGGAAGCATAAAGGATATCCTTTACTTGCTGAGGGAGGTTAAGATCATGAAGATCTAAGCCTTCAGCAACTAAGCCCTGAGATGCAGAGACTGGGGACTGGGATGCCACAACATTCCGTCCTCCTGAGATAGGAGATCTGGAGCAGATCCTAACTCCAGGGAGGGAGCTTGAGAGAGATGTAGAAGCAGAGGGTACCACACTTGCTGTGGCCAATGTGGAGCTATGAGAATCATACGGCCTCTGTCTCTCTGAAGCTTGAACAGGGTTTTGGGAATTAGGGGAATGGGTGGAAAGGCATAAAGGAAGTCTTGACCCCAGTGAAGGAGGAAAGCATCCCTGGCCTGACAGCCCTGAGCCGGAATTCTGGAACAGAACCGGGGAAGCTTGGCATTCAACGGACTTGCAAAGAGGTCTATGTCCGGGGTTCCCCAAATTTGAAAAATCTTGGCCACCTGGTCTGCATGTAGAGACCATTCGTGTGGAAGCAGAACTCGACTGAGTCTGTCTGCCCAAGAGTTTTGTATGCCTGGAAGATACACTGCCAGGAGATGAATCTGATGCTCTCTGGCGAGGGCCCATAGTCGCAAAGCTTCGTTGCAAAGCGACAGAGCTTGTTCCCCCCTGCTTGTTCACGTAGAACATGGCTACTTGATTGTCCGTATGAATGAGGACTGTCTTATAGATGAGCAGGGTGTGGAACACTCGAAGAGCAAGGAAGATTGCTCCGAGCTCTAAGAGATTGATGTGTAGATGAGTCTCCTGTGGAGTCCAAGTGCCTTGGGTGGAGAGGTCTTGAAGATGAGCTCCCCAACCCATTGGTGAAGCATCTGTTGTGAGAGTTGCCTGGGGTAAAGGTTGTTGAAATGGGGACCCCAGCAGCAGGTTCTGAGTGGACTGCCACCATTGGAGGGACAAAATAAGGCGACTTGTGTTTGCTATTTTGTCCGACAGGCACCCTGATGCCTGGTTCCATTGAATGGATAAAGTCCACTGGGCTGCTCTCATATGGAGGCGAGCATAAGGAACCACATGCACTGTAGATGCCGTGTGGCCTAGTAGTTGTAACATTTCTCTGGCAGTGAGATGAGGCTTTAGCACTGCTTGAGAAGCTAACTGCACCATGCGAAGGCAACGGGTCCGAGGAAGATAGGCCCTTGCTTTTCTGGTATCCAGCAAAGCTCCTATGAACTCTAGGGACTGAGTAGGAGTTACACTGGATTTTGGAATGTTTATGACCAGCCCCAAATACTGAAGGATACGCATTGTGCAAGATAGAGAAGTCCTGGCCTCTGACTCTGATGGGGCTCGAATGAGCCAGTCGTCTAAGTAGGGGAAGACGAATATTCCTAGAGTGCGAAGAAATGCTGCTACCACAGCCATGCATTTCGTAAACACCCTTGGTGCTGAGGCCAGGCCAAAAGGAAGCACCCTGTACTGGTAGTGCTTTCCTTGAAAAAGGAACCGAAGGAACTTCCTGTGAGTTGGATGGATGAGAACATGGGTATACGCATCCTTGAGATCTAGAGAACAAAGCCAGTCCTGACTCTGAAGGTATGGCAGCAGAGATCCCAGAGAAATCATCTTGAATTTCTCTTTGAACAGGAATTTGTTCAATTCTCTGAGGTCCAAAATAGGTCTGTATCCCCCTGTTTTCTTTGGGATAAGGAAATAGGGGGAGTAAAACCCTGCACCCTGTTGATGAATGGGTACGTCTTCTATTGCCCCTTGGGCAAGAAGCATAGTGACCTCTTGATCTAACAGGCTGATGAGAGAGGTCTGAGAATTGAACTGTCTTACCATTGTGGGAGGGGGCATGCACAGAAAGTGAAGCCTGTACCCCTCTTTTATAATGGAGAGTGTCCAATGTTCTGCTGTTATCTGCCCCCATCTGGGGGCAAAGTGACACAACCTTCCTGGAATGGTGGAAGGCTCTGGTCCATTGAGGGCCAGGAAGGCTAAGATCTCTAGATGGAAGTCAAAGGCCTTGTGGAGGCTGAGACTGCTGAGATGGTTGAGGCTTAGCAGTCTTTGCTTTCCTTTGTTTAGGTGGTTGCTGACTCTTTCAGGCAGGCTAACCTGCAGAACATCCCTGCTGGGAATAAGAAGGATAAAACGTCTTCTTTTTTGAGAAAAATGGTTTCTTGAAAGATTTATTCCTTGCAGGATCAGCTGTGGCTTTGGATAACCTATCCAAAGTGGAGTTGTCAGCATCCAACTCATTGGCTTTCTCTTGCCAATTTTTGCCAAATAGATTCTCACCTGTACAAGGGATATTGCCCAGTTTGTCCTGCACCCAGAGCTCCAAATCAGATGCCTGGAGCCAGGCAATTCTATGTGCACCTATGGCAATGGCAGAGGTTCTACTTATGCACTCAAAACAGTCAAAAGCTGCACGATTGACAAACTTAGAAACATCCTGGGCATGTTTAACCAGTGTGAGAAAATCCTGCCTCTTGTCATCAGGAAGGAGAGGGCTTAAAATCTCCAAGCCTCCTGTGACTTTTTTAAGGAACATTCCCATATATAAAATATAGGAACTGATCCTGGCAGAAAGCATGGAAGCCTGGAAAGTATGACATCCAAAGTTCTACACTCACGTCCTGGAGGATTAGAGGCATGCCTCTTTGCATTCCTGATCCTTCTCATAGCTGATTCCACTACAATAGAGTGGTGAGGAAGCTGAGTTTTCTGGAAACCAGGACAAGGAGGGACTTGATACACGGTATCCAGTCTGCGAGAGTGAGGAGAGGTGGTAAGAGGTGTCTCCCACATTCTCAACATGAGATCATGTAAAATCTCACAGTTCACGGTCTTCAAACAAAATCTCAAAACCCACCTGTTCTCCATAGCCTTTAATGTTCCCTCCCCATTTGTATGAGTCCTTTTCTATTGTATCTATTTGCCTTTTGTATCTTGTCCTGTGTTCCCTGCACTTATCCTTCTGTCCTTTTTAAAATATATACATTTCTTTTTCTTTTCTGGCCTTGGCCACAGTTTTTATGTATTGTTTTAGATTTATGTATTTTATGACTTTTTATGTATTTTATTATTGTACACCGCCTTGACTGTTTTTGAAAGGCGGTTTTTATCAAATTATTAAACCTTAAACCTTAGGCAAGGTAGCTGCCTCCTTAGGAGCTTTGGGATATTGTAAAATCTCCAACTCCTTTGCCCTGGGCTCTGTTTCAGGAGTCACAGTAATGGACAGACCTCGAGCCACCTCCCTGATAAAATCCTGAAAGGAGATATCTTCTGGAGGAGACATCCTACGTTTAGGAGAGGAAGGCTCCTCCGTGAGAAGTATTCCGGTACTGACAGAGCTGTCAGAATCCTCAGAGTCCTCCGAGGATTCGAAGTACCTTCTGTCCGGATGCTCTTGAAGAGCCCGATACCCGTACCGACCGAAGTCGGTACCGGGGGAAATCGGTGCCGGTGTATCGGTACCGGAAGTCATCGCATGACAGGGTGCTGGCAAAGCGGACACCGATGTTGATGCCGATGCTGTTGGTACCGGTACCGGTGACAGCATCGGTGCTGGTACCGGTTGAACTGTCTGACGCGGTTCCGAGGGTGTCGATGCCGCAAGGAGAGCCGCCAGACTGCACTGAATAGCCAGGAACCTCTGGTCTATCAACGCTGACGATGCTTGGGTATCGGTACTGGAGAAAGCAGCCGGTACCCCAGAGCATGGCACCAGTAGTTCTACCGAGGTCGAGGTCTCGAGAACATCCTGGAGCCCCGATAATGCTTTGGAAACTGAAGCCTCCCGCCGGGGCAATTTTGCCAGTACAGAACCCTCAAGGGCAACGCCAGAGGCATCTCGATGCTTGGAAGGAGATCTACCCTTTGAGGACCGGCGAGACTTATGTTTAGTTACCTGAGATCCATGGGAAGACGAAAAAGCCCTGGAAGACATCGATGCCACAGAAGCTGCATTAGAGGGGAGAAGGGCGCTGAGCTTAGCAGCTCGGTTTTGTCGACCCCTCTTGGACATCATGGCACAAGCCATACACTCGGAGATGGAGTGGTCAGGACCTAAACATTTAAGACACCACTCATGGGTGTCGGTAATGGAGATGGTACCGCCACACTTGGTGCACGTTTTGAAACCTGAAGCAGGTTTTTCCATCGTGGAGGAAATTTTGGGCCTAAGGCCCAAAATGGCGCGTGCACCTGGAAAAGAAAAGTTTGGAAAATATATATATTTTTTTTTTTTTTTTTTTTTTAAAAGAAAGAAAAAAAGAAGAACCGGCGGTACCGGTATAGCGTCAAGGAAGGCAGACGCGACCACAAAAAAGAAGGAATAAGGAAAACATTTTCTGCGGTGACAGGAACAACGACCTGCTGGAACCGCGGAAAACGAAGAACTGGAGAGAGGCAGTTGGGAAAGGCGGTAAGGCAGCACAGAGGCGCTGTGGGATGCTCCCAAAAGCTTCCTAATTGGACGCTGGAGAGCGTTCCTGCGCAGGCTCCGTCGGTACCGACGATAGCCATATGTGAAGACTATATTCCTGCTTGTTCCTGGAGCTAAACAAGCCCCAAATTGGAAGAGCCCTGGGCCAGATGGAGTAACCAACTTTTGGCTCAAATAGTTAACATCACTCCACCAAGACCTGGCGAATTGCAGAAATCAATTGTTCGAGCAACCGGACTTAACACCATAATGGCTTACTACAGGAAGAACGTTTCTCCTTCCGAAAGGAGACCCGACTAACTTTCCTAAAAATTATAGGCCAATAACCTGTTTACCTACAACCTATAAGCTGTTTACTGCGATAGATGCAGACCAAATATACAATCACATCGAGCTAAATAATATTATGGCAATAAGGCAAAAAGGGCAATAAGAGAGGAGCATATGGAACCAAAGACCATTAATGCTGAACAAGGCCATTACGGCCAGTGCAAAGAAAGGAAGAAATCTCAGTATAGCATGGATTGAGTATAAGAAAGCTTTTGACAGCATCCCACACTCTTGGATAATACATTGCCTTGAAATGTATAAGATACATTCTGATTTGACAGAGTACATTAAGTTCACTATGACGATGTGGAAATCCACATTTTTTTTGAGATATAAAGATGGTCAGTACATAGTCATGGCCTAATGGGAGACAGCCAACATGGCTTTAGACAAGGAAGATCTTGTCTTACTAATCTGTTATGCTTTTTTGAAGGTGTGAATAAACAGGTAGACAAAGGTGAGCCGGTTGATATATTGTATCTAGACTTTCAGAAAGCCTTTGACAACGTCTCTTATCAGAGACTTTTGGCAAAACTAAAAAGTCATGGGATAGGAGGCAGTGTACTATTGTGGATCAGAAACTGGTTAAACGATAGAAAGCAGAGGGTAGGGCTAAATGGCCAATTTTCCCAATGGAGAAAGGTGAATAGTGGAATACCCCAGGGATCTGTGCTGGGTCCACTGCTTTTTGACATATTCATAAATGACCTGGAAAAGGGAATAACCACTGAGGTTATCAAATTTGCAGATGACACAAAACTATTTAAAGTTATTAAAACCCATGAGGATTGTGGAAAATTGCAAGAGGATCTTGATAAATTGGAAGACTGGGCATCAAAATGGCAGATGAAATTTAATGTGGACAAGTATTTATTTATTTATTTTATTGTTATTTAGAGGGATTTAGTATACCGCCTTATCATTAAACCAAGGCGGTTTTGGCACATCAAACAATCAATAGTGTGTGGTCTGTAGCATGCAGTGGGGTGAGCTGAGAAGAGTGATGTGTGGTGTAGTGTGTTCGATTAAATCAGTGAGCTATTTACATAATGAGCACTATACATATATACATATGTACAATGAAGAGGCCGTTTGGGGCACGTTAGGACCGTGATCCTGTAATGACTTGGAGATGGTAAGTAAAAGCTGTTATGTGAGGTCCTTGAAATGTTCTGTGAATAAAGTACAAAGTTGTGAATAAAGTACAAATTTGTGCACTTAGAAAAGAACAAACCAAACTATGGTTACATGATGCAAGGTTCCACATTAGGAACCACCATCCAGGAAAAAGATTAGGGGTCATCGTGGATAACATGTTAAAACCCTCGGCCCAGTGTGCAGCAGCGGCCAAGAGAGCAAATAGAATGCTAGGTATCATAAGGAAAGGAATGGAAAATAAAACGAAGGATATTATAATGCCTCTGTATCGTTCCATGGTGCGACCGCACCTTGAATATTGTGTGCAATTCTGGTCGCCGTATCTTAAAAAGAATATAGCGTTATTAGAAAAGGTACAGAGAAGAGCCACCAAAATGGTAAAGGGGATGGAAGGATACCCCTATGAAGAGAGGCTAAAAAGGTTAGGGCTTTTCAACCTGGAAAAGAGATGGCTGAGGGGAGATATGATAGAAGTCTATAAATTAATGAATGGAGTGTAACGGGTAAACGTAGATCGATTGTTTACGTCATCAGAATATAAAAAGACTAGGGGACATGCAATGAAGCTACAGGGTAACCTATTTAAAATGAGTAAGAGAAAGAATTTGTTCACTCGACGTGTAATTAAACTCTGGAATTTGTTACTGGAGGATGTATTAAAAGCTGTTAGTGTAGCTGGGTTTAAAAAAAAGAGTGGACAAGTTCCTGGAGGAAATGTCCATAAACCATTATTAAAAGTGACCCAGGATAGGAGAGGAAATGACGTCACCAGGCAGAGTGGTAGCTTGAGAACGGAGCTCCGACGGCACGGGGAAAGCAAGGCGCACAACAAGTATAATTGCTGCGGGAAAACTGTGTGTATTGGTGGAGGAGTGTGCCAAGACGGGAGGAGAGATGCCACGATGAAGAAAGGTGCGGCGGATTTAAAAACGTTTGCCTATAAAAACGGAGCGGGGAGCTCCGTTGGAAAGCACAAAATGGCGGCGCCATGTGCAGCGGCGGAGGAAGTGGCGAAATCCCCAAAAGGTGCGGACTCGGCACAGGCCAGTGAAATCGAGGGGCTGAGAGGAGAACTGCAGTCATGTTTTGGCACCATAAGACAGGACCTCGCTAATTTCCAATCAAAGGTGCAGAGTTGGATGGAGGAGCTGAAGGGCGAGACGAAAGAGGTGGGGAATCGATTGGAAGAGGTGGAAAGTAAGATGGAGGCTCAAGAGGGAGTAATTAAAGGAATGCAAGAGAAACTGGATGTAATTGACATGGACCACGAAGAGCCGTGGTCTAAGGTTGAAGACCTTGAAAATAGGTTCAGAAGAGCCAATGTTAGGTTTAGAGGGGTGCCTGAAAGCCCAGACAGACAAAGACGACTGCATAAGGCTGGTGGAGCAGATTAGCAAGCAAATATTGGAGAAAGCGAAGATGGCTGAGAAAGCTTGGTGCCTGCAGATTGACCAGGCCCACAGGGCGCTGGGTCCGAGGAGGGAGGGCCGGGCATGAGACATAGTGGCATGCTTCCTTGAATACTCCACAAAAAATGCGGTAATGGAGGCAGCTAGGAAGATACCGGAGGTGCAATGGGAAAATCATCGGAATGAGATCTATGCGGACTTGTCTGCAATCACAATGAGGAAAAGAAGGGAATTGGCCCCCATAACGAAGAGATTAAAAGAGGAGCAGGTTAAATACAAATGGACATTCCCTTTTGGATTACAGTTTACAATTGAGGGAGTGGCCTCCCATGTGAAATCGCCGGAGGAGGCGGCCAGAGCATTGAGGTTGGCGGGATGGCTGGATGTGCCGGGAATTAATGCGATGGAACCCCCAAAAGTGTCCAGGAAGCAGGATCGTGCCGGAGGTTGGAGGAGAGCCCATCAGGGGGACAAGCGGCTTCGACGACACCAGAAGGACACACCCCGGTCTGAGGAGAGCGGTTGAAAAGCTGGACTGTAAAGAGTATTGCTATGGTTAAGGGGGGAATGGTAATAGGAATTGGGAAGAGAACATTGTTGTGTGCAGCAAGTTTATGATGTTGTAATTATTAAGATGTGCTGGTGCGTCATGCCTCGTACAGATTGAATTTTCGGTTGAGGGCAGGGATGGGGTGGGGGAGGGAGGGTGGGGGCGAGGGGGAAGGGAAATTGGGGCGAGGGGTGGGGGACCTCTTGCCAATGATTAGGTGTGTGTTTAAGATGTTGGGTATAGGATAAATGGATAAGATTAGAGTAATAACAATGAATGTGCGTGGTCTGAATTCTCCGATTAAAAGGCAAAAAGTGTTTAAGGATATAGAGAGGTTGCGGGGGGACATAATATTCCTGCAGAAAACGCATTTTTAAAAAAGTGAAGAGTGGAGAATGGCTCATAAAAAGTTTCGGGGGCAGTGGTTTGCTTCCAACAAAATTGAGTTGAGGAAGGGGGGCGTGGGAATATTGATAAGGGAATCTACTCCATATTCAGTGTGTGCTCTTAAACAGGATAGAGGGGGACGATATATATTTCTTAAGATAAAAATTCAAGAGCAAGTAATTACATTAGTGAATCTGTATGGTCCGAATGTGGCTCAGGGGGTTTTCTTTCAGGAATTGAATGCCTCTTTAGATCAATTTGCCGAAGGGCAGGTGATATTGGGGGGAGACTTTAACCTGACAGTTAAAGTCTCCCCCCAATATCACCTGCCCTTCGGCAAATTGATCTAAAGAGGCATTCAATTCCTGAAAGAAAAACCCCTGAGCCACATTCGGACATCTTGATAACTCAACGGGAAACTTGGAAGGGAGTGCTAAACATAGAAGAATATTAAAAGTAATGGGTAAGAATCTCGGGGTGGTTGACACTTGGAGGGAATTGAAGGTTCGAGAAAAAGATTATACCTTTTACTCCCCGGTCCATAAATCATTTTCAAGATTGGAGATGATATGGATAACACGAACTATGTTGACAAGGGTGGTGAAGTGTGAGATTGGAGAGAGAATCCTGTCTGACCATGCACCCGTTTGGACTGAATTGTGACTAGGGGGGAAGGAAAGAAAGGGGAGTGGTTGGATGCTTAATGAGTCCTTGCTGGATTCCCCTGAGATGGTACAGAAAGTGGAGAAAGGGATAAAAGAATATCTGGCGATTAATGATACAAGCGAGTGTAAAATTGAGACTGTATGGGAATGCTTGAAAGTTGTGGTGAGAGGAGATTTGATTTCCATTGGTTCCTATTTAAAGAAGAGCAAAGAAAGGGAAAAAGATACTATACGCTCGCAGATTTGTAATCTGGAGCGTCTTCAAAAACTAGGAAAATTGACGGATAAGCAAGGGCAGGAGCTGCAGAACAGGAAACGAAAATTAGGTGAACTGGAATTGGTATAGATTAAATTTGCATAGGAGAAATTGAAGCAGCAGTTTTTTGAGTTGGGTAATAAACCCACTCGAATGTTAGCTCGTAAATTGAAACAGTTGCAGACCAGGAACTTCATAACTAAAATTAGGGATCCTAAAGGATGAGAGGTGAGGGAAGGGAAGCAAATCCAAGATAGATTTGTAGAATTTTATAAACAACTATATATGGAGGAACGGTCAAGCTCGCAGGGGGGTTTGGATAGATTTCTAAAGGTAAACTTACCAAGCTTGACGAAAGACGAGGCTGAGCAGATATCAAGGCCTATTGGGGCGAGAAAGGTGGCTGAGGTAATTAGGGCCCTACCGGCATCTAAGGCCCCTGGATTAGACGGCTTCTCTAATAAATTTCATAAGACGTTTGTGAATGTGCTGTGTGAGCCCCTGTCGCGGTTGTATAATTTGTTTACAGAGGGGGAAAATACCTGAAACAATGAGGACTGCAGGAATAACTATTTTGCCGAAAGAAGGTAAAGATCCAAACTTATGCGGTTCATATCGGCCTATATCCCTCCTGGGGGCTGACTAAGATTTTTACTAAAATTTTGGCAAATAGAATCCGAGTATTTCTACCTCGGTTGGTGCATGAGAATCAGGCAGGGTTCATACCTGGACGCCAAGCAGCTGATAATATAAGGCGAGTATTAAATGCGGTTTGGAAGGGCAGGAGAGGGAAGGAACAAATGATCTTGTTGACAATCGATGCTGAAAAAGCAGTTGATAGAGTGCACTGGCCCTATTTATTTAAGGTATTGGAACAGATGGGAATAGTGGGTAATTATTTGGGGTGGGTAAAAGCACTTTATGAGCATCCTATGGCAAAAATTCGCATTAATGGAGAGTACACACCAGCCTTTGAATTGTTTAGAGGAACAAGGCAGGGATGCCCCCTTTCCCCAATTTTGTTTGTGCTGTCAATGGAGCCACTGGCACAGTATATTAGGGAGTGCACAGAGGTATCTGGGGTCAAAGGGAGAAGAGTGGAAAGTAAAATTTCATTATTTGCAGATGATCTGTTATTTATGCTGATGAGACCAATTGAATCCCTGGGGGCGGTAGATAAAATCTTAAGGGAATTCGGGGAATGTTCAGGTTTTAAAATCAATGCAACCAAGTCCGAGATTCTTAATATATCAGTGGATCGGGAGGTCCAGGCGCAGATCAAAGAGAGATTCCCTTTTAAATGGGCGGGGAGTTGTATCAAATACTTGGGAATATATTTAACCTCTAAAGGAAGCGGATTTGTTTGGGGCGAATTTTGTCCGAATGGAAAAGAAGCTAAGAAAGGAATTGGAAGAGTGGCAGAGTAAGGGGTTGTCTTGGTTGGGGAGGATTGCGGCGGTATAAATGGTGGTGTTGCCTCAGTGGGTTTATATTTTTAGGGCCTTGCCTATCTGGGTAGCGAAAAAATATGTGGTGAGTTGGCAGAGAACAATTATGAAGTTTATAGGGGGGGGGATAAAAATAGGCGGGTGGCATGGAGGATCCTGACGAGAAAGAAGGAGAAGGGTGGGCTAGCTATCCCAGATCTTGAAAGATACCTAGAAGCGGCACAAATGAGTGCTTTAGCGGGGTGGTGGGGAGATGATTTGAAAGAGTGGGTTCAAATGGAGGAGGAGGAGCTGGAGGGAGGGAAACTAAGTGAGTGGATGTGGCTTCCGAGGGAGCAACGGAAAGGGAGCCAAATTAATAATCCCTATGTCCGGCGGACTTTGGATCTGTGGAATAAGTGGCAACAGTTTTGGTTGGGGAAGGCGGGGAAATCTAGATTGACCCCTATTAGGGGGAACTCTTAGTTCCCACCTGCTGTGGGGAGGTCGGAGTTTGGAAAATGGGAGGAGAAAGGTTTAACGAGGGTGGGGCAATTCCTAGATGGAAAAAAGATAAAGGACTTTAAAATACTGGCGGAACTCTACCAGTTAGAGGTAACAGATGTATTTAAATACAATCAGATAACTCATTATATCAGGTATAAAATCTTGCCAGAGATCACAAGTGACCCAACGGATATTGAGCAGTTGTGTTTATCAGGACAAACTAAAAGAGTAGTAGCTAAAATGTATGATATGATGGCAAAGAGTACAGGGAAAGGGAGTTTTCAAAAACAATGGGAGAAAGATTTAGGAGAATGTTGGGATGAGTCAAAGTAGGAGCGGGTATTTAAAAATAGATATAAAGGATTGTTAGCTACCAATCTTTTGGAGAACAATTATAAAATTTTGTATCGATGGCACTTGACTCCAGCGAAGTTGCAGACCATGTACAGTCAGAGTGGGGGGAAATGCTGGAGAAAGCGTGGGGAACAAGGGAACTACCTACACATTTGGTGGAAGTGTAAAGAGCTACATAAAATGTGGGAAGTGGTGTTTGGAATGTTGGGGGAAATATTGGGGAAATTGATCATACCCAATCCCGCAGTAGCTATGCTGGGGGTGAAACCAGAGGGCTTAAATAATGGTTAGAGTAGCTTTCTGAATCTAGGCTGTGTTGCACTGCGAATTTTGATTGCAAGGCGGTGGAAACAAAGCACGATACCAGATTTAAGGGAGTATCGGGCCTTGTTGGGACATATTTACTTGATGAGTAAAAACTTACAGCATTGAAAAATAAGAGACACAAAATTTTTTCAATATATAGGGGAAATAGTGTATATGCAATGGGAAGCACGTACCGAACTGTAACACTCTAGTGGTGAGAGGTCGGGAGGGGGGCGAGGGGGAGGCGACAGGGGACTAACGGGGATAAAAATGTATATATGTGTATATGTTATGTTCCGGCTGCGATTCTTGGCTGCGTATAATATTTGTGTATGGTGTTAAAGTTTGTGTGCCTGAATTTGGTATTATTAATAAAATCTAAATAATAAAAAAAAGGGACCCAGGATATCACTGCTTGACCCAACACAAGCATTGTGGAACCTGTATCTTTTGGGGAAACTGATAGGTACTTGTGACCTGGATTGGCCATTGTTGGAGACAGGATGCTGGGCTTGATGGATCTTGGTCTGACCCAGTATGGCATATCTTATGTTCTTATCATTCCTAACATTAAGATCCAGCAAGGAATATTTCAGGGAGATTCTCTGTTGCCCCTTCTGTTTGTTTGGCGCTTCATCCAATGAGTGCTCTCATCAACTCGTTGGGATATGGATTTAGCCTGAATTCTGAAGATGGTACCAACTCAGAATCAATTTCCCATCTGCTATTTATGGATGATCTGAAGCTCTATAGTTCCAGCAACCAACAATTAGCAAAGCAATTTTGTTTGGTAAAAAACTTTTCTGATGACATCAGAATGACTTTTGGCCTTGACAAATGTACTAAGGCAACCTTTTTCAGAGGAATATTGAGCAAAACCGAAAACATCTCCCTTGCTGAGGGCTGTGACATCAAGGACCTTGAACAGGAAGGGGTATATAAGTATCTCGGAATAGAGGAAGGAATGACACTCTTGAGAGAGAAGACCAGTACAGAATATTACAGGAAATTAAAACTGTTATTGAAAAGTGCTTTAACATCATGAAATAAGATACAAGACATCAATCAGCTGGCAATTCCTGTACTCTCATACAGTTTTGGTATTATGGATTGGCCTCATAAAGATCTTGAAAAACTGGATGTGCAAACAAGAAAACTCCTCCATACTCATGAAGTCATTTACACAATCAGTGTATGCCAAGACTGTACATTCCTAGAGCTGAAGGAGGGCTAGGACTTACAGAAAATGACTACACCTACAGAGCTATTATCATAGGCCTCCAAACCTACCTGACAGCATCATCGGAGCCAAATACGCAAAAAGTGCTTAAATATGAAAGTGAAAGTCCCGAACCTGTCTCCATCATCAAACTTGGACAAGCGTTCCAATGATTAGAAGAAATGAGTGAGAATTTGCAAAACAAGAGAAAACAAACTCTTCAAAAGAATTAGGTCAGCAGGCGAGGAAAAACAAGTGGCAAATGCACAAACAGTGGAAAATACAGAGTGATACTTCAAGAACCTTTTGTCGATCAAAAAAAAAAAAAAGAACAGACTCATGAATGGTTGAGGAGAGGTGAACAGCGGATTACGAACGAGGTGGTTTACGGCGAGTACTGAAAAAACTGGCACAACAGACATATGCCTATTCTGTAGAAAGAGCTGAAAACAGTGACTCACCTCATAGCAGGCTGTGAAATTTTGATGGTGGAAAATTTCTATACAGAAAGGCACAACAAAGTAGCACACCTCCTCTACTGGAATCTCTGTAAACACTACATCATCACTGTCCCTGAAAAGCACTGAGATCATGACCCTAAGAGAACAACAGAGAATAAAGAGGTTATGATCACCTGGGGACATTCACATTCTGACGGATAAGAAACTGGATGCCAGGAATCCTGACAGTGGCAAAAGAGAAGAATACCACAACGGCATTGATAATAGAAGTGTCGGTATCGAGTGATTATTCTGTGAATCGAGTGGAGAGGCAGAAGATCTTGAAGTATCAAGAAATGCAGTCAGAGACCAAGAAAATGTGGCAGAAAGATACGGAAATATTTCTCATTGTACGGGGAGCCACAGGCTTGATAAAGAAGAACTTCCAAGCACATCTTGACAAACTACCCATGCATGTTACATCTTACAAACTCTAGCAGGAGGCTCTCTTTGGCACGATGCAAGCATTATGTCGAGCATTAGCAGTAAATTTGAGAGACTAAGATCATACTCCAAGGAGGTGGGAGGATTGTGAGGTCTTATTCCTGCTGTCCACCGAAAACACCTGCTACAGGTGAGTAACTATGCTTTCTCCATGGACAAGCAGGAAATACGTCCTCATGTATGGAACCCCAAGCTACAGGCTACCGAAAACCGAGGCAGTTAAAAGCCCAACAAGAGCAAAAGAACCGGAGAATAACAAACAGCATAGGTAGTCCCCTCTAGGGGACTCGACTGATTCCGCATCTTCAGCATACAGCATCACTCAGGAATACACTTTTTGGCAGCCTAGATGGACAGAAGGGTCAGTGGGAAGGAAATGGAACTGAATTCCCAAATTGATGCTAGAGCAAGGCTTGGCTAAAGTTGCTGCTCCATCAGGAATCCCCATCCAGACAAATCATGAGCTATGAATTTGTGAAACAAAGACTAAGTTGCAGCTCTGCAAACCTCCTCCAGGGAGACTGAGTACAAGTTGGCCACCAACGCAACCATGCCTCTGACATTCTGAGCTATGATATGACCATCAAGGCTCAGGCCTGCCTGGGCATAAGGGAAAGAGATGTAGTCTGCTAGCCAAATTGAGAGAGTGGATTTGGAAACGGCAGCCCTCAGCTTTCTACAGTCAAAAGAGACAAACAGCTGGGTGGACTTATGGTGGGCCTTCGTCAACTCAAGGTAGAAGGCCAAGGCTCATTTGCAGTTCAACATGTGCAGCGCTGCCTTCCCTCTATTGGTGAAGAGATCCAGGGCTCAGTCCGTGCACCAGAGGAGAATCTCTGCCACTTAAACAGATAAGACCTTCATGTAGAAGACTTGCAGGAGGCCAGACGGACTTCTGTAACATTCTCAGGCATGTTGAGCAGCAAGAGAGCTTTCCGCTCAACATCCATACCATGAGGGCCAAGAACTGGACATTGGGATGCAGCAATGTCCCATTCTCCTGAAGGATGAGATCTGGGGCAGAGCCCAGCTGTAGAGGCTCCCTCAGATATGGAGCAGCAGGGGGGACCACAGCTGCCTGGGCTAATATAAGGCAACGAGAATCATGCCCATGTTGGCCTGTAGCTTCAGAAAGGTCTTCACCATGAGCAGAATGGGAGGGAAGGTGTATAGCAGGCCCACTCCCCAGTGTACGAGGAAGGCATCTGATTCCAGCCAGTCGCTGGGCACGACCCTTTAGCAGAATGACCCACCTGGGCATTTCGCGGAGTAGCAAAGAGATCTATTAAGAAAGTACCCCACTCCAGAAAGATCTGCCCTGCAACCTCCTTGTTGAGGGTCCACTCGTGCGGCTAGAGGACACAGTTCAGCTGGTCTGCCAGGGAGTTTTCCCCAGGCAGATAAGTAGCTCTCAGCGCCATTCCATGAGCGACTGCAAAACTTCCACAAGTGGACCGCTTCCCAGCACAAGATGTATGACCCCGTGCCACCCTGCTTGTTGATGTAATACATTGTGTTGGGATATTTTGGCCTAGGAATAGGTCTGCTTAGGTTTGCCTTATGTGCTGTCTGTGACTGTAATCCTGCCGCCTGTGGCTTGCATGAGCACCCTGTATGAATGGCACAAGACGACAGCATGTGGGCTATCCAGGAAATGCCACAAGAAAGTGTCTGTGGCCTGGTACAGTCTGGGAAAAACTTTACTCTGGATAGAAGTATGCAGAGTTAGGCCCAGAAGCAAATACAGGCCAGGCCAGGCCAGAAAATAATTAATAGAAAAATAATTAACAGAAAATTCTCTAGCCCTGAATAAAGAATGCGATTAGTGCCGGGAAGTAGAAGACCATAAGCGGGCCCCAAGGAATGCAGGAGAGATACGCTCCACAGCACAGATAAGAAAAGACCTTGGAGTACAGCTGCAGGCCCTAAGACATAATCATGGGAAAGGGGGGGTACCAAGGGGGGAGCCTTAGCTCTGCAAGCAGCACTGACTTTTTTGCAGAAGGCTCTAAGTTTTGTAAATGGCTTTACAACTATTTGTGCACACGGAACAAGACTCAGTGCAGGAGTTGCTACAGAGGAGTATATATAAGAAGGCAAGCCACAGAGCTCAAGGGAGCGGCCTTCTCTTTCCCCGATGGGAGGGAGAATGTTGCTCGCCCTCAGATCTCTAAGACAGACCTTTTTTCCTGTGCTTATGGAGTTTGCTTGTACTAAATAAAAACAGAATTTTTGCTGACAAGTAACTGTGATCTGAGTTGTTTTTTTTTTTTTGCTTTTCCTTCCTGGTGTACGGGTCCCATGTGCCCAGGCAATCTTGGTAATTATTAGGGATGCTTTGTAGGTAGGAACCCGCCTACAATTGTCACCTGGTTGTCTGTCTGGATCAGTACAGAACTATTGGCCAAATGAACCAGGAATGCTCGCAGGGCATTTTCTAAGAAATTGATTTGGTGCAGGCTCTCCTGCTCAGAGCACAGACCCTGCGTGCGCAGGCCATCCAGATGAGCCACCCAGCCCTGCTTGGATACATCCATCATCAGCGTCCTCTGGGGGGGAGGGGTGATGCCTCAAAAGGGAGACCCTCAAGCAAGTTCTGCGACTCCAGATACTGCAATACAGTGACCACCGGGCAAGAGAAGGGGGTCGGCCCCCCGCTCAGTGCACCAAAATGCAAATCTACACCACTTATCTTTATCTTTATCTTTATTAAAATTTGATATACCGCTATGGCAAAAACATTAAGCGGTGTACAATAAAAACTGATTAGCACCACAACCCAAGAAATGGAACGCCAAAATTTAGACAGGAAAGAAGAGTAAAGAGAAAGTGAACAAATCACATTAGAACACGTAACAGTAAACCATAATAGGTCGTAAAAAACAGATCGTGTTAACACTTAACATCAAATCATAACAAATCATAAGGAGAAACGATATTAACCAAACCAGAGTACACAAAAGGACATAAGAAAACAGGCAAGGACGATACATGGGGTTAACACACAAACAGAGACCAATCAGGGGGGAGCTTCAGGGGGAAGGTCAAAAGCTGTCTGGAAAAGGTAAGTTTTGAGCAGTGTCTTAAAATGAGGGTAGGATGGTTCTAAACGAAGTGAGGTAGGTAACATATTCCAAAGTAAAGGACCAAGGAAAAACGAGGCTGAGTGCCGCGTCTGCTCCAGACGGGCTTGGGAAGGTGAAGGAAGAGAAACGGTTAGCATGAATTGAACTAAGCAGCCGATGGGGAGAATATAGTGAAATACAGTCTGCCAGGTAACGGGGAGTACAGGTGTAAATGGTCCGGTGAAGGAGAATCAGAAATTTGTATTGAAAGCGATATTGGAGAGGAAGCCAATGTAAACGGAGCAGAACAGGAGTAATATGATCATATCTACTGGAGAAAGTAACGAGGCGAGCTGCGGTATTCTGAATACGCTGTAACCTCTGCAGACAGTATTTGGGAAGATTAGCTAGATAGACATTGCAGTAGTCCAGTCTGCTGATTACAAGGGCAATGACAAGAGTAATTAGGGCGCTAGAGGGTAAAACAGACCGGACGGCCCTAATTTGCCGCAGAGCAGTGAAGGAACAACGGGAAACCCTTGAAATATGCTCAGAGAAAGTTAGAGAGGAGTCCAGAATTACACCCAGATAGCGAACAGAAGAGGTAAGGGGAATGGTAGGTGATCCAATAGAAGGTGCAAGAGTGGGGCAGGTACCACTGAGAGAAACCCACATTGCTGAAGATTTTGCTGGATTAAGATGGAGAAAATGTTCCGATAACCAGGAGGCAATGTGGGAAAGACAGAGGTTCAGCTGTGAAATGTCAGGGGAGAGAGGTGAAGTATGGAATAAGAGAACTATGTCATCTGCATATAGGTAGGATGAAACCGAATATTGTTGAATAATCAAGGGAAGAGGGGCAAGGAAAATATTAAATAAGAGAGGGGAAAGCACAGAGCCTTGTGGAACACCACAAGTGAGAGGAAAGATGGACGAGGACTGATCATTTACATGTACTGAAAAAGAGCGAGAAGAAAGGAAGGAATGGAACCAACACCAAACAGAACCTCGGAGACCGATATCAGAGAGCCGAGAAAGAAGTGTATGATGGTCGACCAGATCGAATGCCGCAGACAGGTCGAGGGATACAAGAAGAGTGATGTCACCACGATCGTGAGATGTATGTAATTCATTGAGTAGAGCTAGAAGAACAGTCTCAGTGCTATGTCCCCGGCGGAACCCCGCCTGACGGGGGTGGAGGGTGTTGGTAGACTCAACATGAGAACTGAGTTGATCAAAGGCACACCGTTCAAGGAGCTTAGCGAGAAATGGAAGGTTAGATACCGGACGCCAGTGTGAGAGTGTGGATGGATCTAAAGATGGTTGTTTTAGTAAGGGGCGGAGGATCGCATAGGCATAGGTCCATCTGGTAGACGTCTTGCGTGAGGCTAACAGAACATCTTCCACTTCTTTAGGGAGGTGGAGCGGGGCTGAAGTCACCCTCTCAGCAGCCACGCCATCAGTGAGAGGGAGCTGAGGTTGGGATGTAGAAGAGAGCCATCCTCCTGAGAAAGGAGCCGGGGGCGGATGCCAAGGGTATGGGGTCCTCCACTTCTAGCTGCAGCAACCATGGAAACCATGGTTGTCTGGGCCACCTCGGAGCTACCAAGATGACCAAGGCACTGTCGTGGAGAATCTTGAACAGAGTCCTGGCGATCAGTGGTGTCGGGGATAAAGCGTACAGAAGTCCCTCTGACCATGAGACCAGGAAGGCATCGGCGGCCACCCTGGCGGGGTGAGGCTGCCGGGAGCAGAAGCAGGGTAACTGGTGATTGTCCGGGCTTGCAAACAGGTCCATCACTAGTTTCCCCCAGGTCTGGAAAAGCCTGCTGGCTATCTCTGAGTCCATCTGCCACTCATGCGGCTGGAGAATCCTGCCGAGTTTCGGCCAACAAGTTGTCTTGGCCCAGCAGGTATACTGCTCTGAGGCGGATGCCCTGTTGGGCTGCATAAGAGCACAGATCCATGGCTTCCTGGTAGAGGGCACGGGACCCTGTGCCTCCCTGCGTGTTTACAATAAACATGGCCATCTGGTTGTCCGTCTGAATTAGGACCGACTGGTGGTGTAGTCAATGAAGAAAAGCCTTCAGTGCAAGATGAATGGCCCGCAGCTCCAGGAGGTTGATCTGCTGAGCGCTCTCACCCGGGGACCAGGTGCCCTGGGTGCGGTAGCCCTCGCAATGGGCTCCCCAGCCCGGCAGAGAGGCATCTGTGGTGAGGACCCTCGAGTGGTCGGGGGCCTGGAAAGGCATCCCCATCTCCAAGTGCTGAGGCGACAGCCACCAGGTCAAGGATTTCACCAGCTGTCAGGTCACTCAAACTCTGTCCTAGAGGCATCCCGTGGCCTGGAACCATTGGTCCCTGAAGCACCACTGTGCTGTTCGCATGTGGAGGCGGGCATCTGGAGTGACATGCTCCGTGGAGGCCATGTGCCCGAGAAGGTGTAGCAGATGCCTGGCTGGCACAGGGAGGCGGTTCTGTATCTCTCTGTCTGCAGGCAGGAAGGCCTTTGACCGAATGGTGTCAATCCTTGCCTCAATGAATTCCAGTCCTTGTGACGGGAAAAGATTTGATTTGGGGTAGTTTATAACGAAACACAAGTGTTGCAGGACCTGGGTGGTGCGTGTCGTGGCCTGCTGCACCTCAGGAGCTGTAGCGCCCTTGATGAGCCAGTAGTCGAGATAGGGGAAGACAAATATCCCCGGCAGCCTGAGGAAGGCAGCGACCACTGTCAGACACTTTGTGAATACCCTGGGGGCTGAGGCTAGGCCGAAGGGAAGCACCCTGTATTGGAAATGATTGCCTTCCACCACAAAGCGTAGGTATTGCCTGTGGCTTGGGTGGATTAGGATGTAAGTATAGGCATCCTTTAGGTCTAAGGAGCATAGCCAGTCTCCCTGGCGGAGGTAAGGCAGCAATGTTCCAAGGGAGAGCATCTTGAACTTCTCCCTCACCAGGGATTTGTTGAGGTTGCGCAGGTTAAGGATGGGCCTTAGGCCCCCTATCCTCTTTGGCACGAGGAAGTACCTGGAGTAGAACCCCTTGCCCTTGAGGTGGTGGGGCACCGGTTCCACTGCTTGGTCCTTGAGAAGGCCTGCCAACTCCTTCAGAAGGTGGTTCCGGTGAAGGGGAGACCTGAGGGGCTCTCCAGGGAAGTAGAGTGGAGGTATCTGGCTCCTCAAGGCCTTAAGAACATAAGAACATAAGATATGCCATACTGGGTCAGACCAAGGTCCATCAAGCCCAGTATTCTGTTTCCAACAGTGGCCAATCTAGCTTATATGTACCTAGCAGTTTCCCCAAGAGACACAAGTTCCACAATGCTTGTACTGGGTCAAGCATTGATATCTTCAGTCACTTCTTAATAATGGTTTGGAAGACATTTTCTTACACAGGCTACAGACCGCTGGGTCGTGAACCGGCCCAAGGCACCAGAGGCAGCAGTCATGCGTGTCAGTTAGGGACATAACCTTACCACACCAATCACACTTTTTAAACCCGCTGGTAGCCATGGGGGAAAAAGAACCCCAGCAAGGTTAAAGACCCTTTGCGCTGCCAGTGAAGAAAAAAGGCACAAAGACTCCCAAAAGAAAAAAAAAACTTAAGTAAAACGGAATCAACCCAATACCGAGGTAGAGAGGTCGGGGTGAGAAAGGTACCAGCACAAGAAATAATGCTCGAAAAAAATCAACTTTTTCTGGGACAAATACAGACAACGTCTGGTGGGCTCCATGGAAAAAAGGAGACTGAGCAAGATGGCACCCTTGGACAGGAAGGGGACCATACATGCGTGGTAGAAAGCCTTTGGGATTGCTTTGAAAGCTGGGGATTTGCTCCATGCAGGCTCCTTCGGCACCGACGTCACCCATATGTGAGGGCTGACTTCCTGCTTGTTCCTAGAGAAAATCCACTTTAACTCTAGCACACAGACAACACATCTGCAGGGCTCTGCGGAAAAAAGTAGACTGAGGTAAGATAGCACCTTCGGGCATGAAGGTGATCGCGCGTGCACTGTGTAGGTCCCAAAGGAGTGGAGGAGTGGCCTAGTGGTTGGGGCAAGGTACTTCAGGCCGGAAGGTCGGGGGTTCAAATCCCACTAGAGGACAGCAACCTTGGGCCGGAAGGACTGGAGTTTCTAGTCCCACAGGTGCTCCTTGTGGTCTTGGGCAAGCCACTTAACCCTCCATAGCCCATGTTCCCTGTAAAATAGTTATCTCCAAGTTATAATGCCCTGTTCAATATAATTTCAGTTTGTTCAATGTAAACCGCACTGATGCAGAATAGCGCGGTATATAAGAGAATGTAAATAAAGGCTTTCTTTGAAAGCTGGGGATTGGATCCACACGGGCTCCGTCAGCATCAACATCACCCATATGTGAAGACTGACTTCCTGCTTGTTCCCGGAAAAGAGAGAGCTTGACCAACCATTAGTTCACGTGATTGCTCAGGCATCTTTAAGTCGAGGGTGCATTCCTCCACTACTGAAACGTGCAATACTAAACCACAAGAAGATTAAGAGAACTTACAAGAGCGCCTTGAGAAGCTGGAAGGCTAAACATCCAAATGGTAGAAGAAGTTTAATGTGGGCAAATGCAAAGTTGTACAGTTAGGGAAGAACAACCCAAACTTCAGTTACACAATGCAAGGTTCCATATTAGAAGTCACCACCCAGTAAAAGGATCTAGGTGTTCTTGTAAATAATACTCTGAAATCCTCTGCTCAATGTGCAGCAGCAGCAGCCAAGATGGCCAACAGAATGCTAGGAATAAGGAAAGGAACGGAGAATAAAGCCTTTCCCCTGCACACCTTTTTTCCTCCAAACTCACCACCTGCTCCTCTGATCCTATCCCCACCCGTTTCCTAAGCCCCATCTCCTCCACCGTTGTCCCTTCCATCTTTGATATTCTCAGCCTATCGCTCTCCACTGTGTAGGGATTAGGGATATGTTCCTGATTCATACCACTTGATGGCCTTTGTAAATGTCTGCTCTAATAAAAATATATGTCAACCAGGCTGCTATATGGTGGGCAGAAAGAAAGCAGGCCAGCATAAGAAGAAACCATATAAGAAAAAAACAATTCTCAGCAATGCATATTCCTGAGCTGGAGGGTCCAGGAATAGTATGCAGGGTCTTGTACAAAGCACGTACACAGGAAACCACAAGCTGACCTGGACAAAGTATATGCTGAGCCCATCAGCCCTGAAGAAAGCAGGTGAGTGACAGTTGGTAGGTATAGTGCAAGAGCAGACAAGAGAAGGAACCTGAATGGGTATTAAACAGGAACAAGGGGGGATAGAAAGGAAATAACAGGAAACAGATGGTAAGAAAAGATAGGATACAAGGAGAAATAGATTTGGAAGCTGTGCACATACACGGAAGAAAGAAAATGTATATAAGCAACAAGAATATTGTACCAAGGGGGAGGAGAAATTCTGGAGGTGACTAGTGCCCAATAGAAGCACTCCTCTCCATTGCCTGTATTGTCCATCAGTTGCCTAATAAACAGAGATTCTGATAGCACCTGTGCCGACTTTGGATCTGGACATTATAGGAAATTAGTGATAATTAGTGATTGGTCTTTTTGTGGGTAACAGGGCCTCACAACTGCAACAGTCCATGCAGACTTCAAGCATGCTGTGGTCACACCTCTCCTCAAGAAACCCTCACTTGATCCCACCTGTCCTAATTATCGACCCATCTCCCTCCTTCCCTTCATTTCTAAACTACTTGAACATGCGGTTCACCGCGGCTGTCTTGACTTCCTCTCCTCTCATGCCCTCCTGGATCCTTTACAGTTTGGCTTTCGTCCTTTACACTCTACTGAAACAGCTCTTACCAAAGTCTCCAGTGACTTGTTCCTGGCAAAATTCAAGGGCCTTTACTCTGTCCTCATCCTTCTTGACCTCTCTGCTGCTTTTGACACCGTTGACCACAACCTTCTCCTCAATACCCTGCTCTCGCTTGGCTTTAAGGGCTCTGTGCTATCCTGGTTCACCTTCTTTCTCTCCCATCGCTCTTTCAGTGTGTATTCTGGTGGCTCCTCCTCCTCTGCTAACCTGCTCCCAGTTGGTGTACCCCAAGGATCTGTCTTGGGTCCCCTACTTTTCTCTCTCTACACTCAGTCCCTTGGTGCGCTCATCTCTTCCCATGGCTTTCAGTACCATCTTTATACTGATGGCTCCCAGATCTACCTCCCTACACCTGAAATCTCTCTGGAAGTCCAGATCCGGATCTCTGCCTGCCTTTCTGACATTGCTGCCTGGATGTCTTACTGCCGCTTGAAATTGAACATGGCCAAGACAACTTCTTATCTTTCCCCCTAAAACCTCCTCTCCTCTCCTCTTCCTCCTTTCTCAGTCTCTGTGGTGTCATGACACCAGCCCTCCGCCTAGGGCTAAGAGGGTTGGAGCTGCCATTATGTCGTCTGATAAAGAGTAGTTGTGAGTAGAGTAGTAAGGCAAAAATGACAAGGAATTTATTCCCAACACAAAATAATTCAGTGCAGAACAAAACAGGACAATCTTCAGGTGTTTGCTCAGAGTTATTTACAGAAAATTAAAGCAACTGCATTTCTCACAGTCTCTGCTCCAAACATGTGCAGTGCATATCCCATGTAATCAAAAACAACCTAACAAAACAGCTTCTGCTTCCAAAGAAAAAAGCAGTTACTTACCTGTAACAGGTGATCTCTGGGAACAGCAGGAATAAGTCTTCACATATGCGTACGTCAGTACCGACGGAGTCTGCGCGGGAACGCTCCCCAGTGTACAATCAGAAAGCTTTTGGAAGCATCCCAACACGCCTGCGTGCTGCCTTCCCACCTTTCCCAACTGCCTCTCCTCAGTTAAGTTTTAAAGCTGAGACAAAGAGAGAGAGAGAAAGGGAAAGATAGAGATAGAGAAATGCGACCCTAGGGGAGGTGGGAGGTTTGTGAAGACTTATTCCTGCTGTTCCCAAAGATCACCTGTTACAGGTAAGTAAGAACATAAGAACATAAGACATGCCATACTGGGTCAGACCGAGGTCCATCAAGCCCAGTATCCTGTTTCCAACAGTGGCCAATCTAGGTCATACGTACCTAGCAATATCCCCAAAAGACACAGGTTCCACAATGCTTGTACTGGGTCAAGCATTGATATCCTGGGTCCCTTTTTAATAGTGGTTTATGGACCTTTCCTCCAGGAACTTGTCCAGACCTTTTTTAAACCCAGCTACACTAACAGCCTTTACTACATCCTCCGGTAACAAATGCCAGAGTTTGATTACACGTTGAGTGAAAAAATATTTTCTCTTATTTGTCTTAAATAGTTTACCCTGTAGCTTCATTACATGTCCCCTAGTCTTTCTATACTCTGATAGCGTAAACAATTGATCCACATTTATCCGTTCCACTTCATTCATTAATTTATAGACCTCTATCATATCTCCCCTCAGCCGTCTCTTCTCCAGGCTAAAGAGCCCTAACCTTCTTAGCCTCTCTTCATAGGAGTAGCCTTCCATCCCCTTCACCAATTTGGTGGCTCTTCTCTGTACTTTTTCTAATAACGCTATGTCCTTTTTAAGATACGGTGACCAGAATTGCACACAATATTCAAGGTGCGGTCGTACCATGGAGCGATACAGAGGCATTATAACATCCTTTGTTTTATTCTCCATCCCTTCCTTATGATACCTAGCATTCTATTTGCTTTCTTGGCCGCCGCTGCACACTGGGCGGAGGGTTTTAACATGTTATCCACGATGACTCCTAAATCTTTTTCCTGGGTGGTGGTTTCTAATGTGGAGCCTTGCATCGTGTAACTATAGTGTGGGTTGTTCTTTCCTAGGTGCATAACTTTGCACTTGTCCACATTAAATTTCATCTGCCATTTGGATGCCCAGTCTTCCAATTTATCCAGATCCTCCTGCAGTTTTCCACAATCCTCTTGGGTTTTAACAACTTTAAACAGTTTTGTGTCATCTGCAAATTTGATAACCTCACTAGTTATTCCCTTTTCCAGGTCATTTATGAATATGTCAAAAAGTAACTGTGCTATCTCCAGGAACAAGCAGGAATGAGTCTTCACATATGGGGACTCCCAAGCTAAGATGCCTGGAGGAGTCCCAGCATGTTGCGAATGTAAGAGCCATGCTATTTTGCCGAAACCCCAGGCATCCTAGGGATGGAGGGTAGGAGTTGAACTAAAAAGATGTGGAACAGCTGGACCAAACAGGATGCCTAGATAGGAGTCTCTGTGCAGGTGATACTTAGTGGTAATATTGAGAGCAATAAACCACTATGGACCTCACCTGGTGGTATTGTAAAGGGGTATATGGAGGTTCATGTGGATTTGTGAATATGAACTAACAGAATATCCCCAGGGAGTACCTCAATGTAAGGAGAGGTTAATAACTGTGCAAAAAAACAGGCTGAGGTTTGACCCCTTAGGGTGAGAAGAAACAATCCCAGTGGAACTGGGGTAGTTCAGTGAGGTAGGACTTTGCGGAAAACACGGAAGTCCCTATTAGATATAAACTGAAGCTCTTTCAACTTTAAAGAGACATAGCTCTTATAGGAGAAGGGAGCTTCAAAGATCCCTATATCCGATAACAAAGAAGGATAGGAGTAATGAGGCATTGTAGCCTCTCATTTTTTGAAGATTCAGAAAGTCCCTCCTAATTGAAAAGGAAAATATATGGAGGGCTTCAGGTGTACCTAAACTGAAGGTCATGGTACAAAAACTCCTCAACTACCACAGGAGTGGTTGATTATGGAGAACCCTAAGTATGCTGGGACAGCATGGAAAGGGATAGAGACTATCTGTCGGGTCCGTAGGAGAATATATATATATATATATACACAGTATGTATAAATATATATATATATATATATATATATATATCTAGGCAGATGGAAATAGTATATAGACATATCTATCCACTATCATATATTGTGATGCATATATATAGATAGGTAAATACAGATACATTCCTCATATATATATATGACCGCTTTGACCCGGTGAAAAGCGGGATATAAATGCAGCTAAATAAAATAAATAAATAAATAAATATGAGCATAGACATGCAGATGTCCATATACATGTAAACATATATATATGTATACATACCCATGTCCGCACATAGGGTATGTGGAGAGAGAAAGATTCATCTAACCACAAGAAGGGAGGTACCTGCTTGAGAAAATAGTTAGAGAATCTGTACTTCTTGGGTATGGATAGGAAGCCCAGGGAGTACTCTCACTGGCAAGAGAAGTCTAGAGTCCTCTAAGAACTCTAGTCCAGGCGTAACCAGGAATGGAGACCTACCTGGAAAATGCAGAGGATGTTGTAAATCTGCAGATAGTAAGTCTGAATCCTTCCATAATCCCAGCAGGTAGCTGGAGAAAAGATGCAATAAAAATACCATATGTACCCCTAATGAGGGTAAAAAGGGTATGGTGCATTCTTGTGCTCAACATGGATTACGCCATGAAGAGTTGAGGATGGAAGGAAAAGACAAGACAAGGATTGTCTACACTGATAGAAAAACCCATCCCTGGTGAAGGGGTCCCCTGGAGATGTGAAGCAATCCAGGAAATTGGATAATTCTTTAGGTCTTCCCTTAATTAAAGGTCTGTGTCCTTTATTTAAGAAGCCTTTAATGGAAAATGGTAAGGGCAGGGAGAACCCAGCAGGCATGACTAGGTAAAGCCCTTCCTAACCATCTGACATCATGTGCTCTCTAACAAGGCCCCATAGTGTAGAGCTGCTCCGTAGAGATGCAGAGGGCATGTTGCAGGTTAATTAGAAGAAAAACTGGTATTTAAGAGCCAGTAGGTATCATCAACTACTCCGCCAAGCCCAAGGAATGGGGAAGGCTGAGGATAGAAGGTAAGGTGATGTGTCTGCAACAATAGCCAGAAAAGGTTCTTAAACCGTCTGGGACTTAGTGGTAAGGCCAGAAACCACTGAAATTGGAGAACAAGCCCTGGTAGCTTGGTCAGCAAGTCAGTGGTCTAACCAGTAAGAGCCCCTGCAATTCTAACTATTGATAGGGCAGCAGTAGAAAACTTAGGTCCCAAGATTGGGAAAGAAATACAGACATAAGTAGGAGTGGGAAGACTCCGCTATTGTCTGAGAAGCTGCCAGGAAAACTAAGAATGCAAGGGGGAGACAACTCTGAAAGAAAACTTAGGGGCTTAAGGAAAACCCCCCAGTAAGTGGTATCACTCTTACAGACCAAATGTCTTAGTAAGAGTGGCAGAGTTGAAAAGACGACTTACGGTGGAGTAAATCTTTGAAGTAATATGAGAGATGCTGATACAGGAGAAAAGTCAAAGGTAAAGGCATGGCAACCTTATTGACAGCTGTTACTCCTCTGTGTAGTTCAGAGGACAAGGAGTAACTATTACCTGTAAAGCATAATCAACTTAAGAAGCTCTTGGAGCTGATAGTCAGGATGTCTCCTTAAGAGGGACATATGTAAAGTTTAGGATGGAATTGATGTAGAGGCTTGCAGTGGTAGGAAGCAAACTACAGGATCCAAACCTCAAACAGGAAAAGGATTCAGGAAAGAGTCTATCAGCAACCCTGCGGCTGCTGGGTTTGCTGAAGCCGTTGAGGTTGTGATTTCCTGAGCCTGGTTGATTGTTTCCCTTGGCTGGGAGCATCTGTATGATGGGTAGAAGATTGATAAAACCTTCTCCCATTAAGGGAACAAAGCTTATTAGCAGACTTTCTACAAACTGGGATAGCGGAAGGCATAGACAAGCCTCTGAAAGCAATAGTGTCAGTGGTTAACTGAGTAGCCTGGAGTAAAGTCTCTTTATTAAATAGATTCTCTCCAGTGCAAGGAGCATTTCCCAGTTTATCTTGTAAGCATTTGTCCAAGTCTGAAGCTTGGAGCCAGGCTCTACGTCGTGCCCCTATGGCTATAGCAGAGGTTCTGCTAACAGACTCGAAAGAGTGCAGGGAAGCACGAGTAAGGAACTTAGAAATATTTTGAGCATGATTGACTAGCATAGAAAAATCTGCCCTTTTAGGCTCTTGGAGGAAAGGGGTCAAAAGTAGTAGATCTTTTGCGACCTCCTCAAGAGATAATCCCATATAGAAAGTATATGAAAAGATTCTTGCTGACAACATAGATGCCTGGAAAGTTTGACGTCCAAAGGCATCTAAAGTCTTAGCCTCACGACCTGGCGGATAGGAAGAGTGCTTTTTAGTACTCTTAACACGCCTCATTGCTGATTCTACAACAAGAGAATGATGAGGGAGCTGAGGCTTTTGAAAACCTGGAGAAGGGGGCACCATGTATAGAAGATCAGTTGCCCTAGAAGGTGGGGATACCGTTAGAGGAGTTTCCCACGTTCTAAATAAAAGATCCTGCAAGGTTTGATGCAAAGGAAACATAATGACTTCCTGTGGATTACAGGGGATCTGTATAGGTTGTGGATCCCCTGGTGCAGGGTCTTGACCAGGTATAGAAATGGCAAGTGACTTGGCCATATCAAGCAGGAAAGCTTGAAAAGAAATCTCCCCAGAGGGGAGTCCTCGAGGAAGAGGAGGAAGAACTAGATCTGTTGAAGAACTAGTTCTAGCATCCACCGGTTCATTCAGATTCTGTAGAATAGAAGATCTGGAGGGGTGGAGCATCGAAATAACTTTGAAAGATAGTCGTCGGTACCGCGGAAAAGCAGTACCGCAACTGGTCGGTAGCAAATCGTCCATGCTAGGGATCGATTTCAAACTCGGTATGGAAGAAGTGAGCCGGCTGAAAGCATGGGAGGTATCGACACCGATGTTGATGTTGATGTCGATACCGGTATCGGGACCGGTACCATCGGTGACACCGATATATGAAGATCAGTCTGTGACGGCACCATCGGTACCGAGGCAACCGAATGTGGCAGACCTTGATCATCGGTAGAACGTCTTCGGTACCGTCTGAAATCGGTACCGAGACGAGTCGGTACCCAATCATCCAGACTAGAGATCGATTCTAGACTCGGCATCGAAAGAAGCGAGTCCATCAATGCATATCTGGAGGGCACCTACGTGGATACCAGCATCGGTACCGAGGCCGATGTGGGAAGATCGGTCGGTAGCGGCTCTAGCGGCACCGAAGATACCGAGAGCACTTGACGGCCATCATCGGTGTGGAATGTTTCATCCAGCACCATTGCCGATGCCAGAGTACCGGCACCGCTCAAAGCAGATACCACCACCGGACATGGCTCAGGTATGTTCACCGAGGTAAAAAGCCCGGGAACAACCTGAAACCCCGTTAATGCTTTGGAGACAGAAGCCTCCTGCCGGGGTTTTAAAGCCAAAATCTCCTCGGGGACAAGCCCAAAGGCATCTCTATGATGTACATGAGATCTACCACCCGAGGACTGGCTAGTCTGTACAGACTTTTGTTTGGTTACCTGATCCTGCGAAAAAGAAGATGTAGCTGGTACCCTCAGGTCTGAGGGGAACGGCATAAGAACATAAGATATGCCATACTGGGTCAGACCAAGGTCCATCAAGCCCAGTATTCTGTTTCCAACAGTGGCCAGTCTAGGTCATATGTACCTAGCAGTTTCCCCAAGAGACACAAGTTCCACAATGCTTGTACTGGGTCAAGCATTGATATCTTCGGTCACTTCTTAATAATGGGTTATGGACCTTTCCACCAGGAACTTGTCCAAACCTTTTTTAAACCCAGCTACACTAACAGCCTTTACTACATCCTCCAGTAACAAATTCCAGAGTTTGATTACACGTTGACTGAAAATATATTTTCTTTTATTAGTCTTAAATAGTTTACCCTGTAGCTTCATTGCATGTCCCCTAGTCTTTCTATATTCTGATAAGGTAAACAATCGATCTACGTTTACCCGTTCCACTCCGTTCATTAATTTATAGACTTCTATCATATCTCCCCTCAGCTGTCTCTTTTCCAGGTTAAAGAGCCCTAACCTTTTTAGCCTTTCTTCATAGGAGTATCCTTCCATCCCCTTTACCATTTTGGTGGCTCTTCTCTGTACCTTTTCTAAAATCGCTATATCCTTTTTAAGATACGGCGACCAGAATTGCACACAATATTCAAGGTGCGGTCTCACCATGGAACGATATAGAGGCATTATAATATCTTTTGTTTTATTTTCCATTCCTTTCCTTATCATGCCTAGCATTCTATTTGCTCTCTTGGCCGCCGCTGCACACTGGGCCGAGGGTTTTAACATGGTATCCACAATGACGCCTAAATCTTTTTCCTGGGTGGTGGTTCCTAATGTGGAACCTTGCATCGTGTAACCATAGTTTGGGTTGTTCTTCCCTAGGTGCATAACCTTGCACTTGTCCACATTAAATTTCATCTGCCATTTTGATGCCCAGTCTTCCAATTTAGCAAGATCCTCTTGCAATTTTTCACAATCCTCTTGGGTTTTAACAACTTTAAATAGCTTTGTGTCATCTGCAAATCTGATAACCTCACTCGTTATTCCACATTCCAGGTCATTTATGAATATGTCAAAATGCAGCGGACCCAGCACAGATCCCTGGGGTACACCACTATTCACCTTTCCTCATTGGGAAAATTGGCCATTTAGCCCTACCCTCTGCTTTCTATCTTTTAACCAGTTCCTGATCCACAATAGTACACTGCCTCCTATCCCATGACTCTTTAGTTTTGCCAAAAGTCTCTGATGAGGGACCTTGTC
Organism: Ichthyophis bannanicus; assembly: GCA_033557465.1. NCBI lineage: Eukaryota > Metazoa > Chordata > Amphibia > Gymnophiona > Ichthyophiidae > Ichthyophis > Ichthyophis bannanicus. Next base: position 299,101,614 of record CM066040.1, on the reverse strand, counting down.
AAAGGTTTTCTGAAAGTCCAGATACACAATATCAACCGACTCACCTTTGTCCACCTGTTTATTCACTACTTCAAAAAAACATAACAGATTAGTAAGACAAGATCTTCCTTGTCTAAAGCCATGTTGGCTGTCTGCCATTAGGTTGTGACTATCTACATGCTGAGTAATTTTATTCTTTATGATGGTTTCTACCATTTTTCCCGGTACTGACGTCAGGCTCACCGGTCTGTAGTTTCCCGGATCACCCCTGGAACCCTTTTTAAAAATTGGTGTTACATTGGCGATCCTCCAATCTTCAGGTATTAGAGATGATTTTAATGATAGTTCACAGATTACTGATAGCAGTTCTGCAATCTCATATTTCAGTTCTTTCAACACCCTTGGATGTATACCATCCGGCCCAGGTGATTTGCTACTCTTCAGTTTATCTAATAGTTGTAAGACATCTTCCCGATGTATCGATATTTCCTTCAATTCTTCCGCACCTTTAAATAGCACTTCAGTCATGGGTAACATCCCTACATCTTCCTCAGTAAAGACCGAAGCAAAGAATTCATTCAGTCTCTCCGCTATCGCCTTGTCGCCTCTTAGTGCTCCTTTAACCCCTTTATCATCTAATGGACCAACTGACTCTCTCACAGGTTTTTTGCTACGAATGTACTTGAAAAGGTCTTTATTTCGCGTTTTTGCTTCCGCAGCAAGCTTCTTCTCAAATTCTCTCTTTGCCTGCCTTATCAATGCCTTGCATTTGACTTGCCAGTGCTTGTGCTGTTTCCAGGTTTCGTCGTTTGGCTCTTTTTTCCATTTCCTGAAAGATGCTTTTTTGGCAACAACAGTCTCTCTGACCTCACCTTTAAACCATGCTGGCAGTTTTTTGGACTTCCTTCCACTTTTCTTAAAGCGTGGAATACAGCTGGTCTGGGCTTCCAAGATAGTATTTTTCAACAACACCCAAGCTTGATGTACGTCTTTAACCTTCGCAACTGCTCCTTTTAGTTTTTTCTTAACTATTTTCCTCATTTTATCATAGTCTCCCTTTCGAAAGTTAAAAGGTAGTACTGTGGATTTCCTTACTATCCCTCCTCCACTAATTAAATCAAAGGCGATCATGCTATGATCACTATTGCCAAGTGGCCCCAACACCCTTATCTCTTGCACTAGATCTGGTGTTCCACTAAGGACTAGGTCTAATATGGCTTCCCCTCTGGTCGGTTCATGAACCAGCTGCTCCAAGAAGCAGTCATTTATTTCATCTAGGAACTTTATCTCCCTAGCATGTCCTGACGTGACACTGACCCAGTCGATACTGGGATAATTGAAATCACCCATTATTATTACTGCGCTTTAACGTTTGTTAGCTTCCTTGATTTCTTTGAGCATTTCATCATCCATTTGGTCATTCTGGCCAGGTGCTCGATAGTACACCCCCACTGCCATCGCTTTCCCCCTTTTATATGGAATTTCAATCCATATAGATTCTACAGCAGATTTTGTTTCCTGCAAAACTTTAATCCTTTCTGAGTCAATGCCCTCTCTAACATAGAGCGCAACCCCTTCACCAATTTGATCAGCTCTATCATTATGATATAGTTTGTACCCAGGTATCACAGTGTCGCACTGGTTGTCCTCCTTCCACCATGTCTCTGATATTCCAATCATATCTAACCATTCATTTAGTGCTATATATTCTAACTCTCCCATCTTATTCTTTAGACTTCTAGCATTTGCATGCAAGCATTTTAGAGAATGTATTTTATTCATGTTAATTTGGCTATTGTTAGACATGGGTAAATTGGGATCTTTAAGCTCTGTCTGCTCCATACTTGAGGGCATTTGGGCTACTTTACTCTTTTGTGGAACCTCTCTGCTTTTGGTAGTATCCTTCAAGGATACATTCTTCCGAACCATCCGCTCTTGGGCGACTGTCGACTTTCCCCTAATATCTAGTTTAAAAGCTGCTCTATCTCCTTTTTAAAGGTTAATGCCAGCAGCCTGGTTCCATCCCGGTTAAGGTGAAGCCCATCCCTTCGGAAGAGCCCCTCCTTTCCCCAGAATGTTCCCCAGTTCCAACAAATCCAAAACCCTCATCTCTGCACCATTGTCTCATCCACGCATTGAGACTCCGGAGCTCTGCCTGCCTTTTGGGTCCTGCGCGTGCAACAGGAAGCATTTCGGAGAATGCTACCCTGGAAGTTCTGGATTTCAACTTCCTACCTAAAAGCCTAAATTTTGCCTCCAGAACCTCCCTACCACATTTTCCTATGTCATTGGTACTGACATGTACCAAGACAGCAGACTCCTCCCCAGCACTATTTAAGACCTTATCTAGGTGGCGCGTGAGGTCCGCTACCTTCGCACCAGGCAGGCATGTTACCAGGCGATCCTCACGTCCACCAGCCACCCAGCTATCTACATGCCTAATGATCGAATCACCAACTATAACGGCTGTCCTAACCCTTCCCTCATGGGCACATGGCCCTGGAGAAACTTCCTCGGTGCGAGAGGGTTTTACATCACCTGGAGGACAGGTCCTAGTTACAGGATCACTTCCTGCCACACCAGGGTGATGCTCTCCTGTCACGTGACCTCTCTCCTCCATGGCAACAGGGGTGCTGCCAGACTGGAGGTGGGACTTCAGGACTATATCCCTGTAGGTCTCGTCTATGTACCTCTCTGTCTGTCTTATGTTTTCCAAGTCTGCTACTTTAGCCTCTAGAGAACGGACTTGTTCTCTGAGAGAAAAGAGCTCCTTGCACCTAGTGCACACGTAAGACCTCTCACCAACTGGGAGAAAATCATACATGTGACACTCAATGCAAAAGATTGGAAAGTCCCCATCCCGCTGCTGGACTGCTGTCTGCATCTTAGTTTTAAGTTTGTGTCTAGATCTTTAAGTTCTTACTTACTAGGGGTTGCTATGGGTATTTATACCAATAAAACTGTACCTAATACGTTTAATATATCTTGTTCACCTGAAGCTTAATTAATCTCAGGTCCTTAGTGTATGACTGATTTGGGTAATGAGCTTCACCTGAAAGCACCTCCTGTCTTTTAAGATGTTTAAGTACCTATAAAGCTATGATTATCCCAGGGGAGGGAGGGAAATAACACTTATTAAAAGAGGGCTGCTACACAGTACCCTATCTTGTGCTGCTGAGGTAAGCTAAATTCTGATTTGATTTAAATTATAGCTCTTAGCAGCTGCTAGCCTCTAACTTCTTATGAAATTTAAACTACAAGCTCTCTGATGGGTACTAAATTTAACCAGAAAGCTCTCTTCTGTGTGTTAAATTTAAACTAAAAGTACTTTGCTGTTACTTGGCCCTGAGTGACTATTATATTTAAACTACAAGCTCTCTGCTGGGTATGAAATGTAACCAGAAAGCTCTCCTCTGTGTTTTAAATGCAAACTTTAATTGCTGCTACTAGGCCCTAACTGATCCAACAAAAAACAGTGGATTCACAGATTAAGTAGCTTTAATACAAATAATTCTTTTTAGAAAATTACCAGAAGTATATACTCACAGTTGCAGATTTCTCTCCAGAAGTAACAGTCCCCCTTTCTAGTCCTTCAAGACAGAGGTTCACAGAGCTCTGGTTGAGCTATTTATCGAGTTGAGCTTGATGCTGAAAACTTCTTGCAGAAATAGAAGTGCAGGAGGGACTCTCCAGCGGATGGTGTTCAGGTCCCAAACATTGAAGGCACCAATTATGGGTGTCTAAAACTAATTTGTAAGCGCCACAGTTAAAACACATTCTAGTGGCTAGCATTTCCCTGAGGAAAAGTGAAGAGGCCTAGCAGGCCAAAACCTGTCAGGCACTAAAGAGGAAAAATTTCCCACAAATGGAAATATTTGTAGAAGAAAAGAAAAAGAAAACACCGGCGGTACTGGTGCATCGAGGGAAGGTAGACGCGACCACAAGAAAAAACAAAAATAAAGGAAGAATTTTCTGCGGTGACAGGAGGACATCCTGCCGGCTCCGCGGAAAAATGAAAACTGAGGAGAGGCAGTTGGGAAAGGCGGGAAGGCAGCTTCCAAAAGCGTTCTGATTGGACGCTGGGGAGCATTCCCACGCAGACTCCATCGGTACCAACATACCCATATGTGAAGACTCATTCCTGCTTGTTCCTGGAGATTACTTCTTTTCCTTTGCTTTCACTCAGCTCTTTTATACGGGTTTTTTAGCGCAGGGACTCAATATCATCTGCCACACAAAACGTGCAATCCATAGGAACTTCCCCTAGGTCAGTGATGGCTAACCTTTTTGAGCCCGAGTGCCCAAACTGCCGCACAAAACCAAAGAATTTCCTCAAAGTGCCAGCACGTCAATTAAAGCCTCATTTGCATAAGGTGCCTCATTTGCATAAATATTTGCATAATGTTACCATACACTAACTTTTAGTAAACATGCCTCTTAATGAGTATATGGATAAAGAAAGACTAAAAGGTTTCTACATTACTATAATCCAGTGCCAACCGCCAGGCACATTAGGAACTACTACAAACGCTGCCCATTTAGAACCCATAGCAAACCCGCCGTATCCTAACAGCAGTACCAGGACTCACAAAGCACCATACCCTAACTATCAAAAGGCAACACTGCAAATATTAAACCAATACATTTCAGAGAACAACAATACATGACCTACTGGGGAAAGAACAAGTGGCAATGTCAAATAGGAATTATATAAACAGAATACCTCAGCTCAGTTACACATGCAGAACAGACCATCACCAAACAAGGAATCACAATTTAGAAACAGGAAGACAATAATTAAACTGGGAACCCCAAAAGCCAAACTTGGAATATACAACAACACTGTAGAAATAAAACTATAAATTAATTTCCTCTTGTACTAAACAAAGCGCAAAAATTAATGATGCACATTTCCCAGAGCTGACATATTCCAGTTAATAAATTCAAAATAAAGAGATATTTTTCTACCTTTTGTGCATTTTTTTTCAGTTGCAATTGTTCCAGCCACTTTCTTCTGGTTTCTTCGTGTCTTCTGCTAACTCTCCATCTGCTGTCCATTTGTCCTTTCTTCTGTCTTCTTGGTTTTTTTTTTTCCATTCTCTCTCTACATCTGCTTTAACATACTAATCTTTCTCCTTTTGCTCTTTCCTCATTCCTATTTCATCTACTCAAAATTTACCCCTCCATCCTCAATCCCCACTTATTCTCCCAATACCCGGCCAATTGTAGATTTTTTATCCCTCCCACACAAAATATTTTTCCCCTCTCCATTTTACTCTCCCAGCCCCATCCCATTCTAATCCTCCCCCAACACCAGCTCCCTTCTAGTTCCAGCCTCACCCAGCATCCATTCCCTTCTAGTCCCTGCATCAGCCCATTTCCAGTCCTAGCAGCCCCCCAACCCATTTCCAGTCCTAGAAACCCCCCAACCCAATACCAGTCCTAGCCCCCCCTCATCAACCCACTTCCAGTCCTAACCCCCCATCACCCCATTTTCAGTTTAAGCCCCCCCTATAACCCATTACCAGTCCTAACCCCCATCAGCCCACTTCCAGTCCTAACCCCCCCATCAGCCCACTTCCAGTCCTAACCCCCATCAACCCATTTCCAGTCAGCCCCCCATAGCCCATTGCCAGTCCTAACCCCCCCATCAGCCCACAGTCCATTACCAGTCCTAACCCCATCAGCCCACCTCAAGTCCTAACCCCTCCCCATCAGCCCATTTCCTGTCCTAGCCCCCCCATAGTCCATTATCAGTCCTAACCCCCCATAGCCCATTACCAGACAGCCCCCATCAGCCAACAGCCCATTACCAGTCTTAACCCCCCCATAGCCCATTGCCAGTCCTAACCCCCCATCAGCCCACAGCCCATTACCAGTCCTAACCCCATCAGCCCACCTCAAGTCCTAACCCCTCCCCATCAGCCCATTTCTTGTCCCAGCCCCCCCATAGCCCATTATCAGTCCTAAACCCCCCCATAGCCCATTACCAGTCCTAACCCCATCAGACCACCTCCAGTGTTAACCCCCATCAGCCCATTTCCAGTCCTAACCCCACCCAAAAGCCCACCTCAAGTCCTAACCCCTCCCCATCAGCCCATTTCCTGTCCTAGCCCCCCATAGCCCATTACCAGTCCTAACCCCACCCAACAGCCCACCTCAAGTCCTAACCCCTCCCCATCAGCCCATTTCCTGTCCTAGCCCCCCATAGCCCATTACCAGTCCTAACCCCACCCAACAGCCCACCTCAAGTCCTAACCCCTCCCCATCAGCCCATTTCCTGTCCTAGCCCCTCATAGCCCATTACCAGTCCTAAGCCCCCATCAACCCACTTCCAGTCCTAATCCCATCAGCCCATATAGACTTAGCTCCCCCATAGCCCATCACCACTCCTAACCTCCCCCAGCCCATCACCACTCCAAACCCCCCCTCAGCCCATTTCCTGTCCTAGCCCCCATAGCCCAGTACCAGTTCTAGCCCCCCCCAACAGCCCACAGCCATTACCACTCCTAACCCCCCCAGCCCATCACCAGTCCTAACCCCCCAACAGCCCACAGCCATTACCACTCTTAACCCCCCCCCAGCCCATTACCACTCCTAACCCCACTGCCATTCAGCACTCCTACCCCCACATCAGCCCATTTCCTGTACTTCCCCCCCCCAGCCCATCACCAGTCCTAACCCCCCAACAGCCCACAGCCATTACCACTCCTAACCCCCCCCCCAGCCCATCACCAGTCCTAACCCCCCCCCGCCATTACCACTCCTAAACCCCCCCCCCCCCAGCGAAATTTTTTTTACAAAGAAAGCTGTCGCTGCCGGGGCCGGGGCCGCCGCAGCAGAATCGAGTGTGCCGCGGGGCCCCCCCGCCCAGCAGAGCCTGCCCTCCGTCCCCGGTATCACCTCTCTCAGCTGCCTCCAGTCACACGCGCCGGCTTTCAGAGCGCGAGGGAAGTTTCTCCCTCGCTGCTCTGTTAAGCCCGCGGGGGCTGATGGGAACTTCCCATCAGCCCCCGCGGGCATAACAGAGCAGCGAGGAAGAAACTCCACTCGCGCTCTGAAAGCAGGCGCGTTTGACTAGAGGCAGCTGAGAGAAGGTGATACCGGGGACGGAGGGCAGGCTCTGCTGGGCGGGGGGGCCCCGCGGCACACTCGATTCTGCCGCGGCGGCCCCGGCCCCGGCAGCGGCAGCTTTTTATTTTTATTTTTTTTAATGCCGCATATTTTGATTGCGGACCTTCCCGCGTGCCAGCTGCAAGGCCTTCGCGTGCCACAGCTGGCACGCGTGCCATAGGTTCGCCATCGCTGCCCTAGGTCAATATCATTACTGTCCCATTGCATTTCTTCAAACTCAGGGCTTACTGAGTTTGGCTTTAAATTGTTATAGCAGAGTTTCTGGTAACCTCCCTCTGCTAACTCTGGTATTTCCCCTGGACACAATTCTGCACAGTAAGGTTTAAAAATACCTTGGGCTGTGGAGACTCCTCTCTGGCTTTCAGCTAGTTCTCTCCAGCTGTAAGGAATTACTTTCTGCTCTTCTGTTTGTACTGCCTGTCGAGAGGACTGCCCCGGCCCTCTGCTCCTGGGTGAGTTTTTCAAACTCCTGGCTTTAGAGCTGGGTTCCCACCTAGGCAAACTCTAAAGCCTTTCATCCAGCCCTGAGGACTGAAAGGTTCTCTGCTCTTTCTCCCTCAGCAGGTTCCTGACAACAGGCTGTACCTTCTCTCCTTCTGTTCTGCTGGCTTCAATTTCAGACCTGCAGATAGGTTCCTTACAAGGTCTCCAACTCTGGGAAGTTTCTGAGCCTCTCCAACCACGTCTCCTCCAATCTAGAGCGCTTGGCCTTTTCTCAGAAGCTTTTTCTCTCTTCCTCCCTTCGGAAGTTCTGCCTCTTCCCCTGCTCTCCTCCCAAGCTTCTAGCTGGGGTTTAAATTTCTGTTCCCTGAGGCTTGGCTCTGCCTTGCTGCACAGGTGTGAGTAATCAAGATCCAAGCTTGCTGCTATGTCAGAGCTTGGGTGTGTCAGCTCAGCCCCTGTCTCCCCCTCTGCTTGCCTCTCTTTTGCCAATACTGAGACGTGTGTGCTGGCTGACTATCAGTATCTTTAAAGGTAAAATCCTTCTTTCCTTCTATTTCCATAAGCTCTGCAGGGGCTTCTACATCACAGTGGATAAATCTGTACTCCTTCCTGTTTCCTCAGCCCACAATCTGGGGGTTGTCTTTGACTCCTCTCTCTCTTTCTCCACACATATCCATCTGATAGCTAAAGACATGCCATTTCTTTCTCTATAACATCAGCAAAATCCGCCCTTTCCTTTCTGACCACACTACTAAAACGCTTATCCACTCCTTAATCACCTCCCGTCTTGACTACTGTAATCTACTCCTTGCTGGTCTCCCTTTGAATCATCTCTCTTCCCTTTAATCTGTTCAACACTCTGCTGCACGGCTAATCTTCCGCCAGCCTCATCATGCCCATATTACTCCTCTTCTCAAGTCGCTTCATTGGCTCCCTATCCGTTTCCGCATCCAGTTCAAACTTCTCCTGCTAACCTATAAGTGCATTCACTCTGCAGCTCCTCACTACCCTTCTTCTCTTATCTCTCCTTACATCTCCCTCAGGAACTAGCAAACTGCTTCTATCTGTGCCCTTCTCTTCTATTGCTAACTCCAGACTTTGCTTCTTTCACCTTGCTGCACCTTACGGCTGGAACAAACTACCTGTGTCTGTGCGCCAGGCACCTTCTCTGACCCTCTTCAAATCCAGGCTGAAAACTGCTTTTGGGTCTTGACTCACCTGATCTCCTTTTTCTTTTTCTTTCTACTTGTTTTATCCCTGTCTACACCTTCTGTGTCTGTCTTGACTAGATTGTAAGCTCTATGAGCAGGGACTGTCTCTTACATGTCTGTGCAGCGCTGCATACAACTTGTAGCACTATACAAATGTTCAGTAGTAGTAGTAAAGCCCAGGATATTATCACACTTCTGTATTGTTTCATGGTGAGACTGCACCTTGAGTACTGTGTGTAGTTCTGGTGGCCCATGTAAAAGAATATATATTGCACACATACATACATATACACACATACATATACAGTATATAAACTGCAACCAAACAGAAAATTGATAAAGGGGATGGAAGGATACCCCTTTGAGGAAAGGCTTAAAAGGTTAGGGCTCTTCAGCTTGGAGAAGAGATGGCTGAGACGAGATATGATAGAGGTCTATAAAATAATGAATTGAGTGGACAAAATGTAGATCGTTTTTTTACTCCTCCAAAAAATATATAGAATAGAGACACACAATGAGGCTACATTACAGCTTGGGCTGAACTGTCATGCTGGTATGTCATGGTTGTAACCTGCTTTTTCCTTCCCTCTTGCCTCTTCTATTCCTTTGACTATCACTGTATCTCTTAATCTGTCCTATCTTATAAATTGCGTTCTTTTCATATTTTCTGTAACATTTATATTGTATGGTAAACTGCTCTAATGCTTCGGCCTGAGCGGTATATCAAATGTAACATTAAAGATTTAAGACTAATCGGAGAAAATATTTTTTCATCCAACACTTTGGAATTTGCTACCACAGGATGCAGTAAAAGTGTTAGTGTAGCTGGGTTTAAAAGAGGTTTGGACAAGTTCCTGGAGGAAAAGTCCATAAACCATTATTAAAGAGGACTAGGGAAATCCACTGCTTACTCCTGAGATAAGCAGCATGGAATCTGTGTGGCTTTTGGGAACCAGTCAGGTACTTGTGACTTGGATTGGCCACTGTTGGAAACAGGATACTGGGCTTGATAGACCTTTGGTCTGATCCAGTATAGCAAATCTTATGTTCTTATCCCAGTAAAATAATTGGGACTCGTCCAAGAGTGTGGATCTTTGCAGTCAGAGGAAGTGGGAGGGCTTTTTCTTTGGGGGGCGGATGGGGCTCAAGCACTACCCCAAGCTCCACCCTACCTCTGTCCCAGGGCCCGTCCTGTGGGCAGAGACACTTCCTGTTCCGCCCACTGGGATTCAATCTTCTGTGAGCCAACAGGAAGGGTCTTTGCCGCGATTGTGACTTTTCTTCTGCCTGCAAGGAATGGGATCCACGGAGGCAGACTGTTGTCTGCTGGCCACGATGACTGCAAAGACCCTTCTTGTCTGCCCGTGATCCTTGTAGGCAGACGGAACGGTCTTTGCGATTATCATGGCTGGCAGGATCCTATCCCCCGTAGGCAGAAGAGAAGCCGCAATCACAGCAAAGAGCCTTCCTGTCTGTCTGCGGGGATCTGATCTCCCGCGGGCAGACAGGAAGGGGCTTTTCTTCTGTCCGCAGGGGATAGGATCCCCATGGGCAACTTGCTGCCTGCCATGCTGCCATTTTAGTTGGGCCAGGGCCTGTGTAGTCCACCCCTTTCCGCCGCCTATATCTGCAGTTGTTTCATTATGCACCATGTCCCACATGACTCCATACACAACCCATCCGAGAAAAAAATGTGTCGACAGTCATAACAGAAGAACAACCTTACCTGGATAAAAGAGCATGCAACAGTACCACTGCGCAGCTGGTTCAGCAGCGTCTCACACACAGCAACATCAGGAACACTGGTCACACCATCTGTAATGATTATTATACCTGCACAGGGCATAAAGACATTCTTTTTTAATCTGGTTAATTAATATTCCATGCTGACAGTCTGACTGTTTCCCTCCCCTTACTATAAGGCACTCCATAAGGCAAAGAACATCATGTCTATGTGTGATAGATATGTCGCGTTCACACACTATATTCATGCTACCTTTGCCGTGCTTAAGCAGAGCACCTTTAGTTCAAGAGAGGCATGCCTCTAGTCTCACTCTAGAACACAGTAAACATGCCTCAACTCAAGCTCCCTTCCAGTGATCACTACACACAAGACCACAACCCCCCTGTAAGCACACAGAATATGTCCCTCTAGCATTTTTCCTAATAGGAGAATATATTAAACAGCACTGACCTGCGCTGGAGTAGGCAGGCAGTAACTGCAGGGCCAGGATCCCCTGGCGAATCATGCTGACCAGCCCAATGTCTGCCGTTACTATGGACACTCCTAGTTTTTTATCGGCAGATGCTCCTGTGGAGCATGTGGGATCATCTTCATTAATGGGGTGTGCAAGTACCTGAAATTCAAAAAGAATATTTCATTTCTATGCTTCATCATAATATTGTAAAACCAGCAAAACATACAGATACCAAGGCTCCTCACCCCACTAATCATTAGTGATAGTCTGTTGTGGTTCTGCAAATTATACAGGACCAAATTTAAAACTACTCCGATTTTCAAGGCCCTCGGACAAAATGGGCCAGAATACCTAAAGAATAAGTTGGCTCTCTACACACCTTTTTTTTACATCTTGAAGGCCATCTCAAGGAGCATCCCTAACTGTACCCGTGCCAAAGTTAATCACATGCTACGACACCTGCCAGGCAGCTTTCTCAGGAGTAGCCCCCCACTTGGAAACTTTTCTTTTTAGCATGTAAAGCACTGTGAAGCTCTGAAGTCCGTCTTCGGCATTAAACATTAAAACTCACCTGGCTGCTCAGCTCATACTGCTGCTGCAGAATCTCAGCCACTCTGTTCTCAAACTGACCCAACTGTGCGTAAACATGCTGCAGAAAAGCTTCCAGGCTAGATGCATCCAGCTGACGGCCCTGGACCAGTACCTGAGTCATAGGCACAGAGACAGCATGTTACCACTGGGCTCCATATCTCCACAAAAACAAGATGTCAGAGAGGAAAGGAAAAGTTACAGCCCCACAGATACAGGTAAGGAGTGGGACGACAGTCACATTCTCTGAGATAAAGGAGCAGTTGTTCATGCTAAAACGCAAGAGATACAGGCATGGTAGACGACATCAAGGGTCAGAAGTACCTGGTGGGATTGCAGTCCAATGATAGAACAGTAGGCCTGGATGGTAACAAAGATCTCTGGTTGGTACATTATGTCTGACCCTGGGATGCGGAAGGGACGGACCAACCCATTTAAACAGTGCGACAAGGCATGGAAGACTTCATCAGATATTATCTCTCCTGTTGAATCATCCTGAACAAACATAACATTAGGTGTTAAAGGAATTTTGGCAAGTTTAATAAGGGAGAGCTAAGAAAACTGCTGACATTTCTTTCTGCATAAGCCTGCTGTTGCTCTCTGTGCTGTAAAGTAGGTGGAGTCAGTCATCTTCATCTAAGCTTTCCTAACAGGGGCTACACATTCCAAGCAAAGATGACTTTGTGGCTTTTTAAATTACTAGCTCTCTAAGAGCCTGGGAGCTCTTAAAAGGGTTTTGGTACATTTTTAAAACAAAGTTACAATCTTTTTTGGTGCTTTAGTTTAAAAGGGGAAATATATTCTTTAGTGGGATAGGTTTAAAACTCTGCTTTAGACTCTCTCAGCCCTTTGAAGTTATTGACACCTCATCAGGAGTTAGATCCCTCCCTATTCTCCCCCCAACTCCCACCCACCCCTAGTGAGCAGTCTTGCTTTATAGGGCACCTCCCCAATTAACTACACACAGGGACTTGGAACACCACATTTTGAACACACTTAAGAGATTTAACTGCTTTTTCTCTGAAAGGACAGCTGGGAAACCGGCTGGTACTTTGGTAGGTCTCTCTTTTGCTTCAATAGATACTTACCTAAGCTCCACCAACTGAACAATGGCTGGGAAAAATCATATTGCCAAAGCTGTTGCTCAGATTAGAGCTTCTGTCTCTGTCCAGACAGAGGTCCCAATGCCCGTTGAAGGACCGATTCCATGTGCAGAGTGCCTGCATGCTGCTCTCAGAAAACAAGTGGAGGAACTCGGAGAGGAGGTGGCGAAGTTGAGGAGCATTCAAGACAGTGAGAAGTACATTGATGAGATGCTTCTTGCAACATCCAAGCTCTCCAGCAGAGGAGAAGATGGGAGCCTACAGAATGACGAAGGTTGGACACAAGTCACCAGGGCCTGCAGAATCACCAATCTAACTTCTCCAGCCCTTGAATTAAAGAATCATTATGAAGCCCTGGAAGTGGAGGAGGTGAAAGCATCCCTGGAAAGGGAAGAACCAGAGCCTGAGCACCCCAAAGTTGCAGAATTAGCGACCACAAGGAAGCGAAGGGTAGTGGTGGTTGGTGACTCTCTTCTGAGAGGTACTGAGGCGCCCATCTGCCCATCAGACTTGATGTCCAGAGAGGTATGCTGTCTGCCAGATGCCAAAATCTGAGATTTAACAGAGATTTTGCCGAGACTCATCAAGCTCACTGACTATTACCCAATGTTTCTTATCCATGTCGGCACAAATGATACTGCCAGGTATCCCTCTGAGCGTATCAAAAGTGACTTCATGGCTCTGGGACAGAGGGCGAAGCAGATATGTGCACAGGTGGTGTTCTCTTCAATCCTCCCTGTTGAGGGTAAAAGCCAAGGCAGAGAGGCTCACATCCTGGAGATGAATGCATGGCTGCGTGGATGGTGTCATCAAGAGCATTTTGGTTTCCTAGACCATGGGATGCTGTTCCAAGGGTTGCAGAGCAGAGATGGCGTCCATTTGTCCAAGAAAGGTTGACGTGTCTTTAGTAGCAGACTGACTAATCTACTGAAGAGGGCTTTACACTAGATTCGTTGGGGATGGGTAAAGAAAGCCCCCAGGTAAGTGAAACATTAAATACCTTTATGGAAATGGGTAAAAAGGGCAACATATGGAAAGCGATGTGTATAAATGCCCGTAGTATGGGAAATAAGATCTCAGCTTTAATAGGAGAGGCTGACTCGGATACAGTGGCAGTTACAGAAACATGATTCACAGAAAATCATGACTGGGATGTAACTATACCAGGCTAAACTTTATTCAGAAAGGACAGGATAGGAAGAAGGGGAAGAGGAGAGAAACTGCTGATGTTCTGGATGGATGGGAACGTGCAGATACGCCTCTGCGCGATCGAGAGTCAACCAAAATGTCCGCTTCCTACCGCAATTATTACTGTGAAAATGCGGTACCCGGAGAAAATAGTTCATGCCCTCGAAGTCGAGAATTGGGTGAAAGGATCCTTCCTTTTGCGCACCACGAAATACATGAAGCATCGACCGCAAATGTACTAGTCTCGCAGAACCAGTTCCACGGCTCTCAGCTGCAGGAGACAAGTCAAGGTCTCTTCTACTGCTGCCAACACCACTGCACCCACTTTGGGCGATCAAAGGAGCTTGTTCTTGCTCTGGCAGTGGGTATAGGCGCATCATGGATTGCACCCCTTTAAGGCCAACCTCCAGCAGATCCCACTCATCCTGGATCATCTGTCCTACTACTCCATGTACTGGTAAGACTTTCTGCGATTTCCGTACCGCCTGAAACAGCAGATCCTACAGCGCCTCTTCCTCTGCTGGGAGGTTAGCAGGCATATTCAGGGCCTTGAGGGTCTCCAAGGTACACAGAATGTGAGCCCTTGGGGATGAGGAATTGTATCCGTACCCGCTTGTAGTGATTGTAAACCACCCTAATGGCCTTCGGCCTGGGCAGTATATCGAGAAATTGCATAAACATAAACAAAGATGAGCGCTGGTAGCTCCTCAGAGCGGAAAACCCAGACAATCCGGGCCTGATCCTTCTCTTCTGGGCTCTCTCCTTATTCCAACTCCTCCTGCAGATCTAGTTCCATGTCAAGGTCTTCCCCATCCAGCCCCTCAGACAATGGCGATTGCTGCCACTCCTCTAAGCCTCTAGCCCGCTTAGACGCCACTGCTCCTGACTCGTGCTCTTTTGCATCTGACATCCTCTTAGCCCTGTGTTCCGGGGCTGAGGAGCCACTTGGTAGGCAAAACGCCTTATGCAAAAATAAGACAAACTCCGGTGAGAACTCCCGCGGGAACCCTACTGCTCCCTGGGCTTGAGGGGTGGATGGTACGGGCATCCTGCAGGGACAGGGGGACGGATCCGTTGAAAGTAACATGGCACCCACCCGCCCCCAGGTCTCTTGCAACCGGGAGGGCCTCTCTTGCCTCATCTTATCCTGCAGCTCCTGCTCCCATGACAGCCTCTTGCGTGCAGTTTAGGCAGATGCCTGCCTCCGAGACCACACCAAATCGGGGACTGCATATCTTGAGGATTTTTAGATTGTGCTGCAGTGTTGTATCTTAAAGATATGAAATGGACCTTGCCCTGATCCAAATCAAACCGACACTTTCTCCGAGTAAAGTTTACATTTTTCTTCTAATACTACAAATGACTATAAGGGAGTACAGCTTCCCTTACAAGCAATATTACAGATTTAATAGGTACATAATCTGGGCTAAGAGACAAGAGATGATCATGTCAGGTTACTCACTGACCATAGACAGATGGAAGGATTTCATTTGCTTCCTATCCACTGACTATCTTTCAAATTACATACATTTCTTGTATGCAGGTACTTCCTGTTTTCCACAGAGCTGTAGCTGCTACAAACCTATATACAGCACCTCTTTTTTTTTTTAACACCTATCTTTATTTCTATCTCTGAATTTTTAATCTGACCCTTCTCAGGAGAAAGTAACAAATGTCTCAACCAACTGCCACTTACCTAACAAGGCACAACAGCACTCCGAAATCTGCCAGCAACAATGATTAGGCTTTTCCCACATGTCTACATCAATTCATTGTGCATTGAATCAGCTTTGAGCTGTATAACACAAGGAATGCTTAAGGATTAAGTGGGGTTCACGCCCCTTGATACCATCCTATACCAGGCACTGCAGTCTGGCCGGCATGGTACTGTACTACTAAACCAACTAACCACATATCAATATGACATATTCAATTGCCAACGGAATATAAAAAGAGGAGGGGGTGTATTAATTCTCACCAAAAAAGACCTACAATTCACTCTAAAAAACCTAAATAATATAGATGGAATGGACATCATTAACATAGAAAATAAAACCTTGGCTCTCACCCTCATATACAGACCCCCAGCATCCGATTACAAAAACCTCACCCCTATTCTAGAACTCGCTTGCACAGCGTCGCAAAGCAAACCACTTATACTCCTTGGTGATTTGAACCTCCCATCATTGAACCACACACAATCAGATAACTTCATAGATGCTATGACACAAATGGGGGTTCACTCAGATAATACATGCTCCCACACACAAGAAAGGCAACATACTAGACGTAATCTTCCTCTCATCCACACTCTGCAGTCACTTACCACATTACACTCCGAATATAACAGAAGTACCCTGGTCAGACCACCATCTTATCACAATACAGCTACCAGCACAAATCCCAAAAAACAACACAAGCACAACTCCACATACATCACGTTTCATACGCTTTGACAAAGACACATTCCTTGACAAAGTATTACCCAAACTAAACACAGTCTCATCAGACATCAACTCAACCATAGCTCATTGGAATCTAACGATTCAAAAAGCAGCGCTCCCCACACGAGTCTTACATAAACAAACAAAAAAGACAGAAAAATGGTTCACCAAAGAGCTGACACAACTAAAAAAACAACTGAGGAGACTAGAAAAGAGATGGAGAAAACTTAAATCTGAGGAAAACAAATCCCAATACATGCTCCTACTTATAGAATACAAAAACGCAATCAACAAATCAAAAAGAGACTACCACTCCAAAATAATAAACTCATCCATCAACCGCCCTAGGGAGTTATTCGCGATAGTAAGAACACTAACCAAAACTAATAACACCGAACCTAAACAACAAGCAATGAATATACAATCACTAGCAGAACATTTTGCAGAAAAACTAAAAAACAAGACCATTACCCCGACTCCATTATTACCAAACACAACAACCACCCACATATGGACAAATTTCCAGTTGATAGAACAAAAGCAACTCCTCAAAATTATAACAATGATAAACACCACCACCTCCCCACTCGACCCATGCCCTGTATCATGGATTAAGTGTGCAAAAAATGAACTGGCGGTAAACATACAAGATATAGTTAATCAATCCCTTTCACAAGGCATCATGCCTGATGCCCTAAAACTCACAACACTCCGACCAATAATAAAGAATAATAAGCTTGACTCAAAAGACCCGAACTCATACAGACCCATAGCCAGCATTCCATTCATTGCCAAAATAATAGAGAAAACAATCCAAATTCAGTTACAGGAACACATTGATGAGCACAAACCACTTGACTCACACCAATTTGGCTTCCGCCCATCCCACGGAGTAGAAACCCTCCTAATCACACTAATGGACTTTCTCATCAGGGGCACAGATGACAAACACCATGGTTTCTTACTCCTATTTATAGATATCTCAGCCGCCTTCGATAACATCAATCACCCGACACTGATCAACAGATTAGAGAACCTAGGAATAGGCGGGACGGTCCTTAACTGGTTCAAATCCTACATCTCACATAGATTAATACGAGTCCAAATTGACCAACAAGCATCAGAAACATTCCCACAAGGACAGGGAATACCCCAAGGATCGGCCCTTTCAGCCCTCCTATTTAACCTATACCTCCAACCGATAACAAACATATTTAAAAAACACAAGATTAACCATTTTATTTATGCCGATGACATCATGCTAGCTATCCCCATAACCATTAAAAACCCTACATATGACTCACTATCCAAATGCATGGCAGAGACCTCCTCCTGGATGGAATCTAACCACCTCAGCATCAACCTCAAAAAACTGAGGCAATGTTTGTAACGAGGTCATCTATGACTGAAAACACTTACCCTGAAACAATCACAATCAACAAAACCTCCATACCTGTTAAAAAACAAGTAAAATACTTAGGAGTAATAATAGACCACACTCTCACCATGATACCACACATAAAACAAACAGTAAAAACTATTTTCTACAAACTCAAAACTATTCAACACCTAAGACCACTCCTCGAAACACAAGACTTTAGATCTGTAGTAAGTACCCTGATCACCCTCATTTCGACTATTGCAATAGTCTCCTTATAGGCCTTCCTCAAAAAAAACACATACCTCCTACAAAGAGCTCAAAACATCTGTGCTAAAGTAATTGCTAAAGCTCGCTTAACAGATCACGTAACCCCAATACTGCTAGAACTCCACTGGCTCCCTATAAACAGTCGAATTAAATACAAAATTATCCTAACAACCTATAAACTTATAAATGACATAACCCCCTCACACCTATCCACATTACTGCACTCTCCAACATCGACAAGGACCCTCAGACAAAACGCAGCCCACTCTCTCATCATACCAAAAGCCATCCGGAAGACTAAGAAAACCACTAGCTCCAGAGCATTCTCATTCACTGCTCCTACACTCTGGAACAACCTCCCTATTGAACTTCGCACCATAAAAGACCTCATCCAATTCAGAAAAGAATTAAAGACTTACCTGTTCACTGAACATTTTGAAATCCCCTACTCCCCCAAAGCCAGCCCCACTACAAACGTGGAAACAATTACACAAACTCCCTTAATCCCAACACCATAACCGCATGCCTGCCCACCCTCACACACGCCCCAAAGAAGACATAAAAGGAACTAAATTCCAGCACCTACACAAATACCCGCACTACACACCACACACTGTAAATATACATTTGTAAAAAAGTTTGATGTTTTGTTTTGTTCTGCTTTAATACCCACTAAGTTAAATTTTATTGTTCAATGTAAATAGCTAGTTTCTATTGTTCTATGTAAAGAATGTATACAAATGTGTACAAGACTGTTAACTTGTTATATGTAAACCGCCCTTGATCTCTGGAAGGGGCGGTATAAAAGAAATAGTTAAATAAATAAATAAATAAATAAATGGTGGGAAGGGCTGTGGGCACTCTGCAGGAACGCCCTCAATCTGTACCCGGGTAGGTAAAAAGATCCCCAGCACAGTGCACCTCCACGGGTTCAGGCACAGAGCACTAGATACTTGAACTAAAATAAAATAAAACCAAACCAAAATCTAATTA
Organism: Ichthyophis bannanicus; assembly: GCA_033557465.1. NCBI lineage: Eukaryota > Metazoa > Chordata > Amphibia > Gymnophiona > Ichthyophiidae > Ichthyophis > Ichthyophis bannanicus. The sequence continues at coordinate 299,082,684 of CM066040.1, read as the reverse complement.
ACTGAAACTGAAATTAAAAAGAAACTGCAAATGGCCCCCTAGGAAGAGGCTGCTCTATCCTGCCTTATTCTCCCCGGTGGCTGCCTCTCCCGGGCACACAAAACACAGCAGGGGGTTAAACACATGCAGGACTGAATAAGAAGAAATCATGCCTAAATGCAGCGGGGGGGGGGGGGGGGGGCGAAGTGTCCCACACTGCTGCAGGCTCCCAAACATGTGGCTGCAGGCTGCTCTCTGTCTCCTCTTGTTCTAGCAGTTACTAGAGGTTTCTGCTGTCTTCCCCCCACCCGCCACTCTTACCTTGGAGCCTCTTTGCCGCATGGCTATTCTACCCCTCACGCTCAGCCTTCCTTCCCGGCTTCGGCGCTGAGGGGGGTGACTCGGGGCTGCCAGCTTTCACTCCTGTCAAGCAACTGCAGCCCCTGCAAGCGGCTCCTCACCTGATAATGGGTTCGGGAGCAGCCAGAAGTCTCAGACTAAGGAAGGCCCCCACAAAACTCTCCCCCCCCGAAATCCTGGGGGGAGAGGGAGGAAGAAGGAATATCCTCCCCTCAGCCCTGTTGTCCCCTTGGTTCTCTCTGTTCCTTCTGATTTGTGTTTTTTTTACTTCTACCTTTAAAAACAAAGAAACCTGCACCTTAACAGGGGAAATAAAAAAGCAAACTAACTAAACCTATCTCCTTAGTTGTCCCTTCAGTGAGTCCAGCACCATGGCTCACAACCTCCTCCTGCTGCTTGGAGACTGAGCTTACTGGGGCTGGAGGGCAATGTCAGCTGCATATGTACACTAGTGTCATCAAAAAGATGACATGCTCAGTCTCCAAGTTGCTGAAGAGGTGCACTACCCAGAGGTGCGGGACTGGACTGGCGGGACGATAAGGAATGGGTGATACACATGACAATCTATTATATATAAATAGTAAAAACAATAAAACTACAAAGGCAGTGAAATAGCCCTTGTTAAGATCAAGTGTTTGGATGAGGTTAACTAAGCAGAAATTTTGAAAAGATACTGAAAACGTAAATAATTTGGGGTTACATTTAACTCTTGCAGTAAGTTAGTCCCTATATAAGAAGTAGCCCTGAAAAGATACTTTTACACTGTAGTCTTACCAACTAAAAACATCCAGGGTCAGCAATTGCAAGGTTTTCCAGTCTGATTTTAACTTACTTAGTCAGCAATCTCTCATGGCCCATTCAAGAACTACTTCATGATCATGCCCTAGAAAATCCAGGGCCACCAGCTCCACTCTCCCAAACCACTTTCCTGCTGAGACTGGTCTGGCATGGACAAGAAGGAGTTTCAGTTTTATCCACATTTAACCTTATTCTATTACAGACCAACCAAGTTCTGATGCAAATAATATTCCCTTCTAGCCTAACAGCTGAATCCGCCAGAGTCCAGGACTCCCTATGATTCACATCTGTTTCTCAACCAGGAGGCTGACGAAGTCAAGAATCCCGCAGGGCAATACAAGGACTTACTGCTGACCCCCGACAGCAGCCTGCACCAGCCTACTGTTTTTTGGCTTTCCTTCTTGCTGTGGGCTTAATGTGGCCCCACCTCCTCTGCCTCTGGCATAGGGGCAGATCATTCTCAAAAGGGGTTAATTAAGGGATCGCCCCTTTGGGAGTAATTCAGGGAACTGGCAAATCTAGGACTTTGTGTCTGCTGGCAATTATTTGAGGAGGTGGTGGGATAATTTATGAGCATTTAAGGCAAGAGCAAGGATGGTTCGGATTTTGCTGTCAGATTATTTTACTTTTTTGTGTTTTTATACTGCTTTTCACCGGGACAAAGTGGTGTACATTACAACAACCGAGTTTTACATAGATCAGTGGAACTTAAATACATAATTAATTTCTATTTACAAATGATTGTTATTTTAACAATAGAACTCATATACAGTAGAAGTTACTTGTGTGGAGTGGGATAAAATGTAACATATAGGGTTAACTTCCATTAGTCTCATGGGGGGGGGGGGGGAAACACGTAGGGAATGCAGTTGGATGGGAGAACAAGGTGGGGGTTATGTAATTGAGCCAAGTGTTGGGTGAAGAGGTGGGTTTTGAGTAATTTCCTGAATGTGGACAGGTCATTTGTCAACTGGAGAGTGCGAAGGAGAGAGTTCCAGAGGGACGGCACGTACAATTCAAAAGCTCTATTGAAAGCACTCTATGAACATTCAGCTTTTTCTTGAGGAATGTTTAGCATATTTATTGTGGTTTGTCTTTTGGTTCTGCTAGGGTTGGTGGAGGTTCAATAGTGTTTGTAGATAATAAGCGGATTGTTTGTCGATTATATAGGATTGTGACTGCATAGAAATAAAGATTGTATTTGCTAATGTTTATATATGCACTGCATATATCTTTATGCATTAGTTTTGTACTGGTTTCTTACATTTTAGTATGCTAGATTATTTTCTCGTGTATTATATTTTTATGCTAGCATTGGGAATGGGCTTACCCATTGAAAAGTATGGTATAAATCAAAGTCCAGAACTCCCAGTGGTTCCCATTCCAACATCTCTGCAACACTTCAAATGCCCAGCGAGTCCCATCCAGCCTCCCAGCTCCTTTCAGAACCCAGATCCACTAATCAGCATGCAGCTCTTTCATGACTTGCAGACGAGAAGATGTGTAAAGCAGGGTCAGCACTGTGCTGATACAGCACTTCTGCCTTCTGTCATATTTAGCTATCAAGAGCTGTACTGGCTACAGATTTCTACCCCCTCTATATAACGCTTGGTGCTGGTTGGTCTCAATGGCACTTTGGTCTCCTTTCAATTTAACCAGCAAGGCCACTGACTGTAAACTCACCACAATCCTGGTAGATGGGCTCAAGTCCAACTCAATAACAAAGCGGTACTGCCGAGCGAGGAATGTAACTTGTGTAGACGGCAACAGCAGATATTGCTTCAGCCCCACAGGCTCATCCATCTGCCAACCATTTGGCAAAACGCTGACAACATCTAGCTCCTTATCTGAAGTCTGCTGTAGAAAAAGCAGAAAGACAAGAACATGAAAGTGAAAGAAGTCCAAAACATGCTAAAAAGAGCTCCCCAAATCCGACTGAACCCCCCTCTCCTAGCCTAGAATAGGGGGGTTGGAGGACAAACAGCACCAGATGTTACACAGCAGCAGCAGCAGAGGGGGCTGAGGCAGGATACCAAGGTCCTAGCCACCTTGTGCCCCCTCCTTCCATGCAAATCTTGATTTAATGTTCAGGTAAAGACCTTGTAACGATGCTACTGCACAGAAAGGAGAGATGATAATACTCACCAGCTCGGATTCTGGCATGGGAGAAATGACCTGATTTAAGTTTGACAGAAACCAAGCAAGGCGAACATTGCGGGAAATGCGATAATCCTTCTTCATTAACAGAAATGCCTGTGCTGCCTCCTCCACCTGGGGGGGGGAGACAAGAAAAAGGGATTAGGATAACAAGTCCCCTAATACAGATACAGACTGTTAGAATTAGCCAATAAGAGGGGAGAGAGCCAGCAGATAACAAGAGCACAGAACTGGACTGGAAAGCTCGGGCTCAATGCCGCTTCTCCCCTAAAGCTGATGTATCACCTAACCCTCCATTAACTCAGATACAAATCTGCAACACAGCGCTAGGAGGCATGAAGAGAAGCTAAGACTCACTGCAGGGTCATGCATCTCGTCTGCAAAAATATTTTAAAAAAGAGGCGAGGTTCTTCTGAACAAAGAAGAGCGATCTTATCCAATAATCTTCTACCTGTTTGGCTCCCTTAAGAGCCAGAAAGATTCCTGGATATGGAAGGAGGAAAGAGGAGGTAGCAGGGCCCCATGTGGAGTACTGCGGACAGCAGACCTCAGCAGTGGATGTGGATGAACGGACTACATAGGCCATATTGTCTTTATCATCAGGTTTTCTGTTTCTAAAGCTTTAATACCCTTTCTAGAGGCTAACAAAAACATTATTCATCTTAAGAGACTAAATATTCAAAAATCAAGGACTCGTTATACACAAAGAGAGACACCGTACAGACTAGACATTCTGCCCTGAACTCAAGAACTCCTTCCTCTCCTGAATTCAGATACAGTCCTTGTCTTCACCACCTTCACTGGGAGGTTGGTTCCACACATCCACCGTCCTTCCTGTAAAGAAATATTTTCTTACATTACTGCTGGGCCTATCCTCTTTCACCTTGTTCCAGAACTTCCTTTATTGGAAGAGACCTGGCTCCTGTGCGTTCATATCTTGTAAATATTTAGAAGTCTCCTATCCCACCTTTCCTCCAGTGCATCAAGCCAAATTGTACTCCTGCTGGAATTCTGAACACAGAATTCAAAACTCTGTATCCAAAGGTCTGAATTATGCAAAAGTCTGCATGTTTTGCTTGTCAAAATTACAAAGCATATTTTTGAGTGATATTTTATTTCTGGGTTGTATTTTAAATTAGGTAGTGGAAGAGTGGCCTAGTGGTTTGATATCCAAAAGATCAGGGTTCAAGTCCCACTGGCACTCCTTGTGGCCTTGGGCAGGTCACTTTACCCACCATTGCCTCAGAAGAAAAGGCTGGTAGTCTACTTCTGATCATACCTTGCCAAGAAAACTCAGGGGCTGCTGGGTTGCCAGGAAGTCAGCATTGACTTGACGGCACTTAAAAAAAAAAAAAACCTCCCAAAAAGTGAACAATTTTAAGTTAGTTAGTGTGCAGACTTCCAGCTGGAGTAATATTTAGATCTTTAACTGTTTATGATGAAGACCAGTAAAGCACAGTTACTTACCTGTAACAGGTGATCTCCGGAACAGCAGGAATTAGTCTTCACACATGGGAGACGTCGCCGACGGAGCCCACACGGGAATGCTCCCCAGCCTCCAATCAGAAGGCCTTTGGGAGCATACCCCGCGCCTGCGCAGTGGCTTCCCGCCCTTCCTACTGCCTCTCCCCAGTTGAGTTTCATAGCTGAGCCAGAAGGAGAGGAGAGGAAGGAATAGAGAAAAAAGAGATACAACTCCTAGGGGAGGTGGGCGGGTTGTGAAGACTAATTCCTGCTGTTCCGGAGATCACCTGTTACAGGTAAGTAACTGTGCTATCTCCAGGAACAAGCAGGAATGAGTCTTCACACATGGGGACTCCCTAGCTTAGGATGCCTGGGGAGGTCCCATAAGCGCAGCCCAGGATGGGATGGCATTCGCCCAGCCTAAATCCCCGGCATCCCCTGAGGGATGGAGGGCAGGAGTTGAATAGAGGAACAGCGAATCTACAGACTACAGAGGGGGTCTTTAGAGTGCAGAACAGGTAACATTAAGATACAGCAAAAAAAACCCAGGCTACGGGAAGAGTAGCGAGAGGGATGCACAAATAGTATCAGTAAGCATTTAATGAGTAAATGCCCTAGTACCATGTAGAGCTTACCGGCCACTAAGTTTTAATGAAGTAATGGTGTGGAACCCCGTAGGGCTTACCTACCGGGTTGCAGGAAGCAGACCTGTGGTGAAGGCACCGTAGACGCAGTAGCGAAGTCGTCAAGGAAACTTCGCCGCAGCGAGGAGGAAGCTCCAAATCCGGAAGGCTAGGAGATCCAGGCGTCAGCTGGGTCAGGAGAAAAACGGCAGGTCTTCCAGGAGGCTTAGTGCAAGCTGAGCACTCCCTTAGGAGTAGAGTCCAGAACTCAGAGGACTAACAGTAGAAGATTGGCCGAACCAGAGAGCCCATTCCAGAGAAGAGTAGGGGTGCACCCCGGAGCAGAAGGAGTACACAGGCTACCCTAGCGAGAGATAGGGAGACAAGGGTCCGAACCCCCGGGAGGAGGACCTAACTGAAAAGGAGCTGTAGACTCCACAGCGGTAGAGTACCACCAGTCCGCGGCCCGATCGAGGAATAGGCAGGCGAACTGGCCGGACCCCGGGGGGGGGGGGGGCGTGAGTACCGGCCATAGGGAAAAAGGCGGTATAGCACAGGTACTGCGGGCATCCCCCCAATATGCGCCTATCGCGCAGGAGATATCTAGTATATCTAAGCCGGTGGGCATGAGGGCGCCCACTCCGGTACTAATGCAGGTATGTCGAGGGGCCTACCTCCCTGCGCATCACCCTGGTAAGGCGGATCTGCCATCGATCCACAGAGCATCCACCTGGAAGGTGGCAGCAAGATCCGTCAATAGAGGGATCTATTCCAGAGGACAAGGGCAGATCGGCGAACCAACAGCGCGGTAGCGTGGGGGACAGGGGATAGCATCAGTCTGGTAGAACGCCACAGGGGCTGGAGGCCCTATATGTGTCCCCAGGACCTGCACGCAGAACTCGCCCCCCCCCCCCCCACACAGACGGGGGACAGGAAGGTAATTCCGGTACGGAAGCAATCAGCAGGGGGATACCGGCTGAGAAGGGTTCGGAGACGTACCGAAGGGTAATAAGTTGGCCGTTGGCCATAGCTATCACGGAATAGAGATGGTCTCCCTACTAACGGAAGGAGAATACCCGAACCCCTAGATAAGCCTCCGAACCATTTGAAACTGAACGAGCCCCCAAGCAGAGCTCAATTTTTAAACATCCGATAAGAGGGTTAAGTGCAGGCAGCCGCCTGCCTGAGCCTAAAAATGCTTAGAAGGAGAGTCCCGGCGCGGGACCGGGGGCATCAACCCGGGGTGAGAGGCCCCTTGCCTGGGCGCGCCTGGAGGGTGGGCGGAGGTCTGATATTTCCTCTTCCTAGAGAGGCGTTTACCACCGCCGCCGTGGGGCCGGGCCCTAGGCTGGCTGCTAACCCTGGGAAGGTTAGCGAAGCACTGTGCGACCTGACGCAAGGCTTCGCTGTTGAAGAGGTGATCTCCGTCGCAGGGAGAATTACCCAGGTTGTGCTGTGCCCGTCTACACAACTCGGACGCCTGCAGCCATGCTGTACGGCGTGCTCTAATAGCCACAGCAGAAGCTCTGCTGACCGACTGGAAGGAGTCCAGCGAAGCACGAGAAAGGAACCCGGAGATATTCCTGCAGTGATAAAGGAGCAGGGAATATTCAAAGGCCTTGGTCGCCGATACGAAGAGGGATAACCGAGACAACCTCTCGGTGACCTCCCGCAGCGACAGACTCATATAAAATATATATGAGATAATTCTGGCCGTCAGCATAGACGTCTGGAAAGCTTGACGTCCTAGAGTATCTAGCGTCTTTGAGGTGCGGCCTGGGGGGCGAGAAGCATGCTTCTCCTTGCTTCCGGCCTTCCTCAGCGCCGATTCCACCACAATGGACCGATGTGGAAGCTGGTGCTGCCGAAAACCCGGGGACGGAGGCACCCGGTATAGAGCCTGGATCGCAGTCGACGGTGCCGGAACCCTCAAAGGCGACCGCCAAGCCCCCAGCAGGAGATCCTGCAGGGAGGGATGCAGAGGAAGCATCACGGCTGCCTGTTCCTCAGGGCCCGGGCTCAGGCCCGGGGTAGGGATGGCCAGCAAGTCCACCATGTCAAGGAGGAAATCCTGAAAAGGTGGCTCTGCCGGAGGAGTTATGGCGGGGGAGGCTTCCAGGGCACACAGAGGCCACTCGGCCCGACGCCCGCTAGGCATAGGAGGGGACCTGCTTCATATGGGGGAAAGAGGTGGTAGGGCATTCATGGCGGTGTGTTGGGCAGTCGGGAGAGAAGCAGAGTCTTGAGGGGTTTTTGTGTGATGCCCTGCCTAGAAACCTTCACCGATTGCTGGTTGGGGTTGGAGGAGGGCTGGGAGGGGTAACAGGTGGTATCAGGGCAATTTCTCCAAATGGATGAGTTTTGCACATACTAATCACAGTCATGAAACTCGCTTCTAAGTCAGCCTCTCAAAATTTACTGCCAACGCTCAGCGTAGTACTTGCATCATGTCAAAAAGAGCCACCTCCTGGAGTTCATGTTATTCAATGGGACCTAGTTGCAGATAGCACAGATTAACCGTTAGTCCAGCTTAGTAAACATGCTCCTATGTGAGGTTGGGTCAGGGTTATAAATGGTCACATAATGGCTCATAAAGAGCTCTGGATGCACAATATTGTCCCTGAATGGTAAAAGGGCTAAATGGCCCCCATTAAGAGACAAACGCTTTAGAGATGAAATGTTTCAGGCTGAAGTATTTTTTTAATACAGGAAAAACACATCTAAAAGAGGGCCGACGAATACCTAAAGCGTAAGGTGAAATTAGACTTACCTGCCAATTATTGTTCTTTGAGGAATTTCAGTCCAGTCCCGCACTTCTGGGGAGTGTACCTCTTCCAGCAGCTCGGAGACTGAGCATGTCATCTTTTGATGACAGCAGTACTAATACCACAGAGACCACGCACAAGCTCCAGTAACCTATAACAAAGCAGACTCACAGGAGCAACAAAATAAGTGTTCAAACTTGAAACAAGCAAATGTATATCTGAAAACTCTAAACCTTCCCCACCCCTGGAGAAGAGATTCCCCCTCGCCTCAGAATGTGGAGGCTTACCTATAGCCCACCCAGGCGACTACAGTACTGAGCGTAAGACAGAGAATACTTTCGGCACATTTGCAACACCATCCACCCCCACATCACCTAGCCCCTGGGCCACTTCCTTAGCCAAGGAACCCCACTTCAGGCCCCAGTCACAGGCAACCGGCATTTGGGGAGGGATCTGGGACTGGCCTGCAGTTCCTCAAGGAACAACAATTAGCAGGTAAGTCTAATTTCACCTTCCTTTTCATCCCTCCAGTCCAGTCTCACATCGCTGGGGATGTAAGAGCAGTTAAAATTAATGGGAGGAACTTGCCACAGTGGCCTGAAGCACCGCCAAACCAAAACAGGCATATCCCGCTGCCTGAACATCCAGGCAATAATGCTTAGCAAAGGTATGAAGCGAAGACCAGGTTGCCGCCCTGCAAATTTCAACAGGAGGCACCAAACTATACTCCACTCACAAGGCCACCTGAGCTCTCATGGAATGTGCACGCAACCCCGCCAGAACTGGCTTACTCTTCAAGATGTATGCCAACGCGATTGCCTCTCTGATCCATCTAGAAATAGAGGATTTAGCCACTGCCTCCCCTTTGTGTGGTCCTCCAAACAGCACAAATAGACGATCCAACTTGCAGAAGACCACAGTCCTCTTCAAATAACGCCTCCGGACACGCTGCACATCCAGAAGGCGCAACAGGAGTGGAGGAGTGGCCTAATGGTTGGGGCAAGTGGTTGGGGCAAGGTACTTCGGGCCGGAAGGTCGGGGGTTCAAATCCCACTGGAGGACAGCAACCTTGGGCCGGAAGGACTGGGGTTTCTAGTCCCACAGGTGCTCCTTGTGGTCTTGGGCAAGCCACTTAACCCTCCATAGCCCATGTTCCCTGTAAAATAGTTCTCTGTGTGCTGTGCTTTCCTGTCTAATCAATGTGTTTATACCTCAAAAATTTCCTGTCATGATTTGACAATTTCCAATCTGTAATCAAACCACTGCTGATCGCTGGAAGTAGCGGTATACAAATGTATACTAAATAAATAAATAAAATAAACAGCGGGTTGGCGGAGATATTCTCTGTGCCCCCGAGGACCGGGAGAGGGACGGACTGGTTCAAATGAAAGGCTCATATAACCTTGGGCAAAAAGATCAGCACTGGCCATCATACTATTTTCTCTTGAAAAGGAAAGGAACGACTTTTGGCAAGATAAGGCCTGAAGCTCTGAAATCCTGCATGCAGAGCATATAGCTACGAGAAAAAAACGTCTTGAAGGTTAAGTCCTTCAGAGACACCCAGCTTAAAGGCTCAAACGGCTCTCCCCCCTGCGCCACCAATACCAAATTGAGATCCCAGGGAGGTACCACTGACCTTCGCGGCAGGCGCAAGTGGGCTACTACCATGAGGAATTGGCCAACATCCAGGTGCGTCCCCAACGCTACCCCTGGACCTTTCCGCAATAGCAGGAAATCGCTGCCTGCTGTAGCCATAGGGAACTAGCCGCTAGGCCCTTCTCGAATCCACCGTATCACCAATCGGGTTTTATGGGAGCAATTTAAAGACCAAATCCAAATGAAAACGATTGCTCCACGTACTAACTATTCTAAAAAAATACTATTGTGATTGGGGAACAGGTCAGACTAGATCAGGGAAGGATTGTGTGAGGTAGCTTTCCTCTAATCACCTTACCCCTGTATTGCATCAAGGACCTGGACTTTCTTCTTATAAACTCAACGTTAATTTATAATCCATATGTTGTTCAATTATTCAAATGTTCATGGCTCTTTTTTTTCACTTCTTAAAGAAATAGCAAAATGCTCATCTGTGAAGATGATAGGAGGCAGAGCTCAAATCCCAACGCAAATCCTTAGCGCTTAATGCGTTTCACCAACTGTGCGGTTTCTTCGGGGGATAATGCTGCTTGTTGTAAACATGTGACAACCACTCATCTATGTGAGTTCTAAATGAAATAATCAACAAAACAAGTTAATCACAGTATTTTTTTATATAAAAATATGATGTTTTTAGACTATAATTTGTTTTCAAAGACATTAAGATAGTTCCAATATCATCTGGCTCTGGCTCCTATCATCTTCACAGATAAGCATTTTGCTATTTCTTTAAGAAGTGAAAAAAAGAGCCATGAACATTTGAATAATTGAACAACATATGGATTATAAATTAACATAGAAACATAGAAACATGATGACAGAAAAAGACCACAAGGCCCATCTAGTCTGTCCTTCCATAACAACAACTACAACAGTCCCCTTTTTACCTTTAGAGATCCTCTGTGTTGGTCCCATGCTTTTTTGAATTCAGTTACTGTCCTCATCTCTACCACCTCCACTGCGAGACTATTCCACGGATCCACTACTCTTTCCGTAAAGAAATATTTCCGCATATCACTCCTGAATCTATCTCCCTTCACCCTCATCCCATGTCCCCTCGTCGCAGAACTTGCTTTCAATTGAAAGAGGCTCTCTCCCTGAACATTTATGCCACGGAGGTATTTAAACATCTCAATCATATCACCTCTATCCCGCCTTTCCTCTAAGGTGTACATATTAAGATCCTTAAGTCTGTCCTCATATGCTTTATAATGAAGACTACTAATCATCTTAGTAGCAACCCTCTGCACTGACTCCATCCTGTTCACATCCTTTTGAAGGTGCGGTCTCCAGAATTGCACACCATACTCCAAATGAGGTCGCACCAAAGACTTATACAGAGGCATTATCACCTCCTTTTTTCTGCTAGCCATTCCTCTCCGTATGCACCCAAGCATCCTTCTAGCTTTTGCCGTCGCCTTTTCTACCTGTTTAGCTACTTTAAGATCATCGGACACAACTACGCCTAGGTCCCGCTCTTCTTTAGTGGACAAAAGTACTTCACCTCCTATGCTGTATTGCTCCCTTGGATTGCTGCAGCCAAAATGCATGACCTTACATTTTTTAACATTAAATCCCAGCTGCCAAATTCTAGACCATTCTTCAAGCTTAGCTAGATCCCTCCTCATGTTATCTACACCTTCCTGGGTGTCTACTTTATTGCAGATTTTGGTATCATCCGCAAAGAGGCAAACCTTACCCGACAGCCCTTCCGCTATATCACTAACAAAGATGTTAAAAAGAATCGGACCAAGGACAGATCCCTGGGGCACACCACTGGTAACATCCTTCTCCTCAGAGTGAGCTCCATTTACTTGTACTCTTTGTCGCCTCCCACCCAACCAATTTCTAACCCAAGCAGTAACTTTAGGGTCCATCCCTAGGGTGCTCAGTTTGTTTATAAGTCGCCTGTGAGGAACAGTGTCAAAGGCTTTACTGAAATCTAAATACACCACATCTAGAGCTCTCCCTCGGTCCAACTCCCTGGTCACCCAGTCAAAGAAATCAATCAGATTTGTCTGACAAGACCTGCCTCTGGTGAATCCATGCTGCCTCGGATCCTGTAATCCGCTGGACTCCAGAAACCTCACTATTTTCTCTTTCAACAGCGTTTCCATTAATTTACTCACCACTGAAGTTAAACTAACCGGCCTGTAGTTTTCAACCACATCCTTACTTCCGCTTTTGTGTAAAGGCACCACATGAGCCTCTCTCCAGTCCTTTGGCACCACTCCCGACTCCAACGAGGCATTGAAAAGGTCAGTCAGTGGAGTTGCTAGAACGTCCCCAAGTTCCCTCAGTATTCTAGGGTGTATCCCATCCGGTCCCATCGCTTTGTCTACTTTAAGTTGAGCTAGTTTCTCACGAACACAGTCTTCTGAAAATTGTTCAAGATGTCCCTCGCTTCTGTTCTTATTTGTGGGTGTTTTCTGAGGTCCTGCTCCTGGTTCTTCATCTGTGAACACAGAACAAAAATATTTGTTAAGCAATTCCGCTTTATCCTTATCAGCTTCTACATATTCCCCCCCTGTACCCTTGAGTCTGACAATACCACTTTTGCCCTTCCTCTTCTCACTAATATATCTGAAAAATGTCTTATCTCCCCATTTTATTGCATTGGCTATTTCCTCCTCCTTTTGAATCTTTGCCTTCTTGACTACTTTGCTAGCTTCTCTAAGTTTTTCCAAATACAGATGCCTGTCTTCCTTTCTCTGTGATCTCTTGTATTTCATGAAGGCCTCCCTCTTTTTCTTCACTTTTTCAGCTACTTCCTTCGAACACCATAGCGGTCTCCTGTTCCTTTTGCCTTTATTTACCATTTTAACAAAAAGGTTGGTTGCCTTTAAAATACCCCCTTTCAGTTTTGCCCACTGTTGTTCTACATCCCCCAGCTGTTCCCATCCCACTAATGACTCCCTGAGGTATTGGCCCATCTTCGCAAAGTTAGTCTTCCTAAAGTCTAAGATCTTTACCTTGGAATGGATTCTAACAGCCCTAGTCCTAATACTGAACCACACCATCTGGTGATCACTGGATGCAAAATGATCTCCCACTACAACATCAGAAACACTTTCACCATTGGTAAGAACCAAGTCCAGTATGGCCCCTTCACGTGTGGGGTCTGTTACCAATTGCCTGAATAGTTCTCCCTGTAGAGAATCCAGGATCTCCTTACTCCTAGATGATACTGCAGCAGGAATGTGCCAATCAACATCTGGCATATTGAAATCTCCTAGCAGTAGCACTTCCCCTTTCCTAGCAATGCTGCGTATGTCTTCAATTAACTCTCTGTCCACCTCTTCCTCTTGTGAGGGAGGTCTGTATATCACACCAATGCAAATAGATTTCTCTTTCCCTCTTTGTAGTTTAAACCCACAATGCCTCCTCTCTCCCTTTTAAGCTCTGTAATTCCAAAGCTTTAATAGTCGTTTTTACATATAGTGCTACTCCTCCTCCCCTTCTTCCTACCCTGTCCTTTCTGAATAAAGTATAGCCAGGTATAGTTACATCCCAGTCATGGTTTTCTGTGAACCATGTTTCTGTAACTGCCACTAAATCTAAGTCAGCCACTCCCACCAAAGCTTCAACTTCAGAGATCTTATTTCCCATGCTACGGGCATTAATACACACTGCTTTCCATATGTTACCCCTGTTACCCATTTCCATAAAGGTATTTAATGTATCACTTACCTGGGGGCTTTCACTTACCTGGGGGCTTTCTTCACCCATCCCCAACGAATCTAGTTTAAAGCCCTCTTCAGTAGATTAGCCAGTCTACTACCAAAGATGTGTTGACCTTTCTTGGACAGATGGATGCCATCTCTGCTCTGCAACCCTTGGAACAGCATCCCATGGTCTAGGAAACCAAAACGCTCTCGAAGACACCATCCACGCAGCCATGCATTAATCTCCAGGATGCGAGCCTCTCTGCCTTGGCCTTTACCCTCAACAGGGAGGATTGAAGAGAACACCACCTGTGCACCTACCTGCTTCACCCTCTGTCCCAGAGCCATGAAGTCACTTAACGTTGAGTTTATAAGAAGAAAGTCCAGGTCCTTGATGCAATACAGGGGTAAGGTGATTAGAGGAAAGCTACCTCACACAATCCTTCCCCGATCTAGTCTGAGACCTGTTCCCCAATCACAATAGTATTTTTTTAGAATAGTTAGTACGTGGAGCAATCCTTCTCGAATCCAGCCTACAAGAAAGCTAAGATGTCTGAAACAGAAGCCATAGTTGGCCGAGCCTGCCTGCCTGTCCTCACACCAAGCCTCGAAGATACACCAGACTCAAATATAGGTGAGCGAAGTAGACTTCCTCCTCACCTGCAATAAAGGTCGAGATCACCGAGCCCAAGTAGCCTTTTTTCTTCAATCTCGCCATCTCAAGGGCCATGATGTAAGCAAGAATCGATCTACCTGCAGTACGTGCACTGGCCCTGGGTCAGTAAATCCTCTTGAGCCAAAAGGTGCCATGGGCGATCCACTAGAATCCGCACCAGGTCGGCATGCCACGGGCGTCTTGGCCAATCCAGAGCGATCAAAATCACCAACCCCTGATGAGCTTCGATCCTCTGAATGACCCGACCTATCAGAGCCCACTGAGGAAGACATAGAGGAGTCCCTCCATGGGCCAATCTTGCACTAGGGCCTCTAGGCCCTCCAACATCCTTTCTCGGCATCTGCTGAAAAACCAGCTCACTGATGGTCTCGAACGATGCCATCAGGTCCATGACCAGGGTGCCCCAGCGACTTACCACCTGGTTGAAAGCCTTCTGGTTGAGCACCCACTCTCCGGGTTCCACGCTCACTGGACTCAAGTAGTCTACAGTCACATTGTTGACTCCTACCACGTGCGCTGCCAACAGCACCTGGAGGCTACTTTCAGCCCAGTTTAACAGCCCTTCAGACTCCTCCTCCAGGACCGCACTGCCCGTGCCTCCCCGGCGGTTGATGTAGGCTACCGTGGTTGCATTGTCCAAAAGGACCCTTACTGCCTTCCTGTGCAACCAATGCCACCACCCGCATCTCCAGCCTGTTGATCGACCAGCGCGTTTCCATCGTGCTCCACAGTCCCTGAGCAATGTGGCCTTCGCAATGAGCTCCCCATCCAGAGAGACTTGTGTCGGTCACCAGGGGGACCATGGTGGTGACTCAAGAGGCATACTGCCTCCCAGATTCCCGGGGCGAAGCCACCATTTGAGAGCCTGCTTGGTCGCCAGCAAGCAAGCCAGCTTCTGGGACGTGATGCGTCTGGTGAGACCACCAGTCGAAGCAAAGCCCTCTGCAGAGGCTGCATGTGTGCCATTGCCCAAGCCACCAGCTCGAGAGTGGCTGCCATAGTCCTAGTACCTGCAGGTAATGCCAAGCCGTTGGGTCCGTCCACCTCAGAAAACTGTTGCACCAGACTTCAAAGCCCTTGGGCACGCTGTTCCAGTAGGAAGACTCTCCCCACTCGGGTGTCGAAATGCGCTCCCAGGTACTCGAGCTCCTGAGATAGGACCAAATGACTCTTGGCCACACTGACAACCCAACCTAGACCTTGAAGGAACTGCACCACCCAAGAAGTAGCACATTCGCTCTAATCTCTGGATTTTGCCCAAATTAGCCAGTCATCGAGATACGGATGAACCAGGACTCCTTCCCTGCAAAGCGCCGCTGCTACTACCACCATGACCTTGGTGAAGGTACATGGCACCATTGCTAGACTGAACGGCAACACTCGAAACTGGAAATGCCCCATTGGTACCGCAAACCTGAGGAACTGCTGATGTTCCAGCCATATGGGGATGTGGAGATACACCGATGTTAGGTCAAGAGACGTCAGGAACTCCCCTTTTCCGACTGCTACTATGACGACCACAAGGTTTCCATGTGAAAACGTGGGACCTGCAGACAGCAGTTCACCCACTTGAGATCAAGAATCGGTTGGAAAGAACTCTTCTTTTTTGGCACGTCAAAGTAAATGGAGTACCAACCAAGCCATACTGGTCTCGGGGAACAGACACCACGGTCCTTAGCTGCAGAAGTTGTATTAGGATGTCCCTTACCGTGATGCCTTGGCTTGTGCCTTGCAGAGTGACTGAACAAAAGCGTTGTCCACCGGTTGAGCTAGTTCGAGGGCATACCCCTCTCGAATAATCTCCAGTACCCATTGGTTGGAAGTGATCTGGATCCAGACAGGGTAGAACTCTACCTGGGCCTCCCTCGCTTCATTGCGGCTTCTTGAGTCCAGAGGTCAAAGGGGCGGCAAAACCTCTGCCTGCCCCTCGAAAACCTCGAAACCCCTGTCCCCTAGAGGGGAATCTCCCCTTTTGGAAAGGGGTAAAGCGTGATGTCCAAAAATGCTTGAAAATCATGGCTGACTCTGGAGGCCGGGTGAGGCGCAGCTCTGTTTCTGCTTATTCTCGGACAGCCGCACACCTTTAGACTCCCCCCAAGTCCTTAAACAATTTGTCAAAGTCCTCCCCAAAAAGGAGCTTGCCTCTAAAGGGAAGATTACTGAGCTGAGCCTTGGATGAGCAGTCTGTCGCCCAGTTTCATAATCAGAGATAATGGCGCACTGCCACTACAGAGGTCATGCTCTTCGAGAGCCCTCTGATGAGATCATAGTGGATATCCGCCAGATAAGCTGCCCCGGACTCCAATCTAGCTGCCTCCACAGCCTGGTCTGCCGCTGTCTTCCCCTGTTGTTGGGCCCGCTGCAACCAGCGGAGACAGGCTCTAGCCACTCAGGCCCAGCAAACAGAGGCCTGATGTGAGAGGGCATTGATATCCTGGACATCCTTGAGTGCTGAATTACCTTCCACCGGGATTAGTCTTCTTTGTAACTGCAGAAACCGCCGTGACCACTTTAAGAGGCCAAAACAACACACAATCCTGATCATACAGCGGATAGAGCTGCGCCATAGTCCTTGCCCCCCACCCCTCCCTTTAGTCTCGCCTCTGGCAGATCCCACTCTTCCTGGATCATCTGCCGCACTACTCGAACTGGAAAAACCTTCTGCGTCTTGTGTACCACCTGTAGCGACGGGTCCTCCAGTTATTCATCTTCACCTGGAAGACTAGCGGGCATATTCAGAGCCTTGAGGGATTCAATGATGAGCGCCAGCAGCTCCTCGCAGCGGAACACCTGTACAATGAGTGGAGGAGTGGCCTAGTGGTTGGGGCAAGGTACTTCAGGCCGGAAGGTCGGGGGTTCAAATCCCACTAGAGGACAGCAACCTTGGGCCGGAAGGACTGGGGTTTCTAGTCCCACAGGTGCTCCTTGTGGTCTTGGGCAAGCCACTTAACCCTCCACTGCCCATGTTCCCTGTAAGTATTAGTGTATGTGTCTCATATCCCCTCGTGTTAAATGTATCCCCCAATTGTGTTGTGACCACTTTGATTGAAGGATAAGGTGGTATACAAAACTGTCTAAATAAATAAAATAAATCCTCACCTGTTCATCCTGTTCTGGGATCTCCCCTTCTTTGAGATCCTCATCTGCCTCTAGTTCCACGTCCAGTTCCTCCTCCTCAAGACCTTTGGACACTGGAGACTGGCCCTGACCCTCCTCTGTAGGCCTGGACCTGGTTTGGTTTCTGCTGCAGTTTTAGTTAGCGTTTTGTTCTACTTAATCATCTCTCCATTAAGTCTGCTTTGTCAATAGGCTACTGAAACTGGTGGGAAGTGCCAGCGGTATATATACCCTAGTATCATCAAGAAGATGACATGCTCAGTCTCCAAGCTGCTGGAAGGGAAGCACATCCCAGAGGTGAGGGACTGGACTGGAGGGACGATAAGGAAGGATTTCTTCGATATAAATGATAGTGGCCTGTCTTCTTTTCCTATGGTGTGCGAGTCCATGAAAAGTGGCTATTTGGGGAAAATTGACTTCTTAAGCACCAAATAAAACGAGATCAATGAAGGTTCAGAAAATAGGTCTACAGGAGGGAAATTGGTGAATTGGAACACCAGCATTAGACAGCCCCTAGCAGTGGAGGCAACCAGGGGAAATTAAAGGCTCTGAAGGGGGAAGGATATTTAAATTGGCTGGAGTTAAAGAGATTTGGAACCAGAGAATTACGCGAGTCAATAAGAAGCCCAAAAAGAAAGCACAGAGCAGTGCACAAGCAAAGTCCTCCAGATAAAGGATAAGCATGGGAGCTACTGTTTGATAACGAGTCCATTAGGATTTGCTTTAGGAAGTTTTATAGGAATGAATCTCTGATTACCCGGAGGGATTGCTGCTGTCATTTATCCCAGGGCAATTACTGGAGCAACTAGATACGGAGGATTTTCAGAAAGAAGGTTGACATGGAAAACAAGTCTTTAAAGGTAGGAAGTCTCCCTGATTAGATGGTTTCACAGCTGAGTTCTTTAACTTGCATCTGGTAGAGCTCCTAGTTAGGCTGGTTTAACTGCGAGGAAGGAGCTGTGCTATTCAATGAAGCTGGCAACAACAACAGTAAATCCTAAGGAAGGGAAGGATAGCGCCACATGTTGTTCCTTCCAACCATTTCTCTTCTTAATATGGATATCAAAGTGCTAACTAAAAAAAGAGGAACACAGAAAAGAAAACGGGATAAAGTTGAAAGAGGGAAAGAGAGAAATCAGGATAGCAACAGCACACACAGAAAACGACTAAAGATGTCAAGCGAAATAACACTTTTCTCAGGTATATAGGGAAGAGGAAAGCCAGAACGGCAAGACTCAAAAGGTGCTGAAGACTGGATTTGTGGAAAGTGACAAGAATAAAGCAGAGCTATTAAACAAATATTTATGTTCCGTATTCACACAAGAAAATGCTGGAGAAGGACCATGCATGACTGACAAAAGGTACTAATGGGAATGGAGCAGACGCCACACTAGGGACCATCTTTTACATGAGCATTGACTCAAAGGCACACATTGCATTTTTGTGCAGCGCTGTGTATGTCTCGTAGTGCTATAGAAATGTTCAGCAGTAGTAGTAGTAGTAGTAGTAGTAGTAGTAGTATTCATGGAAGGTGTTTATGAACTGCTTGCCAAACTTAAAGTGGACAAAACAATAGGGCCAGGATACTGGGAAAGAATAGAGATTCTGGTGGGACTTTTAAAGGATGTTTCAGTAGATGCACGGAGACGAGTGATTCCACGGGACTGGAGAAGAGCTGATGTGATCCCTCTTCACAAAAGTGGCAAAGCACAGTTACTTACCTGTAACAGGTGATCTCTGGGAACAGCAGGAATTAGTCCTCACATATGGGTACGTCGGTACCGACGGAGCCTGCGCGAGAAAGCTCCCCAGCTTCCCAGAAGGAAAGCTTTTGGGGCCTCCCACTGCGCATGTGCACTGCCTTCCCGCCTTCCTGACCAACTCTCCTCAGTTCGAGTTTAAAGCTGAGACAATAGAGGAAAGGAAAGATAGAGAGAGATACAAATCCTAGGGGAGGTAGGTGGGTTGTGAGGACTAATTCCTGCTGTTCCCAGAGATCACCTGTTACAGGTAAGTAACTGTGCTATCTCCAGGAACAAGCAGGAATAAGTCCTCACATATGGGGACTCTCTAGCTGAGATGCCCGGGAGATCCCCTGAAGGGTATGAGACCCTGAAAAGGTTCCTCATCTTCCTATGGATCTCAGGCATCCATTCAGGGAAGGTGGGCTGGAGTTGTTCAAGAATGGAACAGGTGTCTGAGTACAGCCTGACCAAACAAGGCATCCCGGCGGGAGTCCTTGTCCAAACAGTAATGGGCTGTATAGGTATGAACCGAGGCCCAGGTGGCTGCTCGACAGATCTGGTCAATGGACACAGAGTTTAGATGAGCCATAGAGGTGGCCATGGCTCTCACATTGTGAACGGTGACATGGCCTTCCAGAGAAAGGTTCTTACTCTGGTAAGCAAAAGAGATACACTGAGCAATCCAATTGGACAGTGTTCATTTAGAGACTGGAAGTCCTAAATGAGAAGGATCAAAAGCAGCAAAGAGCTGAGAAGACTTTCGATGTTGCTGTGTCCTGTGGAGGTAAAAGGCAAGAGCTCTTTTACAATCTAGAGTATGAAGGTTCCTCTCTGCACTGGATGCATGAGGAGCTGGAAAAAAGACAGGTAAATATACCTCTTGATTAAGATGAAAAGGGGAGACCACTTTAGGCATAAAGTGGGGATTGGTCCTAAGGACCACCTTATCATGATGGAACCTTGTATAAGGTGGATTAGCCACTAGAGCTTGCAGTTCACTGATACGGCGAGCTGAGGTGACTGCAATAAGGAAAATAACCTTCCAGGAAAGAAATTTCAAGGAGGTAGTGGCTAAGGGTTCAAAGGGTGACTTCATAAGCTGACCAAGAACCAAGTTTAAGTCCCATGCCACTGGAGGAGGTCGAATGGGAGGTTTAGTTAAGGTTAGGCCTCTCATGAATCTTGCAATAAGAGGATGAGAGGAAACAGGTTGTCCATTGATGGGCTTAAGGGATGCTGCAATAGCACTCAAATGGATTCTTACCGAATTTGTTTTGAGTCCTGCATTGGAAAGATGCAGGAGATATTCCAAAAGAGAATTCAAAGGAAGTGCTAGATGGTTAAGACCCTGTTGAGCACACCAAATGGAAAATCTTTTCAATTTAAAAGCGTAAGAACGCCTAGTGGAAGGTTTCCTAGAGGCATGGAGGATATCCTTCACTTGCTGCGAAAGATTGAAGTGTTGAAGTTCTAGGCCTTCAGTAACCAAGCTCTGCGGTGAAGGGACTTGGGGTTTGGGTGCCACAAAGTCCCCTGCTCCTGAGACAGAAGGTCTGGAGCCGCTCCCAAGTCCAGGGAGGGGGCTTGGGAGAGATGCAGAAGTAGAGGGTACCACACTTGGCGTGGCCAGCGTGGAGCTATGAGGATCATGGACCCTTGATCCCTGTGAAGTTTGAACAGAGTCTTGGGAATCAAAGGAATGGGTGGAAAGGCATATAGGAAGTCCTGACCCCAATGAAAGAGGAAGGCATCCTTGGCCTGAACTCCCTGACACGGAATCCTGGAACAGAACCGGGGAAGTTTGGCATTCCACGGACTTGAAAAGAGGTCTATGTCCGGGGTCCCCCATTTCTGGAAGATTCTGAGTACCTGATCCATGTGCAGGGACCATTCGTGTGGAAGCAGAACTCGACTGAGTCTGTCTGCCCAAGAGTTTTGGATTCCTGGAAGATATTCTGCCAGGAGATGGATTTGATGCTCTCTGGCGAAGGCCCATAATCTTAGAGCTTCGTTGCAAAGCGACAGAGAGCCAGTCCCTCCTTGTTTGTTTATGTAAAACATGGCTACTTGATTGTCTGTATGAATAAGGACCGTCATGTTGCTGAGGAGGGTATGAAAAACTCTGAGAGCTAGAAAGATTGCTCGAAGTTCCAAGTGGTTGATATGAAGGGTGGTCTCCTGTGGAGACCAAGTGCCCTGAGTGGAGAGATCTTGAAGATGAGCTCCCCAACCTGTTTGGGAGGCATCTGTTGTGAGGGTTGCTTGGGGCAACAATGGTTGAAAGGGGGCCCCCAACAACAGATTTTGAGTGGACATCCACCATTGGAGAGACCAAAAGAGACGTTTGGAGTTTGCTATTTGGTCTGAGAGAGCTCCGGATGATTGAGTCCACTGGGTGGACAAAGTCCATTGAGCTGCTCTCATATGTAGGCGAGCATAGGGCACCACATGTACTGTGGAGGCCATGTGGCCTAATAGTTGTAGCATCTCCCTGGCAGTCAAGTGGCTTCTGGACTAAGTCTGGGAGGCTAAGTGCACTAGACGTTGACAACGGGCCTGAGGAAGATAGGCCCTTGCCGTGGTGGTATCCAACCAGGCCCCTATGAATTCCAGGGACTGAGTAGGGGCGAGTTGAGACTTTGGCAGATTGATCACAAGTCCCAGATACTGCAGAATGCGTCTGGTGCGATCCAGGGAAGTCTGAGCCTCAGACTGAGATGGAGCTCGGATGAGCCAGTCGTCCAGGTATGGGAAGACAAAAATTCCCAGGGCTCGTAGAAATGCAGCTACTATTGCCATGCATTTGGTAAATACCCTTGGAGCAGAGGCTAGACCGAAGGGAAGTACTCTGTATTGGAAATGTTTTCCCTGGAACAGAAACCGTAGGAATTTTCTGTGGGATGGATGGATGAGTATATGTGTGTACGCATCCTTGAGATCTAGAGAACAAAGCCAATCCTGACTCTGTAGGTATGGAAGGAGAGTACCTAGAGAAAGCATCTTGAATTTCTCCTTGCATAGGAATTTGTTCAATTCTCTGAGATCTAGAATAGGTCTGTACCCCCCTGTTTTCTTGGGAATAAGAAAATAAGGGGAGTAAAACCCTGACCCCTGTTGAAGAAGAGGAACCTCGTCTATTGCCCTTTGGGCGAGAAGGTTGGTCACCTCCTGACCTAACAGGTTCAGGAGAGGAGGGGGAGAATTGAAACATCTCACCATGGTATGGGGAGGAAGGCTGGAGAAATGTAGTTTGTAGCCCTCTCTGATGATAGAGAGGGTCCATTGTTCTGATGTGATTTGCTCCCATCTGGGAGCAAAATGAGTTAACCTTCCTGGAATGGTGAGAGGCTCTGGATGTTTTAGAGCCAGAAAGGTTAAGTTCTCTAGAGTTGAGTCAAAAACCCTGAGGGGGTTGGGACTGCTGGGCTGTAGCAGCCCCTGCAGGTTTTGCCCTGGCCTGTTTAGGCTGCTGACGCTTAGGAGCAAAGCGAGCTGCAGAAGATTGTTGGCCAGTATTTGTAGCAAATCTGGCCTTCTTATAGAAAGGCTTCTTGAAAGATTTTTTCTTGACAGGGGCAGAGGTAGACTTAGAAAGTCTATCTAAAGCAGCATTTTCTGCATCCATTTGGGTGGCTTTGATTTGCCACTCCTTACCAAACAGATTCTCACCTGTACAGGGCAGATTTCCCAACCCATCCTGGACCCAGGGTTCTAGGTCAGAGGCCTGGAGCCAAGCAATTCTGCGAGCCGCTATGGCAATACCTGAGACTCTGCTAGCACCCTCAAAGGAGTCAAAGGCTGCTCTGTTGGAGAACTTTGATATATCCTGGGTATGCTTTAGCAAAAGAAGGAAGGAACTCCTCCTTTCTATCCTCTGGGATAAAGGGGAGAAAATGGCGTATTTTCAATGCAATCTCCTTCAGAAACATGCCCATATAGAGGCTGTATGAATTGATTCTAGCAATAAGCATACTTGCTTGGAAGATTTTTCTACCAAAAGCATCCAAAGTCCTACATTCTCTCCCTGGAGGAGTAGAAGAGTGTCTTTTGGTACTCTTTATCCTTTTCATAGCTGACTGCACCACAATAGAGTGGTGAGGGAGCTGAGTTTTTTGAAAACCAGGAGAAGGAGGGACACGATACATGGTGTCCAACCGACGAGAATGTGGAGATAGGGTGAGAGGAGTCTCCCATAAGTCCATCAAGTGTTCTTGAAGAATTTCATGAATGGGCAAGGTGACTGCCTCTTTGGGAACCTTAGAGTATTTATTTTATTTTATTTATTTATTTAACAATTCTTCTATACCGCGCTATTAAAATCAGCGCGGTGTACATCGAACAAAGATACTACAATGTATACAAACAACATCGAGTTTTACAGAGAACAGGAAATTGAACAAGGGAAGAAAAACGGGGAAACTATATACATATTATACTCGGACTATGTACAGTACTCTAATATAAGTGGTGGTGGGGGCTACCTATTGTCTGTGGTATTGACATGCAGGGGCGACTGGTGTCTGGCGGAGTTTTGCTGGTTGGTGGTTGTGCTTTTATCGCTTGAAGTTCCTGGGTAACATTTTGTGAACAGGTGGAATTTTAAGGCTTTTCTGAACAGGATGAGGCTTTTTATTCCACGGATGTCATGGGGGAGTGCATTCCAGTTTAAAGGGGCGAATAAGGAGAAGGCTCTGTTGGAGGTAGCCTTTGTGCATGTGGTCATTAGCTTGGGTACTGCTAATGTGTTCAGTGCAGTGGACCTTCTGCTTCTATTTTCCAGGGTGCCATGGACTAGCTTGCTGATTGGCGTAGGGGGGCAGTTATTTAGGGCTTTGAAGGTGAGGACCAATGATTTGTATTGGAGTCTGGCATGTAGAGGTAGCCAATGCAAATCCTTCATGATGGGCGTTATGTGATCGGATCTTGACGATCCGGAGAGCACTCTTGCGGCTGTATTCAAGGCTAAGCGGAGTGGGTTTAAGGTCGATTGTGGGAGACCATGGAGGATGATGTTCGCGAAATCGACATGTGGAAGGACTAGTGCCTGGAAGGTTGTTCGGTAGTCTGTGAAGTCCAGTAGGTGTCGGAGGTGACGTAGCGTTCTGATCTTATGGTATATTGCCTTTGTAGTGTTTTTTATATGCGCTGTCATATTCAAGTGCTGGTCCAGGGTGATACCGAGGTAGCGGATTGTGGATTTAGACTTCAGTTCTACGTCGTTGACACGTAGTGATGAGGGAGGCGTGAATTTGAGGTTCCTTGTGACAAATAGGACATCTGTCTTGCCGTGATTGATGCGTAAGTTTTGTGATAGTAGCCAGTCGGCTACTGCTTCGAAGCAGTTAATTATTGGGGAGAGCACTGGTTGGTCTATCAAGAACGGCATGTAGAGGAGGATGTCATCAGCGTAGGCAAGGCATTTTACATTGAAGGATCGGATTAAGTCACATATCGGCTGCATATAGATGTTGAACATCAGTGATGATAAGGACGATCCTTGGGGAACTCCTTGTGTTTGCAGAAATGGTTTGGAGGATGAGTGGCCAGCCTTGACTTGTTGCCACCTATTGGATAGGTAGGATTCGCACCATTTTAGAGCTGTATTTTGGATCCCCTTTTCCTTCAAGCGTTGTAGAAGTATGTCATGACTTACCGAGTCAAAGGCAGCGGAGATGTCTAGGAAAATAAGGACAAAGCCTTGTTGGATGCTGTTGGTTCCTGTGATCAGATCGTTGAGCAGGGTTGTGAGGACAGTGTCTACCCCATGTGCTTCTCTGAATCCGTGTTGGGCTGGATCCAATGGTGCTTCGGTGTCAATATGTTGCTGGATTTGTTGTTGAGCGGCTTTTTCGATGATCTTGGCTAGCTGGGGGATGCTCGATATTGGCCTGAAGGATTCTACTTTAGATGGGTCTAGTTTGCTGTTTTTTAGTAAGGGCTTGATATAGGTGTTTTAAGGCTCTGCGGGAATGATCCTGTGATAAAGGATTGGTTCAGTATTTTGGCCAGGATGTTGCTTATGTCATGGCGGAGCTCTTTGAACCAGTTGACTGGGCAGGGGTCATTGGGTGCTGTGCTGGGGTTAACAGAGGCAATGATGTCAACAACCTCTTTATTGGATACTGTGGTGAAGTTGCATAGTGGGGTTGCTTGAAATGTTTTGGATGGTGTGGAGGGATTGTTAGTGTCTAGGTTTCTATTGGTCTTGACCATCTTTGATTGTAAATAGTCTGCATAGTCCTGTGGTTGGGGCATTGGGAGGTGGACTGAGACCGGCTCTCCTGTTATGGACTTTACTATATTGAATAAGGTATGTGGTTTGTTGATAGAGCGCTTTAGTATATCAGTGTGATAGAGTTTCCTTTTCTGCGTTATCTTCGCACGGTGGATCAGCAAGTATGAGTTGTATGCAGTGTGTGCTTCAGCGGAGTGGGTTCGTCGCCACTGTCTCTCGAGTTTGCGTAGATGGTGTAGAGATGTTCGTAGGTCCGTGGAGAACCAGGGTGCATGTTCTCGTCGTTTTGTGGTCTTTTCGGCGTAAGATGGACAAGATGCAGCTCTAAGGTTTTCGTCCCATTTAGATATGAGGTCATCCAAGCTGAGGGAAGTGTTGGTCATGAGAGGTTGGAGGTTCTCTAGGACTTCGCTCTTGTTGAGTGGGCGGAAGCAGGCTACTGGAGTTTTGGCATTATTTGTATTTGTTGTTGTTTGATTGTTACTGGGAGTGCTTATGGGTATGTGGAATCTAAGGAGATGGTGGTCGGATCAAGGCACTGGTGACACGGATAGTGTGAGGTCTTGGGATGATGAGGCGTTAGGAAGAGGTGCGAATATGAGATCCAGTTTGCCTCCCTTGGTGTGGGTGGCAGAGTCAACACATTGTTTGTAACCTAGATTCTCTAGGGCCTCAAGGAATGCTGCTGAGTGGCTATCTTGGAGAGATGGGAGGTTAAAGTCGCCAACTAACCAATTTGGAGAATGTGGGGTGGAAGTGGTGCATGCTAGCTCAATTATTGTTGATAGGTCGTCTGGTGATGGAGTGGGTGCCCGGTATATGAGGTTGATTACGCATAGTTCACTTGATATGGTGAGAGCGCCAAGGTGAGTTGAGCTGGAGGCGTTCCGCAACTTGAATTGAAGGTCGGCTTTAGCAAGGATGAGTGTCCCGCCTCCTTTCTGAGTGGCCCTGTGGCATGTAAATAGGGAGAATCCTGGGGGTAGCATTTGATTCAAGAGGATATTGTCGCAAGCGGACAACCATGTCTCGGTGATCATCAAGATGTCAAGATTATGTAGTGGAATTAGGTCAATGACTGCGGGCCATTTGGAGCGTACTGATCTGGCGTTTATCAAAGCACATTTTAGTAGGCGTTGCTGACGTTCTTTCTTGGTTTGTGTCTTTTTGAAGAGTTGGAGGGGTATGTTGAGTAGGTGGGAGTGGGGTGAGTGGTTGGTTCTTGTTGAGGTATTGTGCAGGAGTTCAGGCCGTCTCCTTCCATGGAATAGGATGGGAATGGAGTTAGAGCCCTGGTTGAACGCGTTTGCGAGGTTGGGGAGCCCAAGGATGAGGAGGGAGATGAGTGCTAACAGGGGCTTGTACATTCTGGATTGGCAGCAGTATATGGTAGTAATGAAGGGTGGCAATTAATGAGGGTGAAATTACTGGCAACAGTAGAGGTGACACAGTGAAAAGGGGAGAATTACTGGCAACAGTAATTCCTAAAATATCTAATTTTTTTGCTCTAGGTTCTTTTTTAGAGGTTACTGAAATAGAGAGACCTTTAGCCATTTCAAGAATGAAGTCTTGAAAGGACAAATCCTCTGGAGGAGACATTCTCCTCTTTGGAGAAGAGGGCTCTTCAGGTAAAGTTAGGGATACTTCAGCAGAGTCATCTGATGAATCAGAATCATCAGAAGACTCGAAGTAGCGTCTGTTTGCTTCCAGGGATCGATAAGCGTATCGACCGGTATCGACATCGGGGGCACCCGGAACCGGATCGGTACCAGGGAAAACCCGGGAACCGGAATCGGTATTCTGGTCGATATGGATGCCCTGGGTACCGGTATCGGTTGTGGTACTGGAACCGGAGTCGGTACCGCTGGCTGCGGTACCGATGGCGTCGCAGCTCTAATAAAAGCCATAATAGCCTGCTGCATGGATTGAACTGTATGATCCATAGACGCCACGACTGTCTGGATGTCGGTACCGGAAGAATGAGCCGGTACCCCAGAGCAGTCTAACAGGTGATCGGTCGAGGCCGTGCCATCGATGTCAACCTGTAACCCCATAGGAGGAGCTTTGGAAGCCGGAGCTTCCCGCCGGGGTTGTTTGGCTGGGGCAGGGTCCTCAGGGTCAAGCCCGGGGGCATCTCGATACTTAGAGGGAGATTTGCCCTTTGAGGACCTGCCAGAGGAATGTTTGGTTACCTGAGATCCATCAGGAGAGGAAGACCTGGAAGATGTCGATGCTGGAGTATCTGTAGAAAACAGCATGTGAAACTTGGCTGCCCGGTTTTGTAAGCCACGTTTAGACATCAAAGAACAGGATGGGCAATCCGGAATGGAATGGTCAGGCCCCAAACATTTAAGACACCATTCATGGGTGTCTGACTGATATAGTACCGCTACACTTGGTGCATTTTTTAAAACCAGAGGCTTGTTTCTCCATGAGGGAGAATTCTGTGAAGGCCTAGAGGCCTCACAGAACAAACAAACACACCAAGTGGGGAAAATAAGATTTTTTTTTTTTTTGTAAAGAAATAAAGAAAAAAGACCGGCGGTACCGGTCCGGAATCGGGGAAGGCAGACACGCGGCCAAAGAAACAAATTAAAATAACAACTTCTTCAGCAGTGACAGGAACACGACCTGCTGGCTCCGCGGAAAAAGAAGAACTGAGGAGAGTTGGTCAGGAAGGCGGGAAGGCAGCGCGCATGCGCAGTGGGAGGCCCCAAAAGCTTTCCTTCTGGGAAGCTGGGGAGCTTTCCCGCGCAGGCTCCGTCGGTACCGACGTACCCATATGTGAGGACTTATTCCTGCTTGTTCCTGGAGATTAGGGAAGAGGTGATACAATATTAGCTAGTAAGCTTTATCTTGGTGGTGGGAAAAGTAATGGAGGTGTTGCTGAAAAAAAGGATAGTTCATTTTCTAGAGTCCAGCAAGCTACAAGATACAAAGTAACATGGTTTTATCAAAGGAAGATTGTGCCTAACTAATTTGATTGATTTCTTTGACTGTGACCAGAGGACTGGATCAAGGACACACAATGGATGTGATATCCTTGGATTTCAGTAACAATTTTGATATTGTTCCTCCCAAGAGGCTTATGTATAAACTGAGCAGCCTAGGGATGGATCCCAATGTGGTGAATTACATCAGAAATTGGTTAGAAAACAGACGAGAGGGTAGTAAATGGAATGCACTCAGAAGGAAGGTGAGTAGTTGGCACCATGGACACAGCTTGGCATATACCAGGCACCAGGTCGCCATGACACCTAAAAATTGCATTCTTGAGCCTGGGATTTGATGGCGCCAAATGTTTTCTCTTCAGCTCCAATTGTGAAAGCAGTTGCGTTTCTAATTCTCCTGCCATGATTGGTTCTCTGCATGCTTCAGCCACATGGAGGAGGAAGT
The DNA here is from genome assembly GCA_033557465.1 of Ichthyophis bannanicus. Lineage (NCBI taxonomy): Eukaryota > Metazoa > Chordata > Amphibia > Gymnophiona > Ichthyophiidae > Ichthyophis > Ichthyophis bannanicus. Next base: position 299,054,048 of record CM066040.1, on the reverse strand, counting down.
TCAGGCTGATCTTGCAGTCTCAAATCTTGTGAGACTAGAAACAACGAAATCTGCCTGAACTTCCTGCACCACACAGCTCAAACATGCAAAAAGTTGATTGCGGTGGGAAAGTTAAAAACAAGTGTTTCAGCAGCTGCAGTAAGGCAGAGGAATGTGTGAAAGACAAAGAGACTGGATGAAGCCTGAAAGAAGAGGGATTATGGGAGAAAGAGAAACTGGATGAAACCTAGGTGATGGTATGGGGGACGACATCGCAGAGAGAGACTGGGTGAAGGCAAGCTGCAGGGGCATTAGACACACTTTTTTTTACAGGGCATATCACCAGGATATGGCAATGTGTGAAGCAGAAAAAGAAGTTGCCTCAGGTGCAGCTATAAAGCGTCACTGGGGGTGGTGGAAGGAGGCAACTGTCTTTTGCTAGCAAAGTGTAGTGGTAAGTTACAATATAAACTGCTTTGACTGAAATGATAAAGCATTAAAGCATAGTTACTCACCTATAATGGGTGATCTCCAGGAACAGCAAGAATTTAGTCTTCACATATGGGTATCGTCAGTACCGACGGAGCCTGCGCGGGAACACTCCCCAGCGTCCAATAGGAAAGCTTTTGGGAGCATCCCACAGCGCCTGCGTGCTGCCTTCCCGCCTTTCCCAACTGTCCCTCTCCAGTTGAGTTTAAAGCTGAGACAAAGAGAGAGGGAAAGAGAGAAAGAGAGATAGAGAGATACAACTCCTAGGGAAGGTGGATGGGTTGTGAAGACTAAATTCCTGCTGTTCCCGGAGATCATCTGTTACAGGTGAGTAACTATGCTATCTCCATGAACAAGCAGGAATGTAGTCTTCACATATGGGGACTCCCTAGCTGCAGATGCCAGGGAGAAACCCCAGAAGTTGTGTGCCCTTGTGAAAGGGCTCCACTTCCCCCCTACCAGGGATGGTGGGTAGGAGTTGATTAAGTATAGAACAGGTGTTGAAGAACAGCCTGACCAAACAAGGCATCCCGGCGGAAGCCCTTGTCTAAGCAGTAATGGGCTGTGAAGGTATGAACCGAGGCCCAAGTAGCTGCTCGACAGATGTCGTCGATAGACACAGAGTGAAGATGAGCCATAGAGGTTGCCATGGCTCTCACATTGTGAGCTGTGACATGGCCTTCCAGAGGAAGGTTTTTACTCTCATAAGCAAAAGATACACACTGCGCAATCCAGTTGGACAGTGTTCTTTTGGAGACTGGAAGTCCGAAATGACTAGGATCAAAAGCAACAAAAAGTTGGGAGGACTTTCTATGTTGCTGTGTCCTTTGCAAGTAAAACGTCAGAGCCCTGTTACAATACAAAGTATGAAGATTCCTTTCTGCATTTGAGGCATGAGGCCTTGGGAAAAATACAGGAAGGTAAACCACTTGGTTTAAATGAAAAGGTGACACCACCTTTGGCATAAAGTGTGGATGCGTCCTAAGGACTATCTTATCATGATGGAACCTAGTATAAGGAGGATCAGCCACCAACGCTTGCAATTCACTGATGCGACGTACTGATGTGATTGCAATAAGAAAGATGACCTTCCAGGAAAGGAATTTCAAAGAGGTAGTAGCTAATGGTTCAAAAAGGCGGCTTCATGAGCTGCCCAAGAACCAAATTTAAGTCCCATACTACCGGTGGTGGCTTAATGGGAGGCTTAGTTAAAAGAAGGCCTCTCAGGTTGTCCATTGAGAGGCTTCAAAGAAGCTGCAATAGCACTCAAATGAACTCTCACTGAATTGGTCTTAAGCCCTTTATTAGACAAATGAAGGAGATACTCCAGTAATGATTCCAGAGGTATCGCAAGAGGGTCAAGACCCTTCTGCGAGCACCATATGGTAAACCTTTTCCACTTGAAAGCATAAGAGCTTCTTGTGGAAGGTTTCCTGGAAGCATAAAGGATATCCTTTACCTGCTGAGAAAGGTTAAGACCATGAAGTAATAGGCTTTCAGCAACCAGGCCCTGAGATGGAGAGACTGGGGATTGGGATGCCACAGCATCCCGTCCTCCTGAGAAAGGAGATCTGGAGCAGATCCTAACTCCAGAGGCGGAGCTTGAGAGCTATGTAGGAGCAGAGGGTACCACGGTTGCCGTGGCCAATGTGTAGCTATGAGGATCATATGACCTCTGTCTCTCTGAAGCTTGAACAGGGTTTTGGGACTTAGGGGAATGGGTGGAAAGGCATACAGGAAGTCCTGACCCCAATGAAGGAGGAAAGCATCCCTGGCCTGACAACCTCGAGCCGGAATTCTGGAACGGAACCGGGGAAGTTTGGCATTCAGCGGACTTGCAAAGAAGTCTATGTCCAGGGTTCTCCAAATTTGAAAAATTTGGGCCATCTGGTCTGCATGGAGACACCATTCGTGTGGAAGCAGAACTCGACTGAGTCTGTCTGCCCAAGAGTTTTGGATGCCTGGAAGATACACAGCAAGATGAATCTGATGCTCTCTGGCGAGGGCCCATAGTCACAAAGCTTCATTGCACAGCGACAGAGAGCCTGTTCCGCCCTGCTGGTTCACAAAGAACATGGCTACCTGATTATCCATTTGAACTAGGACTGTCTTGCAGCTGAGCTGGGTGTGAAATACTCGAAGAGCAAGGAAGATTGCTCTGAGCTCCAGGAGGATGATATGAAGATAGGCCTCCTGTGGAGTCCAGGTAACCTGGGTAGAGAGGCCGTGCAGGAGGGCTCCCCACCCCACCTGTGAAGCATCTGTTGTTAGAGTGGCTTGGGGGTAGGGGTTGCTGAAAAGGAGACCCCATCAAAAGGTTTTCGGGGGACTGCCACCATTCGAGGGACAAAATAAGGCGATCTGAGTTTATTATTTTGTCTGACAGGCAACCTGACGCTTGAGTCCACTGAGTGGAGAAGGTCCACTGGGCTGCCCTCATATGGCGGCGAGCATAAGGAACCACATGCACGGAGGATGCCATGTGGCCTAGTAACTAACATTTCCCGAGCAGTGAGGTGAGGTTTTAGCACTGCTTGGGAAGCTAACTGTACAATGCGAAGGCAGCGGGGCTGTGGAAGGAAGGCCCTTGTCTGTCTGGTATCCAGAAGAGCTCCTATAAACTCTAGAGATTGAGTGGGAGCAAGGTTGGACTTTGGGAAGTTTATGACAAGTCCCTGATACTGAAGGATGCGCATAGTGCGAGACAGAGCAACCCTGGCCTCTGGCTCTGAAGGGGCTCACCAGTTGTCTAAGTAGGGGAAGACAAATATTCCCAGGGTGCGGAGAAATGCTGCTACCACAGCCATGCATTTTGTGAACACCCTTGGTGCAGAGGCCAGGCCAAAAGGAAGAACCCTGTATTGTGTGGTACTGCAGACCCTCTGCAGACAAGAGAAAATGCTTTAAGCTTAGAAAAAAGAAGCAGACACCGGCTGCAGCATTATAAGGAGCCATATAGGGGGAGCAAGTGGGACCTCTGGAGGACTGAAGAGCCACGCCCCAGAGCCAGTGATGCAATACCGGCCTGCACCCAATCCAGAGAGGGAAGAGTTCCTTTAAAAAAAAGCCCAGATGACTGGAGAGGAGGAGCTTTCCAAGAGGGAGAGAAGGACCAGGAAATAGGAGTCCTGGTGGAAGGAACAGGCCCAGCAGACTCAGCAGAGCCAGGTGAAGGAGTTCGCCTCAAGTATCCCGAGAGGACACATAAGAACATAAGAACATAAGATATGCCATACTGGGTCAGACCAAGGTCCATCAAGCCCAGTATTCTGTTTCCAACAGTGGCCAATCTAGGGAGAGGTACAGAAAGGAAGCTACCCCTGGAAGGAGGAGGACTGTGGTGGAAAGTCCTGGACCTGAGTCTGGCAGAGGCCAGCAGCCATTGAAGGATATAACATGGAGTAACCAAGAAAAAGAGGAAAGACCTTCTTTAAAAGGTAACATTCTTGGCCCAGAGAGAGGGAAGCTGTGCTGTGAATGTGGTTTAACCCCAGCAGAAGGCCTACGGGAGAACCAAAAGCCTACCCTTGTGCAAGTAAGGCCAAACCCCAGCAGGAACTGGCCTCAATCCTCACCTTGCCGTGAGAAGCCAAGAAAGAAAGGTAATCACTGTTTTTCTGATTATAATTTCCTGAACGCTGTGACACAGGAGGAACAGGGAATAGAGGAACGCTGTCCTACTAGTACTGTTTATGCCTCAGGATACAAACCTATATCAAATAAGAGACTCTCTAGTAAAAGAGCCGTGTGCAGGAGAGACTGTTCTCAGTCTAGAGGTACACAAAACCAGGGCTTACCTTTGAACACAGAGCATTGGGACATCGTGCAAACGTTGTATAAAAAGCCTGAATGCCAGCTACCAGATATTGATGACCTTGAACCAATGCAGGTGGACATAGCTGACGACCTTTCGGACCCTGAAATGGATTGCAGCTACTGCCAGGCGGAAGGCTTTGACCCTTTAGACAAGGAATAGAGCTGTAGCCTGGGGAATGTGTGAATCTTTGTTTTCTCATATTATTACTGTGAAGTTAACAGGTTTAATACAGTTTCTGTTTGTTTTCTTTCAACCTGAGATAAGGACAATTTCTGTTGCTGTAAAGATCTGAGCTTTTGAACCTTTTTGCAATCGGGGAAATAAAAGCCTTTATTCTCCCTTCACTTGGACTATTATGTTTCTTTGAGCATTTGGTTACCAGAAGGCTACTAGAACTACAAAGAAAACCTGGGCCCTGTCTTTTAGCCAAACTCAGTTACAAATATTTTTGTGTCCACCCTCTCTACTGTGACGCTTCTTTGCCACTAGGGCGGCGTTGGGACAATTGGTACTGCTTTCCTTGAAAGAGGAATTGAAGGAACTTTCAGTGAGTTGGGTGGATGAGAACATGAGTGTACGCATCCTTGAGATCTAGAGAACAAAGCCAATCCTGACTCTGAAAGTATGGCAGCAGAGTTCCTAGAGAAATCATTTTGAACTTCTCTTTGAACAGAAATTTGTTCAATTCTCTGAAGTCTAAAATGGGTCTGTGTCCTCCTGTTTTCTTTGGAATAAGGAAATAGGGGGAGTAAAACCCTGTACCCCGTTGGGGAATGGGTACCTCTTCTATTGCTCCTTGAGCGAGGAGCATAGTGACTTCTTGACCTAACCGGTCATTGAGAGGGTTCTGAGAATTGAACTGTCTTACTACTGTAGGAGGGGGCATGCTGATGAAACGAAGCTTGTACCCCTCTCGTACAATAGACAGAGTCCAATTTTCTGCTGTTATCTGACACCATCTGGGGGCAAAATGACATAACCTTCCCGGGATGGTGGAGGGTTCTGGGCTGTTTAGGGCCAGGAAGGCAAAAGTTCTCTAGACAGGAGTCAAAGCCCCTGTGGAGGCTGAGTCTGCTGAGCCGGTTGAGGCTTTGCTGCTTTTGGTTAACTTTGTTGCCTAGGTTGTTGCTGCTGTCCCTTTTGAGCAGACTGACCTGGACGATGTCCCTGCTGGATATAGGAGGGATAAAACCTTTTCTTCTTGCTGAAGAATGGTTTCTTAGAGGATCTTTTCCTCGCAGGATCAGCTTTAGATTTGGACAATCTATCCAAAGTGATATTGTCAGCATCTATCTCATTAGCTTTTTCCTACCAATTCTTGCCAAAGAGATTCTCTCCTGTGCAAGGTATATTCCCTAGTTTGTCCTGTACCCAGATTTCCAAGTCAGGTGCCTGGAGCCAGGCAATTCTACGTGCACCTATGGCAATAGCAGAGGTCTGCTTATGCATTCAAAGCAGTCAAAGGCTGCACGATTCACAAACTTGGAAACATCCTAAGCATGTTTAACAAGAGCAAGATAATCTTGCCTTTTATCATCAGAAAGGAGAGGGCTCATAAGCTCTAAGTCTCCTGTGACTTCCTTAAGGAACATTCCCATATACAAGATATAGGAACTGATCCTAGCAGAAAGCATGGAAGCCTGGAAGGATCGACATCCAAAGGCGTCAAGAGTCCTACACTCACGTCCTGGAGGATTAGATGCATGCCTTTTTGCACTCTTTCTCTGTCTCATGGCTGATTCCACCACCATGGAATGGTGTGGTAATGGAGTCTTCTGAAACCCAGGACAAGGAGGAACTCGATACATGGTGTCGAGTCTTCGAGAATGAGGAGATGTGGTCAGAAGTGTTTCCCACATCCTTAACATAAGATCATACAAGATCTCATGAATAGGTAAGGTAGCTGCCTCTCTGGGAGCTTTAGGGTACTGCAGGATTTCTAATTCCTTTGCCCTAGGCTCTTTTTCAGGAGCCACTGTGATGGAAAGACCTCGGATCACATCTCGGATAAAATCCTGAAAGGACATATCCTCTGGTGGAGACATCCTACGCTGAGGAGAAGAGGCATCCTCGGGAAGAAGTACTCTAGTATCGGCAGAGCTTTCAGAGTCTTCAGACTCATCCGAGGATTCAAAGTATTTCTGATGCTGGTGATCGTGCAAGGCACGGTACCGGTACCGATCAAAGTCGGCATCGGAGTGGTCCGGTAACGACTTGTCGATGCCGGATAGACACGCATAACTCGGTCCCGGTAGAATACCTGCCGATGTCGATTGTGGTGATGAGAGTGATCAGGAAAGAATGGAAATAGAGGAAAATGGTACTTGTGCCTTTAAAACTACTGACAGCCAAGCTTTGCACAGGGGTAGAAAAACTACTCTGAAAAAAAGTCAAGCCAAGCCACGCCCTAGCTCTGACGAGGAGGCAGGCTTGCTTACTGATTATGAGCACACGTGCAAAGAAAAAGGTGTGGCAGGAAAGAAACTGGTTTTTAAACCCGTCTCCAAACAGAGCACAGGGGAGAAGAAGAAAGAGAGCACACGGAGCTTACAGAGTTCATAGAGGAGTTCTCAGCGTGCCCGGAGGAGTTCCCAGGGGGAAGAGAGTTCCCAGGGGGAAGGAGCTCAGAGAGTTAGGAGAGCTGAGAGCCACGAGGAGGCTGACTTCCAGTTGCTGAAGGCTGAAAGCAGAGAAGGAAGCACTCCATATCTGAGAAAAACTCCCAGACCTAAAGCCAGCAGACGGTTAGTTGGAAAGGCTACAAACCAGCTGGAACAGTTACCTCTGTCCAATATTCAAGACCCTATGCTGAAAGGTCCAACTGCTAGAATGTGGGTAGATACGTTCCTTTGGGGAAAGAACCGTAACCCAGCCACAAGCAGGGCAGTAAATGTGGACACAGTAGAGCCTTTAAAGCAAGCATTAGAGGGAGGGAAAGCTCACTCCTCGAAGGTAAATGTTCCTGACCAGAAACAGAATTATGGAATGAGTTTTATGAATTCCTACAAGCCAGAAAGTTTGAAGAAGCTGTTGAGTCTAAAGATAAATCAGCCATAGTACCAGAACCCATGCAGATTGATTGCTGTGAGTCACAATCCATTCCAGAGGACTCTCTAATGGATTGCTCTCTTTGCTTTAAAGAAACTTGAAAAACCTGTAAGCAGGATTAAAAGAAGGTTTTGGAAAAGAAGAAAACTACCTTTGCTGAAATTGCTTATAAGGCTGTGCTGTGTTTTGCTTTATTAAAGATAACAGTTTTTGTTAAAGAGACTTGTGCTCAGTTTACCTTCAGTTCCAGTTTGCCTTACTTTACTTATTGGAGAAGTATCCATTGTGTTTGTGTGCCTGAACTTTAATGCGTTTGGAAATCCACAAAATAAATATTCTTGTTTGCCTCAACCAACGGTTGCACAACTACAGTTTGTCTTTGAGTGTGAATTATCTACTTCAAGTCCCAGGGTGCATTGCTGGCAACAAAGAATAAAGTTGCATTTAAGGACAGACGAAAGGCAGCCCATAGCTGTAAGCCTTAGGCCCAGGCTAGGGTCCCACACGATGCAGTCGGTGACGGTGCCGATACCGGTTGAATTGTCTGAAGCGGTTTCAGGGGCATCGAGGTCATGAGAAGAGCCGCCAGACTGCGTTCAATAGTCAAGAATCTCTGCACTACTGACGCTGCCGATGCTTGGGTACCGGTGCCGGATAAAGCGGCCAAAACCCCAGAGGATGGCACCAGTAGTTCTGCCGAGGTTGAAGCCTCGAGAACATCCTGGAGCCCCATTAGTGCTTTGGAACCCGAAGCCTCCCGCTGGGGCAATTTTGCCAGTGAAAGTCCCTCAAGGGCAACACCAGAGGCATCTCGATGTTTAGAAGGAGATCTACCCTTTGAGGACCGGCTAGATTTATGTTTAGTTACCTGAGATCCATGGGAGGAAGATGAAACCCTGGAAGACGTCAATGCCACGGAGGCTGCATCGGAGGGATAAAGGGTGCTAAGCTTAGCAGCTCGGTTTTGCTGGCCCCTTTTTGACATCATCCCACAGGCAACACACTCTGAAATAGAGTGGTCAGGACTTAAACATTTGAGGCACTACTCATGGGTGTCTGTGACGGAGATGGTACCGCCACACTTAGAACACTTTTTAAAACCTGAAGCGGGTTTTTCCATTTTGAGGGAAAAAATTGGGCATAGTGCCCAAAATGGCACATGGCACCCAAGAAGAAAATTACTGGAGAGAGACTCCAGAAACAAAAAGGTTTTTGTTTTGTTTTTTTAGAAAAAAGAAAAGAAGAACTGGCGGTACCGGTATAGTGTCAAAGGAAGGCAGACGCGACCACAAAAAAAGTATAAGAAGGGAAATTTTCTACAGTGACAGGATGTGCGACCTGTCGGCTCTGCGGAAAACGAAGAACTGGAGAGGGACAGTTGGGAAAAGCAGGAAGACAGCACGCAGATGCTGTGGGATGCTCCCAAAAGCTTTCCTATTGGACGCTGGGGAGCGTTCCTGCGCAGGCTCTGTCGGTACCGACGATACCCATATGTGAGGACTACATTTCTGCTTGTTCCTGAAGATTTAAAAAAAACCCTGATAAATAAATAACCACCACATCAAATTGCCGCAAGACGGCTATAAAGGGAGGGTGTCTGGACTGGACTGGAGGGACTACAAGAAAGAAAATTAGCAAATAAGGCCTAATTTCACCTTCCAGGGCATTCCTACAGAGCAGTACTAACAATGGGAGGGAACCGAGGCCCCTGCCCGCAGAACCGATACCCCAAAACACAAATCCTACTGGCCTAAATATCCAAGCGGTAATGTCGCACAAAGGAATGCGGACAGGACCAAGTAGATGCCCGACAGATGTCGAGGGAAGGCACCCTAGGACGAGGCCTGAGCCCTAGTTGAGTGGACCCGTAGGCCCACAGGCACCTGTCTACTCTTCAAGATCGTCTGTCTCAAACGCCTCACAGATACAATGGGCGATGGAGACCTTGGAGGCCTTCCCCTTTCCCAGGTCCACCGAAGAGGATGAACCACCCCTCTGAGCTCCATAACACCTAACTCACAGTAGGATAGTGCTTCAGGACCCTGCAAACGTACAGCTTGCACAAGGGAATGAGCTCCGGAGAGTGCTGCTGCCCTGCAAAGGAGGGCTGAGTAACCAAAACAAATAGCCACAAGAAAGATGGTCTTCAGGTTCAAGTCGTTAAGCAAGGCCCCCTGAAGGGCAGACCGCTCAGCACATTCAAATCCAAGCTGAGGTCCCAGGCCAGGACCAGCAGTCAACTAGGGGGCTGAAAATATTTAAACACCCCTCAAGAACAGGACCACACCCGGATGGGAGGCCAGGGACACTCTCTGCACCTGGCCCCAGTAGCAAGACAACATCACCACCTGGACCTACAATGAACCCAATGTTAGACCCTTTCCAAATCAGCCTGCAGGAACCCCAAAATAGTGGCAAGGGATGCCCAAAGGGGCCAGGTCTCAAGGTCTGCACACCAGACCTCAAAGAGTCTCCAAACTCACACATAAGCCAGAGAGATAGAATGCTGCCATGCCTTCAAGAGGGTCGCTATGACTAGCTCTGAATAACTGCAATGCCCCAGCTGTGCCTTCTTAAGACCCAGGCCATTAGCAAGAATCAATCCACCAAAAAAACCACAGGACTGTTGCCATCACCCATGGATTCTCTGCAGTCAAATTATACCTCGGCATCCTCCTTGGACTCCATCCGGGCCCCCATAAGACCCTCTGCTGCCAGTTCTCCTGATTTGCAGCAGGCGCAGCACAGCCTGATATCAAAAAGCCATGCAGCCATAGTGTGCTCTGTCTTTCTCCCAACAAGGCACAAAAAACACACTAAAGAAAAGCTCCTGAAGCCCATAGGACTTACCCACGGCGTCCCTCCACGGGAACCACGGATTGCCATGCTGAGATGTTCCTCTCTGTTTTACCTTTTCTCCCCCCCCCCTTCAATGAGCTTTAAAGTCTGTACTGCAGCAGAGGGCAAGGTTAAATTTTTGTGCGCCACATAACGACACTCAAGAGTTATATACTTTAAAATTTGACTACACATCAGAATACAGTATGTACACCACATTGATTGCACTAGAAAACATTGTAGAACTTGTGAAAACCGTAAATACATAAGAACTTTTAAATTTTAAGACGTCTGTGTTGTTTTCTATCAGAATCAGAACCGTTTTGTGCGCTCTGTTGTAAAGTATGTGCGCTCGCTCGGTGAGATGTGTGCGCGCACACACACGCACAGCTTAGAGGGAACAGTGCCCGGAACCTCCGGGTTCTGTACCCCTTGCCCACACTAAGCCGCAAACAAGACTTCACAGTCCAACACAGGCTATGCACACCACCTGGACACTGAGAAATGTTGGCTCATAAGAACATAAGATATGCAAAACTGGGTCAGACCAAGGTCCTCAAGCCCAGTATTCTGTTTCCAACAGTGGCCAATCTAGATCACGAGTACCTAGCAGTTTCCCCAAGGACACAGGTTCCACAATGTTTGTACTGGTGCAAGCAGTGGATTTCCCGGGTCCCTTTTAATAGTTGAAGCTTTGGTGGGAGTGGCTGACTTGGATTTAGTGGCAGTTACAGAAACATGGTTCACAGAAAACCATGATTGGGATGTAACTATACCTGGCTATACTTTATTCAGAAAGGACAGGGTAGGAAGAAGGGGAGGAGGAGTGGCACTATATGTAAAAACTACTATTAAAGCTTTGGAATTACAGAGCTTAAAAGGGAGAGAGGAGGCACTGTGGGTTAAACTAGAAAGAGAAATCTATTTGCATTAGTGTGATATACAGACCTCCCTCACAAGAGGAAGAGGTGGACAGAGAGTTAATTGAAGACATACGCAGCATTGCTAGGAAAGGGGAAGTGCTAATGATAGGAGATTTCAATATGCCAGATGTTGATTGGCACATTCAGGAGTGAAGGAGTGGCCTAGTGGTTGGGGCAACATACTTCAGGCCGGAAGGTCGGGGGTTCAAATCCCACTAGAGGACAGCAACCTTGGGCCGGAAGGACTGGGGTTTCTAGTCCCACAGGTGCTCCTTGTGGTCTTGGGCAAGCCACTTAACCCTCCATAGCCCATGTTCCCTGTAAAATAGTTATCTCCAAGTTATAATGTTCAATGTAATTTCAGTTTGTTCAATGTAAACCACACTGATGCAGAATAGCGCGGTATATAAGAGAACGTAAATAAATAAATAAAATAAAGGGGAAGTGCTAATGATAGGAGATTTCAATATGCCAGATGTTGATTGGCACATTCCTGCTGCAGTATCATCTAGAAATAAGGAGATCCTGGATTCTCTACAGGGAGAACTATTCAGGCAATTGGTAACAGACCCCACACGTGAAGGGGCCATACTGGATTTGGTGCTTACTGTGATGGTGAAAGCCCTGTGGAAAGCCTGAAAGGGGATGGAAAGCCTGAAGTCCCCGTTGAAGGCAATGATAATGCACTGATACAAGGAAAACTCAGCCTACATCAGAGAAAAAGGCAGCTCCCTGTAGGAAGCAAACCACGCCCTAGTGCAAGGGTGGAGACTAACCCCCTTCCTGATTGGTCACAAGGAAGCAGGAAGCCAGGGTTAAAAACCACGTGCAGAGGGAAGGAAGAGAGACCCGATGGGGGACCCGAGGACAGATCCGATTGGAGAACCCACAAAGAAGCTGGTCAGGAAAATATCCAGAGAGCCAGGTGGAAGGCAAGAGAAAGCCAAGACCAGAGTCTGAGACCAGAGAGTCCAGGCAGAACAGCCTGTGTGAGAGAAGGTGCCAAGGGAAAGGCACGCACTCAGACAAAGCCAGCATTCAAAGGTAAAAGCACAGACAATTGGAGAGGCCGGACAGGCCAGTCAAACAATTGCTACAGCTGGGAGGATTGGAGAGGTGGAAAGAGCACCAGGGCTGACACAGAGAAACAGCCTCAAGGTAAAACTGACCATTTTATATCTGATAAATTGGCAAAAGAGATAAAGGCTAGTATTAATGAGCAGGAGCTGGAACCCTCCCCCTCTACTGTGAAACGTTGGATTGAAAGCCTAGTACCTGCTGCAAACTCCAGACCAAATAACTCTGACGTTTGTGAAGCTTCTAAATTAGGGGCACTGCAGAGACTATTCTCTAGTGAGAGGATTCAAACACCTGAAAAGGCTGACTTGCTGTGGGATCACTTCCACCAGTTTCTAAAGAGAGAGAAGCTAAAAGAAGTCCCCACATATGAGAAAGACTTTGGTAATTCTAATGGCATTGAGGAAATGCAGATAGAAACCACTGTGCCTGAATGTGATGATTTTCCTATACCAATGGACTGTTTAACTCACAAGAATACCACAGTAAGAAAGTGAAACAGGAGAGAGTTTTAAAAGCCTTTTAATAAGGTAGCTTTTACCTGTGACTCAGAAGAAAGCAGTGCTGTGCTGTATTCATTGTTGAGAGTAACGGTGTTTGGGAAGACGTTGTTTGGTGAAAGTGAAACCAGCTGTGTTTAGTTCTGCTGTAGTATAGTGTGTGACCACACGGAGCAGTGCAGAGAACATCAGAGAAGAAAAGTTTTGTTTTTCATTTCTCCTGGTTTCTCCTGTGTTCATCCTTTCATTTGGAGAAGTTATCCTAGTGCATTTGTTGTGTTTTGAACCTCCGCGTGCCTTTGAAAATCCCCATTGTATAAATAATAAAAATCTTGCAAAGCCTTACCACCTGCCTCAACTACAATTCATTCCTACAGAGTAAAGAACTTTTATTCTAAAGGACAGTAAGGCCGCCTATCAGCTGTCAGCCTCTTGGCCCAGCCGGTGGGTGTCGCATTACCAATGGTGAAAGTGTTTCTGATGTTGTAGTGGGAGATCATTTTGCATCCAGTGATCACCAGATGGTGTGGTTTAGTATTAGGACTAGGGCTGTTAGAATCCATTCAAGGGTAAGGATCTTAGACTTTAGGAAGACTAACTTTGCCAAGATGGGCCAATACCTCAGGGAGTCATTAGTGGGATGGGAACAGCTGGGGGATGTAAAAAAACAGTGGGCAAAACTGAAAGGGGATATTTTAAGGGCAACCAACCTTTTTGTTAAAATGGTAAATAAAGGTAAAAGGAAAAGTGGAGTGGAGGAGTGGCCTAGTGGTTGGGGCAAGGTACTTCAGGCCGGAAGGTCGGGGGTTCAAATCCCACTAGAGGACAGCAACCTTGGGCCGGAAGGACTGGGGTTTCTAGTCCCACAGGTGCTCCTTGTGGTCTTGGGCAAGCCACTTAACCCTCCATAGCCCATGTTCCCTGTAAAATAGTTACCTCCAAGTTATAATGCCCTGTTCAATGTAATTTCAGTTTGTTCAATGTAAACCGCACTGATGCAGAATAGCGCGGTATATAAGAGAATGCAATAAATAAATAATAAATAAAAGGAGACCGCTAGGGTTTTCGAAAGAAGTAGCTGAAAAAGTGAAGAAAAAGAGGGAGGCCTTCATGAAATACAAGAGATCACAGAGAGAGGAAGACAGGCATCTGTATTTGGAAAAAAACTTAGAGAAGCTAGCAAACTAGTCATGAAGGCAAAGATTCAAAAGCAGGAGAAAATAGCCAATGCAATAAAATGGGGGGATAAGACATTTTTCAGATATATTAGTGAGAAGAGGAAGGGCAAAAGTGGTATTGTCAGACTCAAGGGTGCAGGGGAGGAATATGTAGAAGCTGATAAGGATAAAGCGGAATTGCTTCACAAATATTTCTGTTCTGTGTTCACAAATGAAGAACCAGGAGCAGGACCTCAGAAAACACCCACAGACAGGAACAGAAGCGAGGGACATCTTGAACAATTTTCAGAAGACTGTGTTCGTGAGAAACTAGCTCAACTTACAGTAGACAAAGCGATGGGACCGGATGGGATACACCCTAGAATACTGAGGGAACTTGAGGACGTTCTAGCAGCTCCACTGACTGACCTTTTCAATGCCTTGTTGGAGTCGGGAGTAGTGCCAAAGGACTGGAGAGAGGCTCATGTGGTGCCTTTACACAAAAGTGGAAGTAAGGATGTGGTTGACAACTATAGGCCGGTTAGCTTAACTTCGGTGGTGAGTAAATTATTGGAAACGCTGCTGAAAAAGAAAATAGTGAGGTTTCTGGAGTCCAGCGGATTACAGGATCCGAGGCAGCATGGATTCACCAGAGGCAGGTCTTGTCAGACAAATCTGATTGATTTCTTTGACTGGGTGACCAGGGAGTTGGACAGAGGAAGAGCCCTAGATGTGGTGTATTTAGATTTCAGTAAAGCCTTTGACACTGTTCCTCACAGGCGACTTATAAACAAACTGAGCACCCTAGGGATGGACCCTAAAGTTACTGCTTGGGTTAGAAATTGGTTGGGTGGGAGGCGACAAAGAGTACAAGTAAATGGAGCTCACTCTGAGGAGAAGGATGTTACCAGTGGTGTGCCCCAGGGATTTGTCCTTGGTCCGATTCTTTTTAACATCTTTGTAAGTGGTATAGCGGAAGGGTTGTCGGGTAAGGTTTGCCTCTTTGTGGATGATACCAAAATCTGCAATAGTGTAGACACCCAGGAAGGAGTAGATAACATGAGGAGGGATCTAGCTAAGCTTGAAGAATGGTCTAGAATTTGGCAGCTGGGATTTAATGTTAAAAAGATGTAAGGTCATGCATTTGGGCTGTAGCAATCCAAGGGAGCAATATAGTATAGGGGGTGAAGTACTTTTGTCCACTAAAGAAGAGCGGGACCTAGGCGTAGTTGTGTCTGATGATCTTAAAGTAGCTAAACAGGTAGAAAAGGAAACGGCAAAAGCTAGAAGGATGCTTGGGTGCATACGGAGAGGAATGGCTAGCAGAAAAAAGGAGGTGATAGTGCCTCTGTATAAGTCTTTGGTGCGACCTCATTTGGAGTATAGTGTGCAATTCTGGAGACCGCACCTTCAAAAGGATGTGAACAGGATGGAGTCGATACAGAGGGTGGCTACTAAAATGATTAGTGGTCTTCATTATAAAGCATATGAGGACAGACTAAAGGATCTTAATATGTACACTTTAGAGGAAAGGTGGGATAGAGGTCATATGATTGAGATGTTTAAATACCTCCGTGGCATAAATGTTCAGGGAGAGAGTCTCTTTCAACTGAAAGCAAGTTCTGCTATGAGGGGACATGGGATGAGGGTGAAGGGAGATAGATTCAGGAGTGATATGCGAAAATATTTCTTTACGGAAAGAGTAGTGGATCCGTGGAATAGTCTCCCGGTGGACGTGGTAGAGATGAGGACAGTACTGAATTCAAAAAAGCATGGGACAAATACAGGATCTCTAAAGGTAAAAAGAGGACTGTTGTAGTTGTTGATGTGGAAGGACAGACTTGAGAGGCCATGTGGTCTTTTTCTGTCATCATATTTCTATGTTTCTATAATAATGGTTATGAACCTTTCCTCCAGAAATTTGTCCAAACCCTTTTTTTAAACCCAGCAACACTAACAGCTTTTACTACATCCTCCGGTAACTAATTCCAAAGTTTGATTACGCGTTGAATGAAAAAATATTTTCTCTTATTCAGTATTAAATAAGTTACCCTGTAGCTTCATTGCATGTCCCCTAGTCTTTCTATATTTTGATGGAGTAAACAAAATCTACGTTTACTTGTTCCATTCAATTTATTAATTTATAGACCTTTATCTCCCCTCAGCTGTCTCTCTTCCAGATTGAAGAGTCCTAACCTTTTTAGCCTCTCCTCATAGGGGTATCCTTCCATCCCCTTTACCATTTTGGTGGCTCTTCTTTGTACCTTTTTTAATAAAGCTATATCCTTTTTAAGATACGACGAACAGAATTGCACACAATATTCAAGGTGCGGTTGCACCATGGAACGATACAGAGGCATTATAAATATCCTTTTTTTATTTTCCATTCCTTTCCTTATGATACCTAGCATTCTATTTTCTTTCTTGGCCACCACTGCACACTTGGAGGAGGGTTTCAACATATTATCCACGATAATGCCTAAATCTTTTTCCTGGATGGTGGTTCCTAATATGGAACCTTGCATTGTGTAACCATAGTTTGGGTTGTTCTTATCTAGGTGCTTTTCATCTGCCATTTGAACATCCAGTCTTCCAATTTATCAAGGTCTTCTTGCAATTATTGCACAATCCTCTTGCGTTTTAACAACTTTGAATAATTTTGTGTCATCTGCAAATTTGATTACCTTACTCATTATTCCCATTTCCAGGTCATTTACAAATATGTTAAAAAGAAGCAGACACAGCACATATCTCTGAGGTACTCCACTATTCACCATTCTCCATTGGGAAAATTGGCCATTTAGCCCTACCCTCTGCTTTCTATCTTTTAACCAGTTCCTGATCCGCAATAGTACACTGCCTCCTATCCCTTGACTTTTTAATTTCGCCAAGCGTCTGTCATGAGAGAGCTTGTCAAAGGCTTTCTAAAAATCCCGATACACTATATCGACCGGATCACTTTTTGTCTACCTGTTTATTCACACCTTCAAAAAAAAAAATAACAGATTAGTAACACAAGACTTTCCTTGGTTAAAGCCATGTTGGCTTTCTCCCATTAAGCCATGACTATATACACGTTCAGTAATGTTATTCTTTATAATGGTTTCTACCACTTTGCCTAGTACTGACTTCAGGCTCACCGGTCTGTAGTTTCCTGGTTCAACCCTGGAATCCTTTTTAAAAATTGGCATTACATTGGCCATTCCACAGGTCCTGAGGAAATGCAGATGTTCCCTGTAGCCCATGTTCCCTGTAAAATAGTTATCTCCAAGTTATAATGTCCTGTTCAATGTAATTTCAGTTTGTTCAATGTAAACCGCACTGATGCAGAATAGCGCGGTATATAAGAGAATGTAATAAATAAAATAAATAAGATAGACTATTATGAATCTGATGAGGGGTCTGAAGATTCAGTAATGGATTGTTCTCTGTGCCAGAAGGCAGAATAAAACGTTCTTGGATAAAAGAAGGAAAAGCCTATAACCTGAATGTCCTAGAAGGCAGTGTGAAAACAGGGAGAAAATGTGTTTAGCCAGGAATGCTAAAGAGCCCTGTTGCTGAAGAAAAGATATTTTGGGTTTGAAGAGAAAAGAAACCTTGCTGATTGCTGAATGGTTTTGAAAAACAGCGATACATGTTAAAAAGCTGCATAAAGCAGTTTCATTGTTTGTTTTGGGATAAATGCCTATGGATTATTGTTTGGAGAAAGAATCCTGTTTGTTTTGCGTTGAGCCTTAATGCTCTTTTAAAAAAAAGCAATAAATTCCTGTGTTTTGCCTTGTAAACCCTCGGTCTCCACACTACTTGTTTTTTTCTAAACACCACAACTACAAATCCCAGCAGCCCCGGTGCTGGATGAGGAAGCAAACTCTTTAAAGGACTAACAAGTGCAGCCCTAGGCTTATAGGCTGTTGCCTGGGCCAGTGGCCCCCACAAGATCTAGGCCTTCAGCAACCAAGCCCTGAGATGCAGAGACTGGGGATTGGGATGCCATAACATTCCGTCCTCCTGAGATAGGAGATATGGAGCAGACCCTAACTCCAGGGAGGGAGCTTGAGAGAGATGTAGAAGCAGAGGGTACCACACTTGCCGTGGCCAATGTGGAGCTATGAGAATCGTATGGCCTCTGTCTCTCTGAAGCTTAGTCGCAAAGCTTCGCTGCAAAGCGACAGAGAGCCTGTTCCCCCCTGCTTGTTCACATAGAACATGGCTACTTGATAGTCCTCATTCATACGGACAGTCTTGTAGCTGAGCAGGGTATGGAACACTTGAAGAGCAAGGAAGATTGCTCTGAGTTCCAAGAGATTGATATGTAGATGAGTCTCCTGTGGAGACCAGGTGCCCTGGGTGGAGAGATCTTGCAGATGAGCTCCCCAAAACATCGGAGAAGCATCTGTTGTGAGAGTTGCTTGGGGTAAAGGTTGTTGAAAAGGGGACCCCAGCAACAGGTTTTGAGTGGACTTCCACCACTGGAGGGACAATATAAGGCGACTTGTGTTTGCTATTTTGTCTGACAGGCACCCTGATGCCTGGGTCCATTGAGTGGATAAAGTCCACTGGGCTGCCCTCATATGGAGGCAAGCATAGTGCACCACATGCACGGTGGATGCCATGTGGCCTAGTAGTTGTAACATTTCTCGAGCAGTGAGATGAGACTTTAGCACTGCTTGAGACGCTAACTGCACCATGCGAAGACAACGGGCCTGGGGGAGGTAGACCTTGCCTTTCTGGTATCCAGCAAAGCTCCTATGAACGCCAAAGACTGCGTGGGAGTTAGACTGGATTTTGGGATATTTATTACGAGACCCAAATACTGAAGGATACGCATTGTGCAGGATAGAGATGTCCTGGCCTCTGACTCTCTTGGAGCTCGAATGAGCCAGTCGTCTAAGTAGGGGAAGACGAATATCCCTACAGTGCGGAGAAATGCTGCTACAACAGCCATGCATTTCGTGAACACCCTGGGTGCTGAGGCCAGGCCAAAGGGAAGCACCCTGTATTGGTAGTGCTTTCCCTGAAAAAGGAACTAAAGGAACCTTCTGTGGGTTGGATGGATGAGAACATGGGTGTACGCATCCTTGAGATCTCGAGAACAAAGCCAATCCTGACTCTGAAGGTATGGCAGCAGAGTTCCGAGAGAAATCAACTTGAATTTCTCTTTGACAAGGAATTTGTTCAATTCTCTGAGGTCCAAGATAAGTCTGTATCCCCCTGTTTTCTTTGGGATAAGGAAACAGGGGGAGTAAAACCCCGTACCCTGATGAGGAATGGGTACTTCTTCTATCGCCCCTTGGGCAAGAAGGATAACCTCCTGACCTAACAGGTTGATGAGAGGTGTCGGAGAATTGAACTGCCTTATTATTGTGGGAGGGGGCATGCTTGAAAAATGAAGCCTGTACCCCTCCTTTATGATGGAGAGTGTCCAATGCTCTGCTGTTATCTGCCCCCATCTGGGGGCAAAGTGACATAACCTTCCTGGAATGGTGGAAGGCTCTGGTCCTACGAGAGCCAGAAAGGCTAAGTTCTCTAGCTGAAAGTCAAAGGCCTTGTGGAGGCTGAGACTGCTGAGACGGTTGAGGCTTAGCAGTCTTTGCTTTTCTCTGCTTGGGTTGTTGCTGACCTTTCCTGACAAGCTGACCTGCAGAACATCCCTGCTGAGCATAAGCAGGATAATATCTTCTTCTTGAAAGTAAGCTTGTCTGTACAGGGTGGTGTACACAACCAGACTGTCTAAGAAAACCTGAGAGAGTTAATTTTGTTCAGAACTTTGCTTAGAAATAAACTTCATATATTTGCTTATTAAGTAGGTGAAGAGGTACAAGTCCTGTAAATAAGAAAAGGGGCAGGCTGTCCTCTAGCCTTTCAGTCTCAGGGTTACTAGATATCAGCAGTAAACAGTTATGTCTTGGAATACATGTATGTCTCCTCATACTGACCTATGCTGATTAGAAATTGACCCATGATGTGATGAATACTCTGATAAGGAAGCTTATCATAGCTCAGGAAGGAGCTATAGGAAAGGTGAAGTGACTCTGAACAAGCAACCTGTCAGTTCTGGTAGAAATAAGAAAACAGAATTTTCCCATAAAAGACTACCAGTCCCAGAATGCACCAGGTTTCCAACAGCCATTAGAGGAGCTGAAGTGGGGAAACGTGTGTTCAATCAGGAGGGCTATGAGGTAATCCCTAAGCACTCATCTCAAAGGGAAGGGCCTGATTCAGCACAGCTGCACTGTGTTAGGGAAGAGCACTCATCTAAGCAGAATAAAGGTAGAGTTTATTCTACAGAGAATTATCCCCAGGATCATCATCATCTTCATGATCAGCTTGGATTATCCTCAGTTTCATCTGGAGGATCATCAGAAGCAGAAGCCAAACCGGACGGACAGAGAGGGCAAGAAACCCTTTGGAAGAAAGAAGAGAAAAGCCTTTGGGAGGTCTAGAGGAGGCTGGAGCAGTACGTATACTGGGAGGCATTCCAAGGGCCAGCATACACCATTGGACTGGGGAAAGCCAGAGGAATGGTGCTGCAGAGCTAGGAATCTCCAGACGGTACCTGTGAGGGAGACAGCTGCACGTGGAAGGGACCCTAAGACCCGTGCCAGAAGGTATGTGAAGAGAGATCCAGTGTCCAGGGATCTGGATTGGAAGGCTGGACATAAGAACTGGACTACATACTGGCCAGGCTATATAGAGAGGAACTCTAACAGCAATGGAAGCTCAGGTATGAACACTGATCTATGCCCTAGCTATAACCTTGAAAGACAGCAGGGAAACAAGTATTCTCCTGAAAGTGCTCCATTGGGAGATTCATCTGTGCCAATCCATGATATTGAACCCATGCTTGTTGAAGAAGAGGGGGTGATAGCAGATGAAGAATCTGTTTACATGGACTGCTCTCTGTCTAAACTCCTTTGGTGATTTTCTGTTACAAAGTACAGCAACCATCACAAAGAAATACAAACTTGTTCTTTAATCTACTCAGAAAAGCTCCTGAGTAGGATTTTTAGCCACGCAGTAGAAAGCAAGCCAGCTAAGGGGTTTCAGCTGGATAACTGCTAGCAATTGAGCCTTACCTAATTGCTTGTGTGCTCTGAGAGAATCACTTCTGAATCTATGTGGGAAGATATAAGAAGTTAACCTGAAAAGAACATTTTTTCCTTTCTTTGTGGCTTTTGGTTTGTTGTTTGATACATTGCTAAGAGAATATTAGCTAAAGCCTACAGAAAAGACCAGTTTGTTGCCAACCAGGTCTTATTTCTTTTGCTTTGATTGCCTGATAAGTTAAAATGTTGTTTTCCTGATTTTGTTTTTCCAAGTTTAACACTGAAAGCAAGTAACCTGATTTATGTGCTACCAAGCATATCTGTGTTGGGAGAAATAACCCCATAAATAAATATCTTATTGACTTTACACTTGAGCACAACTAAATTATTGTGAGCAGCTGTGTCGGGTGTGAATGGACTGCATTGCCCACAATCCCTTGCAAATCATATTGACATATGCACTTGCCAAGACTGTGAACATTCTCACCCAGGCAACCGTCTGACAATACGTAATACCTGACGTAGAATAATAAAGTGAAATTATGCTGTATCCTCCAAAAGAGCCTTATAAATAAAGTAAACCATAGCTAATAGTTAGAGTAAACAAAGAGAACTTGTTTCTATTTGTTTCTCTCCACAAAGCTTTGGTGTATCTATATAGAAGTGTGTAGTATTTTATTGCTGTCTCTTAGATTCTCTTCTCATTGCTTTGAATGCAGATTTCTGTTACTCCAAGAGCCCTGCAGGTTGCTGGTGAGGGGGGGGGGGCAAACAGAAGCCCACAGTTGGTGCCGTGACGGTCTGCAGATTTCTCCATTCCTGGCAAGGGTGGAAGGTGTTTGTGAGTATTGTATGGTGACAGCAATGGGTAATCTGTTAGGTAAACGAGAGTTATCTCAGTTGCGTGAATGGCATGACAAAGCTAAGGTTTTAGCTGTTCAGAAAGGTAGCCCTTATTGTATGCGTGAGAAGTATGGGGATTTGGCTACTGATTATATTGTACACTGGCATGCAGTGACTAATGATAATGTGCTTTTACAGTTTCCTTTGGAGGTAACTTTTTCTATAGATAGACTTTGTTATCTGAAATGTGCTTTGCAGGCTAAACATAAATAATGTGATGCCCGTGAAGGGCTAGTGTTTAATTGGTGGCAACGAATGGCACATGATATGAAAAATGGTTTGTTTGTGTTAAACAATGCTCGTAAAGCGAGTGAACCACAGGAGAAAGAGAATGATAATGAACGGACAGGGAAATTCCCAGCCGTTCTTTCTCCAGAATATGATGCAGATGTGGCTGCATTGGTAATTGGAGCTGGAATAGTCTCAAGTGCATCCCCAATGTCTCCCCTTGTTTCTTCTGAGCGTCATGTAGCTTCTGGAAGGGGGAGGATCACTCGTGCAGCTGAGCTAAGAGAAGAGATAAGGAATAAACAGAAGATATTGGGAGATGCAAAGATTGCAGATTACAGTAATTGTAATATTTCTCAGCTTAGAGAAGTGGATACACTTCTTAGCCGTGAAATAGAAAGTATTGTATATGATAGAATCCTTAAAAGGAATAGTAAGGAATAATATTTCTGCTACAAAGGAATTGGGAATTTCTAGTAAACTTATTGATGCTATTGAAAAAGATCTGGATAAGCATTTTTTTTACCTATAAAGAGAAATGTGATCAATTATATGGTGATATAAGTTTTCTTCAGACTGTTTTACGACAACATAATGATACATGTTCTGTAAATGCAAAATCTGTAGAAGATACAGTACCTGCATATCCTTTTCGTGTATATCCAACAGGACCTACAGG
Source organism: Ichthyophis bannanicus (assembly GCA_033557465.1). Classification (NCBI taxonomy): domain Eukaryota; kingdom Metazoa; phylum Chordata; class Amphibia; order Gymnophiona; family Ichthyophiidae; genus Ichthyophis; species Ichthyophis bannanicus. The sequence goes on along the minus strand of CM066040.1, from coordinate 299,031,364 downwards.
TGCAATGACTGTACCTGCAAATTGGAGTCCTAAAGAAGTATTTGATTTGGCTAAACCCTTTCCTGATTACAGGGAAAATTCAGGTAGATTTGTGTCCTTATGGTCTCAAATAATTAATAGTTATAATCCTACTTGGGCAGATCTAGATAATCTGCTTAGAGCTGTTTTTATTAATCCAGCTGATTTTCATAAGGTAACTCATCCAATTAGAGATGATGATTGGGTATGGCCACAGACAGACCCTGTAACAGATCTTCAAGATCAGACACAAAGAGATAGTTTTGTTCTGTGTAGAGAGAAATTGTTGGAATCTCTTAAAGTAGCATGTAAGTCTGTGAGAGATTGGTCAAAGCTTACTTCTTTAACACAAGAAAGGGGTGAGAAAGTTACAGCTTTTCACACTAGGTGTATGCTAGCGTTTAAAGATTATTCTGGCGAGACAGAGGATACACCTTCAGGATTTACTAATATTTTTGTAAATGGTTTGATTCCAAGAATAAAAGAAATTTTGGAAACTTCAATAATAGATTGGCCTGCTAGATCAGATGATGCAATTTTGGAGGGTGCACGGTACAGTGAATTGAAATATCTCAAGGAATTGCAGGAACAACAAGCCAGATTAGATGTAAAGAAGACTAAACTGCTTAATTTACAAATTGCTTCTATGCATCCAGCCCTGGGAAGGGGGCGGGGGAGAGGCAGGTTCAGAGGAAACTATGGGAATTCTCAGCGAGGCGATTATCAGCAAAGCACTTCTCAGCGAGGGCGTGGATAAGCCATAGGAATGCGAGCTTGTTATACATGTGGTGAGTGTGACCATTTACAGCGAGACTGTCCACAGAATCGGAATTTAGATGGCCAGAGAACTGCGTGCCTTCCTCCCCCACCTGCTGAGTTCACTCCTGTATATCAATGTTTTTCTAACCCAGAAGACTGTGATTCTTGGGATGCATGACTATTATTGAATCTGAATGTAACTTCTCAGGGTGAATTAGAAGCTAAACTGGCAGGCTCTACTGTGAAATTCATCATTGATTCGGGAGCTACTACATCTGCGTTGCATCTAAAGGATCTGCCTGCAGTGTATCAAACTCTTCTAGTATATGCTCCAACAGTGCATTGTGAAGGGATTGAAGGTAAGATAATTCCTCACCGTAAACTTGAAGCTTTGCCTTTACAGATTGGAGAGACTATATACCCTACTAACTTTCTGGTAGGAGACACATTACCAGTGAATCTTTTGGGTCGTGATTTTCTGGCTTCACATCATGCAACTTTTCCTGGATGAGTGGAAAGTTACATTTTCAGTTGTATTCTCTTTCTGAAGTGCAGCCCCCTGCGGATGTCACAGCTATTCACCCTGATCTCGAAAAGCTTCCATCTACTCTGTGGGCAGTCCCAGGATCAAATGTCAGATGTCTCTCAATTCCTCCTGTGAAGATTACCGTAAAACCTGGTGTACAACTTCCTAGACTCAAACAGTATCCACTATCAGCAGCAGCTATAGATGGAATTCGACCAGTAATTGAAGATTTACAGATGCAAGGTGTCATCTATCCTACTACGTCGCCGTGTAATACTCCAATTCTTCCTGTACTGAAAGCTGACAGAGACACTTATCGATTTGTACAAGATCTGCGAGCTGTAAATAAGGTAATTTTGCCAATCTTTCCTTTGGTACCCAACCCGCATGATATCTGGACACAGGTACCTCCAAAATCTACGTGGTTTTCTGTTGTAGATTTGAGTTCTGCTTATTTTTCAATGCAAATTAGCAAAGAAAACCAATTTTTATTTGCTTTTCATTTTGACAATCAGCAGTACACATGGACTAGACTATGCCAGGGCTATACGGACAGTCCTGCGTACTTCTCGCAGGCTCTAAGAACTGCGTTATTAGATGTGAGGCTTGACCAATCCTCTTTAATTCAATATGTGGATGAGTTGCTTTTATGTTCACCAAGTTATGAGATCTGTTTAGCAGACACATTATCTTTGTTAGCTCATATTGCCAAATTAGGACTGAAAGTCAATTTGTCTAAATTACAATTTGTATCTCAAAATGTTACTTTTCTGGGTGTTGTTCTAACTCCAGCTGGTCGTGAAATTACCTCTGCCAGATTGAAACCTATTTTGTTATTATCGTTTCCAGTGACACCAGTATTGTTACGTAGATTTCTGGGATTATTGATTTTCTGTAAACAATGGATAGCTAATTTTTCAGACCTTACAGCTCCGCTTTATGCATTGATTGGGAAAGAGGGTCCCCAGGGTCTCATTGTACCTACGTTATCACAGTGGGAAGCTTTTGTAAATTTAAAGACTGCACTAAGCTCTGCACCATGCTTGTCTTTTCCAGACTATTCTTTAACATTTAAATTGTATGTGGCTAGTTCAACTATATCTGCTACATGTGTGCTTTTGCAAGCATTTCCAACTGGTCGCAAGCCGATAGGATATTTTTCAAAGAGGTTTGATTCAGTGACTTTGGGACTCCCACCCTGCTTGCGCAGTTTGATTTCAGTGGCATTTGCAATTGAAATTACAGATTTTTTAGTGCTACAGCACCCTCTTGAGGTATATGTGGTACATTCCATTTCTAGGTTGCTCCATTTAACTAAAACACAACCTTTATCTTCCACATGTTTATTGACTCTTGAATTGATAATTTCTCAGTCTCATGTAAAAATATACACTACATCCATATGCAATCCATCTACGCTCCTGGCTCCTTTGGCAGATCTGGTGGTGGAGGATGGGTCCCATGATTGTTTTCAAAGTATTTTAACTTCTTCCCGTGCTAGACCTGATCTCTCACCTGTGCCCCTGCCAGCCCCAGATGTAACCTTATTTGTGGATAGTTCAGCCTTCAGAGATGAAATGGGAAAACTTTGTGTGGGCTATGCAGTAACCACAATTGATGACGTGGTTGAATCAGCTTCCCTGCCATTTTCTAGTGCCCAGTTAGCAGACGTTTTTGCACTGACACATGCTCTTGAACTCTCTAGATATCTTCTAGCAAATATATATTCAAATAGCTCCTATGCAATGAGTGTGCTATGGGATTTTGGTAATATTTGGTTGCAACGAGGATTTTTAACTTCTGCTAATAAACAAATTAAACATGCTGAACACATTCACCGCTTGTTACAAGCCGTTCTTTTGCCAGCACAGGTTGCAGTTTTGAAATGTAAAGGACATTCCTCTGCTGGTGATTTCGTTTCTAAGGGCAATCGTTTTGCAGACCAAGAAGCACGGAAGGCTGCTCTACAGGAATTAGTAGCCCAGTAAAAACCGTGGAGGCAAGGAAGGAACTATAATACCACCTTTATTTCATAAAGCCAGGCCCGACACAGGCCGTGTTTCGTTTATGCCTTCCTCAGGGGCTTTGGCTATAACAACACATAAAAAAATCATTTAAAACAAACAAATTCATCATAAATATACATATATAAGGCACTCAAAACACTAAAAAATTCATAAAAACTGTAAATAAATAATTAATTAGATACTAACTGCTAAAGTACAGCGAAAGTCTGTGAACCGACAGATAAATAAATAAATGATTAATTAAATGACTGTATACGTATGATACGTGTATAATCACATATATAAGAACTTATAGACACATGGTCACACTAATAAATACTCAATAACTTAATAAATTAGTGACACACAATGAAGTATCTATTTACTCTAAATGAATCCAACTAATAATAATAAATAACATATATAAAAAGTACATATCATACATATAAAACCATACAGTTATAAAACTCGACTGAAAAAGTTAAATGGCTAAAAAGATCATTAACTAAAAATTGAAAATAGATCAATAAAGATTATGTAGTAAATGAACTAAAAAATATATTTTATTAATTAATTAAATCACCCATTTATAAACCTATTTGTGACCAAGAAACAACATAACCCACAATTTGATGTACTGAAAATCATTTATCACATTCTTACCTATATGATTTTCTTGCCACAATGATAACTGAAGGGAAAAGAGGAAAGAAAATAGAAGAGCTAATCCAATTAACTGTACCCTATAAAAATCTTCAATGGTACAAAAATCAATAATAACCATAATTAAAATTATAAAAATAAAAATAAAAATTATAATAATGAAGAAATAAAACAGAAAACTACACTACTGGAGGAAACGCTGAAGCCAGGAAAACGCAACAGGTAGAGCAAGTGAAGCCTATAATTAATAAACGTACTTAATTGAATATTATCTTATTGTCTTATAGGTTGCATGAAATGGTAGTATAAATTTATGGTCCACCACAACTATTTTACAATTATACGTTTTTTATTTCTTCACCTGAAAGTGTTTTAATTTTGATTAATTAGATTATTCACCAATCATCCCTCTATAAAATTACATCTATACTTAAAACCATTTTAAGTGGTGAATAATCTAATGCAACCTATGACAGCTGGGGTTGCGATTAAGTTGTTGCTCACTCAGTTTATTCCTGTCTGGGGTGTACCATTTGTTCTTTCTTCTGATCAGGGTCCGGCCTTCATTGCACGTGTCTGGGAGGATATTGAAAATTGGTTTGGTGTAAAACGACAGTTCCACATGCCCTATCACCCGCAAAGCTCTGGCCAAGTGGAGCAGAAGAATAGGACTCTCAAAGGTTTCTTGTGCACTATGACACAGGATTGGGCTACAGATTGGACAGAAGCCCTTCCTTTTGCCCTTATGGCGGTGCGTAACTCCCCCCAGCGCACTCGAGGAGGTCTGACACCATATGAAATAGTTACTGGACGTCCAGCTACTTCTCCACATGCCTTGGCAGTTATCCCAGACCCCCAGTTGTTGCGCAGCGATATCTTGACTTATTGTGCACGATTGCACTCAGCCCTGTCTGTTTCCCCTTTATTGAAGGTGAATCCTCAACAAGATGCTCCTCCAGAATCATCCCATCCGGACATGAAACCAGGGGATTGGGTCCTGATTAAGAATTTGCATCCAAAGACACTTCTGGCTCCAAAATTCCTAGGTCCATTTCGTGTACTTCTGGTGGGATATTCAGCCTGTAAAGTGGAAGGACATTCTCGTTGGATACATCTTACGCAGTGTGTCAGACGGCTGCCTGGGTGAGAATCTTCACAGTCTTGGCAAGTGCATATATCTATATGATTTGCAAGGGATTGTGGGCAATGTAGTTCATTCACACCAGACACAGCTGCTGACAATAATTTAGTTGTGCTCAAGTGTTAAAGCCAATAAGATATTTATTTATGGGGTTATTTCTCCCAACACAGATATGCTTGGTAGCACATAAATCAGGTTACTTGCTTCCAGTGTTTAACTTGGAAAAACAAAATCAAAATCAGGAAAACAACATTCAACTTATCAGGCAATCAAAAGCAAAAGAAATAAGACCTGGTTGATAACAAACTGGTCTTTTTCTGTAGGCTTAGCTAATATCTCTTAGCAAGTATCAAACAACAAACGAAAAGCCACAAAGAAAGAAAAAAAACCTGTTCTTTTCAGGTTAACTTCTAATAACTTCCCACATAGATTCAGAAGTGATTCTCTCCTAGCTCACAAGCAATTAGGTAAGGCTCAATTGCTAGCAGTTATCCAGCTGAAACCCCTTAGCTGGCTTGCTTTCTACTGTGTGGGTCAAATCCTGCTTCAGGAGCTTTTCTGAGTAGATTAAAGAACAAGTTTGTATTTCTTTGTGATGGTTGCTGTACTTTATAACAGAAAATCACCAAAGGAGTTTGGACAGAGAGCAGTCCATATAAACACATTCTTCATCTGCAATCATTCCCCCTTCTTCAACAAGCATGGGTTCAATATCATGGATTGGCACAGATGAATCTCTCAATGGAGCACTTTCAGGAGAATACTTGTTTCCCTGCTGTCTTTCAAGGTTATAGCTAGGGCATAGATCAGTGTTCATACCTGAGCTTCCATTGCTGTTAGAGTTCCTCTCTATATAGCCTGGCCAGTATGTAGTCCAGTTCTTATGTCCAGCCTTCCAATCCCTATCCCTGGACACTGGATCTCTCTTCACATACCTTCTGGCACAGGTCTTAGGGTCCCTTCCACGTGCAGCCGTCTCCCTCACAGGTAGCGTCTGGAGTTTCCTAGCTCTGCAGCACCATTCCTCTGGCTTTCCCCAGTCAAATGGTGTATGCTGGCCCTTGAAATGCCTCCCAGTATACGTACTGCTCTGGACTCTTCTAGACCTCTCAAAGGCTTTTCTCTTCCTTCTTCCAAAGGGTTTCTTTCCTTCTCTGTCTGTCCGGTTTGGCTTCTGCTTCTGATGATCCTTCAGATGAAACTGATGATCAAGCTCAAGCTGATTCTCAGGATAATGAGGATGATTCTCTGTAGAATAAACTCTACTTTTATTCTGCCTAGATGAGTGCTCCTCCCTAACACAGCGCAGCTGTGCTGAATCAGGCCCTGCCCTTTGAGATGAGTGCTTAGGGATTACCTCATAGCCCTCCTGATTGAACACACGTTTCCCCACTTCAGCTCCTCTAATGGCTGTTGGAAACCTGGTGCATTCTGGGTCTGGTAGTCTTTTATGGGAAAATTCTGTTTTCTTATTTCTACCAGAACTGACAGGTTGCTTGTTCAGAGTCACTTCACCTTTTCTATAGCTCCTTCCTGAGCTATGATAAGCTTCCTTATCACAAGTGTAAGAAGGCTCCCTCACAAGATTCAGAAGATTCCCTGCATCCATGATTCAAGAAATACAACGCAGACTTCTCGGACAACAGTGATATTGCAGAAAAGACTTTTTATGATTTAAAGTACTTTCAGTGAAAAGAATGGTGACATCACAGAAAAAGATTATTGTATTAAGTAGCTTCTGAATGGACCATTCATGATGCTCTTGTTTGGCATTTATAGTATTGCTTAGAGGGCTGAGGTCATTTTAAATTAGTGTTTTTCCTGATATATATGTAATGACCTTTAGGTACTTAACCTCTACTTCATAAATTTATTGAGCCTTAGAGGCTAATCATAGCTATAGTATATATCCTCATTATATAAAGGAGAGTATTAAGAAGAGTAGGTATATTTTCAGTTTTGATTTAGTATATTTTGAAGTAATTATAGTTTTAGATAGTTTAAAAGTTTTGCTAAGAATGTTTTTATATCTAATCTTAGTTATGCTGAGGCATATTAGTAGTAGTAAAGCGATGCTGCAGTTAGAACCTTGGGAATGTTATGATGAATATTCAAATATTTTCGAGTCACAGGTACACTCAGTGACAAAACATTTCAATTTATCAGATTGTGCAGTGTGTCTTCCATCTGTGACAGCTACTCAGCACGGATTTCTACCTAGGGTTAGGCCTAAGACCTTTGAGGAGTTTCGTGACATAGCCTTTAATCTAACTTCTGTACAATGGTCTCATACAGGCCCAGAACCTAGAATAGTTAGTCCTATGCCTCTGCAACATCCTCCAATATGTTTTATGGCTCAGGGTAAGGGAAGAAAGGTAGGGGATACTCCATGGAATGTTTGTAGAATAGTAATGCTGCATAATTCTTCTATCTGGTATAAGAAATCCATTGTAGGAAACTCTTATATTTCAGTGGTACAATTAATGTCAGTTCAAGGGAACCAGGTGCATGACTATGAATTACTACAATATAATAGTTCTGGCTACCCTTTGAATGCCTCTAGTTCAGACCTAGGCATACCTAGCTGGAGTTTCCCTTTACTAGGGTATTATCATCCCTGGAAATGTAATTTGTCTGGAGGGCTTAATGAAATGGCCATGACTCAGTGGGCTTTGAATAATTGTATCCAGAATATATCTTGTCCTCAGAATTTGACAATCTGGGAAGATGGCTTAGTGGCTTTAGAAGGAGATTATTTTGTGTGTGGTACGTTTGCATATACAGAGCTTCCCAGAGGTTGGTCAGGTACTTGTTATATAGCCCAATTAGATACCCCGTGGCGATTTGTACCTTACCAAAACATTACTTTATTATCAACCCTGAACAATTCTGTTAGAAGAAAAAGGGATGTTTCTTCACAGGATAAGGCCATAGAGGCTGCTCAACAACTGGTAGACACTACAAAACCTTTAACTAAATCTCAAATAGATGCATTCACAGGTACTGTGTGGCTTTCAACACTTGGAGCTATAGCACCCACTAGAGAATATGGCACCTAGATTATACGACTACAGGCAGTTGTTGAACTTACAGACTTAGACCTTACTGAGGCAATTAGTGTCTTGCAAGATGCAGTAAACAAAGTGTAAGCCTATGCAGTCCAGAACCGAATGGCTTTAGACTATCTCCTAGCAAAGGAAAATGGTATGTGTGGAGTAATAGTTGGTTTTTGTTGTAGTATGCTTGATAATAATGGAAAAATAGTAAAAGGCCTATTGGATAAAGTTAGAAACCGTACTTTTGTTTCAAGTGATAGTTATGTAAGTTCTTTTTCAGCTCTATTTGATTCTGTTTCTTCATTTTGGAATTCATTATCCAGGCCTTTACAAGGCTTATTAGCATCATTGCTTGGCATTTTGGGGATTCTCATTTTAGGAGCATTAATTCTCTGTGTACTATCAGCTTGCTGTAAGAAATCAGTGGAATCACTGACCCCTACAATGATGTTACAGATTGACCCAGAAACTAGTTTTAATTCCACTTCAATGGCAATGTCTGAGTTTCCTTACTTTGGGAATGATTCTTTACAGAATCAGAGGAGGGACTGAAAGTAAGCTTGTCTGTATAGGGTGGTGTACACAACCAGACTGTCTAAGAAAACCTGAGAAAGAGTTCATTTTGTTCAGAACTTTGCTTAGAAATAAACTTCATATATTTGCTTATTAAGTAGGTGAAGAGGTACAAGTCCTGTAAATAAGAAAAGGGGCAGGCTGTCCTCTAGCCTTTCAGTCTCAGGGTTACTAGATATCAACAGTAAACAGTTATGTCTTGGAATACATGTATGTCTCCTCATACTGACCTATGCTGATTAGAAATTGACCCATAATGTGATGAATATGTAATACCTGACGTAGAATAATAAAGTGAAATTATGCTGTATCCTCCAAAAGAGCCCTATAAATAAAGTAAACCATAGCTAATAGTTAGAGTAAACAAAGAGAACTTGTTTCTATTTGTTTCTCTCCACAAAGCTTTGGTGTATCTATATAGAAGTGTGTGGTATTTGTAAACGGGGGCGCTGGGCGTGAATGTCCACAGTCTTGGCAAAGGCAAAATACTATTATGACTTGCAAAGGATTGTGGGGAATGTAATCCATTCAAACCAGAATCAGCCGTTCACAAAATAATGAGTTGTGTTGCTCAAGTGTAAGCAAAGAAAAATATATTTTATTTATGGGGTTAATTCTCCTACACAGATTTACTTGGTAACACAAAAGGACACTTGCTTCAGTATTGTACTTAGGAAAAACAAATCATGATATAAGCAACTGAACTTCTTAAGTAATCAAACAATAAAGACCTTGATGGGAAACAGAAAAGGTCATTTTGAGGGCTCCTGCTAATAACTTTTAGCAGTGCTCCAAAAGCAAAAACAAAACCCAAAAAGTAACCAAAAACTGTTCTTTTTCAAGGATAACTTTCTTCTATTTTCACACACAAACAGTAGTTTCCTTTCAGAGCTCACGTGCAACTGTGCATGGCTTAATTACCAATAATTAGCCAGCTGCAAACCCCTTTGCTGGTTCACTTTCTCTACGTGGCTCAAATCCTACCCTAAAGCTTTCTTGCAGGCTTTTCTGGATAGATAAAAGAACAAGTTATAGTTCCTTTTGATGGTTGTTGTATTTGTGAAAGTATTTTACCACAGCAGCCTAGTCAGAGAGCAATCCATGTATTCATTCTGATAATTTAAAATATCTCCTTCTTCTTCAACTATCATAGAATCAATATCATGGTCTGGCTCAGAGGAATTCCTTAATGGAGCACTCTCAAGATAATATTTGTCTCCCTGCTGTCTTCCAGGTGAAGAGCTAGGGTATAGATCAGAGTTCATACCTGAGCTTCCTTTGCTGTTAGGTTTCCTCTCCAGATATCCTGGCCAGTAAGTAGTCCAGCTTTTATGTCCAGCCTTCCAATCAAGATCCCTGGACACAGGGTCTCTCTTCACATACCTTCTTGCACTGGTCTTAGGGCCCCTTCCATATGCAGCCGTCTCCTTCAAAGGTGCCGTCTGGGAATTCCTGGCTCTGTAACCCCACTCCTCTGGCTTCCTCCAGTCCAATGGAGTATGCTTGCCTCTGGAATGACTCCCAACACACGTACTGCTGTGGGCTCCTTCTTTAGACCTCCAAGATGTCTTTCTCTTCTTTCTTCCACGTTGCTGCTGCTGCTTCCTGATCTCCATCTCATTCTGTGTAGAATATGTTTTACTTTTAACTGTTTAGAGGGATACTCCACCCTAGCACTGCTCAGCTGTGCTGAATCAAGCCCTGCTCTTGGAGATGAGTGATTGGGGATTACCTCATAGCTCTCCTGATTGAACACACGTTTCCCCACTTCAGCTCTTCTAGAGGCTGTTTGAAACCTGGTGCATTCTGGGACTGGTAGTCTTTTATGAAAACATTCTGTTTTAGTATTTCTACCAGCTAAGACAGGTTGCTTGTTCAGAGCCAATTCACCTCTATTATAGCTCCTTCCTGAACTATGATAAGCTTCCTTATCACATATTTTATTGCTGTCTCTTAGATTCTCTTCTCATTGCTTTGAATGCGGATTTCTGTGACTCCAAGAGCCCTGCAGGTTGCTGGTGAGGGGGGGGGGGGCAAACAGAAGCCCACACTTCTTAGAAAAGAATGGTTTCTTGAACGATTTCTTTCTAGCAGGATCAGCTGTGGAATTGGATAATCTATCCAAGGTAGAGCTGTCAGCATCCAACTCATTGGCCTTTTCCTGCCAAACAGGTTCTCACCAGTACAAGGGATATTTCCCAATTTGTCTTGTACCCAGAGCTCCAGATCAGATGCCTGGAGCCAAGCAATTCTACGTGCACCTATGGCAATGGCAGAGGTTCTGCTTATGCACTCAAAGCAGTCAAAGGCTGCACGGTTGCTAAATTTGGAAACATCTTGGGCATGTTTGACCAATGTGAAAAAATCCTCTGTGATCTCCTTCAGGAACATTCCCATGTAGAGACTATAGGAACTGATCCTGGCAGAAAGCATGGAAGCTTGGAAGACACAACGTCCAAAAGCATCCAGGGTTCTGCACTCACGTCCTGGAGGATTTGAGGCATGTCTCTTTGCACGCTTGATCCTTCTCATAGCTGATTCCACTACAATAGAGTGGTGAGGAAGCTGAGTTTTCTGGAAACCAGGACAAGGAGCGACTCGATACAGAGTATCCAGTCTGTGAGAATGAGGAGAGGTGGTAAGAGGTGTCTCCCACATCCTTAATATGAGATTATGCAAAATCTCATGAATGGGCAAGGTAGCTGCCTCCTTAGGAGTTTTGGGATATTGTAAAATTTCCAACTCCTTAGCTCTTGGCTCTGTTTCAGGGGCCACAGTAATGGACAGACCCCGAGCCACCTCCCTGATAAAATCCTGGAAGGAAATATCCTCTGGAGGACATCCTGCACTTAGGGGAGGAGGGCTCCTCTGGGAGAAGCATTCCTGCATCGACAGAACTGTCAGAATCCTCAGATTCTTCTGAGGACTCGAAGTACCATCTGTCCGGACGCTCTTGAACAGCCCGATACCCGTACCGACCGAAGTCGGTACCGGGAGTAATCGGTACCGGGGTATCGGTACCCAAGGGCATCGGATGACTGGGTACCGGCAAAGCAGACACCGATGCCGATGCTATCGGTGCCGGCCGGATTGTCTGTCGTGGTTCCGAGGGCATCGATGCCGCAAGGAGAGCCGCCAGACTGCGCTCAATAGCCAGGACTCTCTGGTCTATCGACACTGCCGATGCCTGGATGTCAGTACCGGAGAAGACTGTCGGTACCCCAGAGCATGGCACCAGTAGTTCTGCCGAGGTCGAGGCCTCTAGAACATCCTGGAGCCCCGATTAATGCTTTGGAAGCCGAAGCCTCCCGCTGGGGCAATTTTACAGATACAGAATCCTCAACGCCAGAGGAGATCTACCCTTTGAGGACTGGCTGGACTTATGTTTAGTTACCTGAGATCCACGGGAGGAAGAGGAAGCCCTGGAAGACGTCGATGCCACCTAAGCTGCATCAGAGGGAAACAGGGTACTGAGCTTAGCAGCTCGGTTCTGCCGACCTCTTTTAGACATCATGGCGCAGGACATACAATCCGTGATGGAGTGGTCAGGACCTAAACATTTTAGACACCATTCATGGGTGTCGGTGACAGAAATGTTACCGCCACACTTGATGCACTTTTTGAAACCTGAGGCAGGTTTCTCCATAGTAGGAAAAAATTTTGGGCTAAGGCCCAAAAAGGTGCGTGCACCTGGGAAAAATAGGAAAAGTCCTAGTATTTTTTATTTTTATTTTTTTTAAAGAGAGAAAATAAGAAAAAAAAAACGGCGGTACCGGTAAAGCATCGGGGAAGGCAGATGCGACCACAAAAAAGAAAGAGATAAAGAAGAATTCTTCTGCGGTGACAGGAACAACGACCTGCTGGCTCCGTGGGAAAAGAAGAACTGGAGAGAGGCAGTTGGGAAAGGCGGGAAGGCAGCACGCAGGCGCTGTGGGATGCTCCCAAAAGCTTTCTAATTGGACGCTGGGGAGCATTACCGCGCAGGCTCCGTCGGTACCGATGATACCCATATATGTGATGACTACATTCCTGCTTGTTCCTGGAGATTACAACTGAGAGACCACAATCTTCTTGGGCTCTAAAAACAAAAGTGCATCCTTAGAATATTTATAAAATACAATTAAAATAGATAATAGGCAAATTATAGGAAAATTTAGGTATTGAAGGTTTTTCACACGTAAAGTATTTTCCAACATTTCTATCCATTTTTATAATACATAAGAATCCTTTTAAACCCAGCATCCCAGCAGACTATAATGAGCCAGTCGTTGGGTAGTCATAGTCAATTTCTCATCAACGACTTGACTTTTGCAAACTACCTGCTCAGAAAAGGCTATGGTTTGCTCAATAAAGTCCTGTAATAACAAATTAGTTTGGAAAACTGACCCCCAGATGTCCAGCAACGTGATTTCAGGAACTTCAAACAACAGTAGGATGCTTAACTACCTTTACGTCCTCTAGAGAACCCTTAGGAGAAACCTGCAGTAGGCTACCAGGAGAGGCTTGTACTCCAGTCGCAGTGAGGCCCATTAAGGTAGCCTCACAGCTCCCACCCATTATCACCTGAAACAGACCAGGATTAGGAGAAGGAGTTTGAACTATGGGACTCAAAGAGGCCCCAGATGGTGTCAAGTGAGAATCCAATTAATTTACCACTGATATTATCTTGGTTCCTAACAGGATACACACGTCATCCACTGGACCTGTTGCCACTTTAGATGTAGATAATGCCATCCCATTGGACTTCTCCCACATCAACCCGATTTTTCTCTTACCCCCACCATGGGGCATCTCCTGTGGCAAGCAGGGCCCTTAGGCCCCGAAGGAACCCCAAAGGGGCATATCCCTGTAGTCACATGCATCTTTGGGCATGCAACAGCAGTTGCTAATAGCTGTGCATGCTTTTAATGCATCCCGGGGCAACCCAAGATGATATCAGACGTAGGGCAGTGCCACCCAAGGAAGCCTCTCATTGTTGGTGTACTTAGACAACTCCTGCAATGCTGAGCACAGCAAGCTCCGCAACCGGTAACAGAATGCTCTCCATTACAGATGATTAATGATAGTAATCTGGAAACTAATTGTAGGTCTGCAATCTCATATTTCAGTTCTTTCAACACTCTCTGATGTATACCATCCAGTTCAGGTGATTAGCTACTCCTTAGTTTATCAAATAATTGTAATTTATCTTCCTGGTTTATCGATATTTCTTTCAATTCTTCTGATGCAGCACCTTTAAATATCATTTCAGTCATGGGTAACTTCCCTACATCTTCTTCAGTAAAGACCGAAGCAAAGAATTCATTCAAACTTTTCGCTATGGCCTTGTCCCCTCTTAGTGCCCCTTTTACCCTTCTATCATCTAATGGTTCAACAGACTCTCAGTGTTTTTGCTATGAATGTACTTGAAAAAGTTTTTATTACTCATTTTGGCTTCCACAGCAAGCTTTTTTTCAAATTCTCTCCTTGCCTGCCTTATCAATGCTTTGCATCTAACTTTTCAGTGCTTAATGTTTTTTCCAGTTTTCATCATTTGGCTCCTTTTTCCGTTTCCTGAAAGATGCTTTTTTTTTTTTTTGCTACAACAGCGTCTCTGATCTCACCTTTATTTATTTATTTATTTCAGGGAGGTTTTTTTATACCGCCCCTTCCATTGATCAAGGGAGGTTTACAAAGAACAGAACAATTACATTAAACTTTTTAAAAACATCAGTGGAACATGTTTACAATTAACATATTTACAAGGAACTATTTTACATACTTAAATTAAATGTATTATTCTGTGGGAAAAGAGAAGGCTGTTCTTTATGCATCTGAGATTAAGTATGGGTAGCTATAGTTATAGGAGGATTAAGGGGTTGGAGCTAGGAAGTGCGGAACAGAAACTATGTTGGGTACAGCTGTTCATGGTTGTGATTATCTCCAAAATGTTCAATGAATAACTCTTAATTTCTTTACGAAACAGTTGGAGGTCATTAATAGCTCTAAACCATGCTGGCAGTTTTTTGGACTTCCTTCCACTTTTTCTTAAAGCGTGGAATACAGCTGGTCTGGGCTTCCAAAATACTATTTTTAACCACCACCCATGCTTGATGAAAATCTCTACCTTTGCAGCTGCTCCTTTTCCTCATTGACCATTTTCCTCATTTTATCATAGTCTCCCTTTTGAAAGTTTAAAGATAGTACTGTGGATATCCTTGCCATTCTTCCTCCATTTATAAATTCAAACGTGATCATGTTATGATCACTATTGCCAAGAGGCTCTAACACCCTTATCTCTTGCACCAGAACTTGTGTTCCACTAAGGACTAGATCCAAAATGGCTTCCACTCTTTTCAGTTCATGAACCAGCTGCTCCAAGAAGCAGTCAGTCATTTATGTCATCTAGAAACTATCTCCCTAGCATGTTCTGCTATGACATTGACTCAGCTGATACAGAAGTAATTGAAATCACCCATTACTATTACTGTGTTGTAAATTTTGTTAGCTTTTCTTATTTCTTTGAGCATTTCATCATCCATTTATTTATTTAACAGGTTCTTTGTAAACTGCCTTGGAATAAAGGCAGTATATAAAATGAACAACAGAAACTCTCAACGAAATTTGTTTTATATTAAACAACTTGGAGTTAAATATGGGGATAACATGGGAATTGTGAGCGAGTCAGTAAATCAAAGGTGGCATTGCATATATGGTCATTCTGGCCAGGCGCTCGATAGTACACCCCCACTGCCATCACCTTCCCCCTTTTACATGGAATTTCAATCCATAGAGATTCTACAGTGTATTTTGTTTCTTGCAGAAATGTAATCCTATGTGATTCAATGCCCTCTAACAGAATGCAACCCCCCACCAATTTGATCTAGTCTATCATTGCGATATAATTTGTACCCAGGTATCACAGTGTGTCACTGGTTGTCCTCCTTCCACCATGCCTCTGAGATACCAATCGTATCTAACCTCTCATTTAGTGCTATATATTTTAACTCTTCCATCTTATTTTTTAAGCTTCTAGCATTTGCATGCAAGCGTTTCAGAGGTTCTTTTTTATTCATATTTATCTGTTTATCGGTAGGCAGGGGTAATTTGGAATATTTAAGCTCTGCTTTGTACTTAAGGGCATTTGGGTTAGTTTAGTCTTGCCCAAGGCCACAAGGAGTGCTAAAGGGAATCGAACTGTAGTCTCTTGGTTACCAAGCCAGTGCTCTAATCATTAGGCTACTCCTCCACCTCCAAAAGCAGTATATAAAAAAAGTTAAATAAATAAATAGGGCCAGAGTGAAGAGAAGTGATTGAACAGAGACAAGAGGAGTTAACAGGCTCTTTCAGTGAATGTCAATGCAGAAATGACCTCCTCTTTGGGATCTGCCATGTACTTGTGATCTTATTAATCACTGTTAGAGGCAAGATGCAGATGGCCTATCTAGAATCCAGCATAAAGTGCAGCAGAATGTTAGGAATTATCTCTTGGGGGGGGGGGTAAGGAGAGGAGTTCTCCGCATGAAAAGATAGGGCCACTAAAAGTGACAGGTTGCGGGGACAGGATGATGTTGAAGCAGAAACGTATCTTCTATTAGCACAGTTTTTATGCAGAGCTTTCTGCACTAGTGTGGCCACAGAATGCGAGGTGGCATTTAACCCATGCATTAACACTGCGCAGATATATATTTATGCTACCAGCAATACACTATCCATTCGAATCCATGGAGGTGGATGGTACGCTGAAATTGTACTTAGCAATAATTTCCTTTCCTGTAGTTCTACTAGAGCAGTCATCTCCCCCTACCAGCAGATGGAGACAGAAAAAAATACACCAGAACATTCCAGTAACATCATCACTGAGAAAACATCAGGTGCAGCTAGGGGCACCCTTCAGTCCCTTAATAACAAAGCATATGGAGTACCCAGCAATACCCAGGAATCTCTCAGAGGACCAACATAACCAAAGAACTATGTACAGAAAACGACAAAGATTGCTGCCAAATGAAGCTTCAGAGCAGGCAGGTTCTTAATAAATTGTAAGACTGGGCACCCAAATGGCAGATGAAATTTAATGTGGACAAGTGCAAAGTTATGCACATAGGAAAAAACAACCCAAACTATGGTTCCACGATGCAAGGTTCCACATTGGGAACCACCACCCAGGAAAAAGATTTAGGCGTCATCGTGGATAACATATTAAAACCCTCCGCCCAGTGTGCAGCGGAGGCCAAGAGAGCAAATAGAATGCTAGGTATCATAAGGAAAGGAATAGAAAATAAAACAAAGGATATTATAATGCCTCTGTATCGCTCCATGGTACGACCACACCTTGAATATTGTGTGCAATTCTGGTCGCCGTATCTTAAAAAGCATATAGCGTTATTAGAAAAGATACAGAGAAGAGCCACCAAAATGGTAAAGGGGATGGAAAGATACCCCTATGAAGAGAGGCTAAAAAGGTTAGGGCTCTTTAACCTGGAAAAGAGATGGCTGAGGGAAGATATGATAGAGGTCAATAAATTAATGAATGGAATGGGTAAACGTAGATCGATTGTTTACGTCATCAGACTATAAAAAGACTAAAAAGGGACATGCAATGAAGCTACAGGGTAACCTATTTAAGACTAAGAGAAAATATTTTTTCACTCAACGTGTAATCAAACTCTGGAATTTGTTACCAGAGGACGTAGCAAAAGCTGTTAGTGTAGCTGGGTTTAAAAAAAGGGTTTGGACGAGTTCCTGGAGGAAAGGTCCATAAACCATTATTAAAAAGGACCCGGGATATCACTGCTTGACCCAATACAAGCATTGAGTCTTTTGGGGAGACTGCTAGGTACTTATGATCTAGATTGGCAACTGTTGGAAACGGGATACTGAGCTTGATGGACCTTGATCTGACCCAGTATGGCATATCTTATGTTCTTAGGTTCTGGATTGGTCTAGCAGGACTACAGGAAAGGAACTTATCGTTAAGTAAAATTTCACCTTTAAGGGCATCCTGCTAGAGCAGTCCAGACTAGTGGGAAGTAGCAAAGTTACTCCTCCACAGAGCAGGAGGATGAGGACATGGCTTTAGCCTGACAATCCAAATGACAGTATCACACAAAAGTGGACAAAGGAGAAGACCAAGTTGCCACTAGACAAAATGTCAAAGGGAGATACAGCAAAAAACTAACTATTGCAAACCGCTCTTCTGTATCAAAGGGTGGTATACCAAGTTTTTAAATAAACCATTCGGCCCAGGAAGCGGCCTGGCTCTGGTAGAAAGAGCTTGGAGACCCACCAGAACTGACATCCCGGCTATTAGATAATTAGAAGTAATAAACTCTTAACCAACCTGTTAACATGGTTAGAAAGCAAAAAATGGATTTGTCACCTCCAAGTAGCGGAGAACAACCCGCCAAACGTCAATCTTATGCAGGCCTTCCCTGCCCAAAACAATGTTCTGGGGAAAAGACATTAAGGACATTTCTTCCTTTCATCTGAATGAGGCTGAGAACTTTGGGCAGGAAAGATGGAACAGTCCTCAAGGTTACCCCTCCTGCAGAAAACAAAAGGAAAAAGGATCACGACAAGAGCGAGCCTGTAACGCAGAGATGTGCCTGGCTGAAGTCATGACCACCAAATGATGGTTTTCAAAAAGAGAAATCCTTCAAAGAAACAAACTCTAAAGGCTGCTAGAGAGGCTATAAGAGTGCTTGAATAATTAGCAGAAGGCTCCAAGGTGGAACTACTAGGCGAACCAGAATCCACACCGAGCGCACACTATGCAGAAAGCACACTACATCCTAATAAGAAGCAAGAGAGAGAATGGCCCACATTAACACAAAAGGGCTGCCACCTGTACTTTCAGGGAACTTAAGGCAAGAGCCTTATACAACCCTTCTTCCAAAACAGCAAGCACCAGCGGCACCTGTGCTTGCCAGGGTGAAACAGTTTGTGCTCAACAAGAATTATAATGTGATCACTTTTCAGAGCATCAAGTACTGAATAGTAACAATGAATCTACCTGCTCCACTCTTTCACCATAAGAGGTATAATGATTTCTTTCTTGCAACTAGGCCTCAGACTAATACGGAGCTAATTTATTTATCGGGTTTTGAAGAACACTTCAGACTCGAAGCTCACATTTGCATCAACGGCCCATATGTCATACGCCTTTCTCACTAACATCTGTAGAACAAGAAAGCCCCAATGCAAATTGAAACGCACAAGCGCAAAGGTTGGCATTGGGGAATTACGGCTCATTCAGATAAGTACCATTTTTTGCAAAGTGGATGGTTTAAGTTGGAAAACTTTTATCGTGGTATTCTTATCTGTCTATAGCCCAGCACTATAGCACTATAACATTTACCATCAGCAACATATGGGCCGTTGATGCAAATGTGAGCTTCGGGTCTGAAGTGTTCTTCAAAACCCGATAAATTAGCTCCGTATTAGTCTGAGGCCTAGTTGAAAGAAAATCATTATACCTCTTATAGTGAAAGAGTGGAGCAGGTAGATTCATTGTTACTATTCAGAGGGTGAAACAGTTTGGCAATGGCACGAGCCCTCAAAGAGATACCTCACGCAAACATATGCCAGGGAAGTAGAGCTACGCCTGGCTTTCAAGATCACGTCAATGACAGCTGGATAATAGCCTTTATGTGCTAAATGGCACCTCTCAAGTGCCAAGCCATAAGCAAAAAAGAAGCCAGGTAATCCATGAGTATGGGACCTTGTCGAAGCAAGCCCTTGCATGACCACAGGCTCAAAGGATGCGACACCAGGAAACGAACCAGGTCCACATACCATGGGTGATGCAGCCAATCCAGAACGACAAATATTACTAGGTGTGGGTGAGCCTCGATACGATGGGGAACCCAAGTAACCGGCAGCCACAGAGAGAAGACATACAGCAGAGGAGATAGGGGACTCTGAAGAATAAGAGCTTTGACTCCCTCGGATTTGCTCTCCTTCCAATGACTAAAAGAAACGGGACACTTTGGCATTGGACGATGTCACCATTAGGGCTATGCTCAGAATCTCCCACAGATTAACAATGTGGTGGAAGGCCCATGGAGCCAACTCCCATTCCCCAGAATCGAGAACATGTTGACTCAAAAAATCATCCTCTACAATATCCTGTCCCAGAATGTGCTGGGCAGAGACAGCATTAAGATAACACTCAGCCCAAGGAAACCAGAGCCACATCTCCTGAGCCACCTCGGAGCATTTGGTTCTCCCTAAAGATGGACATGGCACTGTCAGAATGTACACACACTGCTTGCACTCAAAGAAGAGGCTGGAAATGTAGCAATGCCAAAAGGATCGCCCTCGCCTCCAGGCGACTAAAGGCCCACTTGGACTCCACAGCGGACCACTGTCCCTGGGCTCTTAGAATCTGACAGTGAGCCCCCCCAGTCAGCAAAAGTGTTGGGGTCACTTGGCAACAGTGATCATAGCACAATCGCATTTGATTTAATAAATGGAGGAGGGACGGTAAGGAAATCCACAGTACTACCTTTTAACTTTCAAAAGGGAGACTATGATAAAATGAGGAAAACAGTTAAGAAAAAACTAAAAGGAGCACATTGCAAAAGTTAAAGATTTACATCAAGCAAAATACTATTTTGGACGCCCAGACCAGCTGTATTCCACGCTTTAAGAAAAGTGGAAGGAAGTCCAAAAAACTGACAACATGGTTTATATGTGAAGTCTAAGAGGCTGTTGTAGCCAAAAAAGCATCTCTCAGGAAATGGAAGAAGGAGCCAAATAATGAAAACTGGAAACATAAGCACTGGCAAGTTAGATGCAAAGCATTGATAAGGCAGGAAAAGAGAGAAATTGAAATAAAAAAGCTTGCTGTGGAAGCAAAAATGCATAATAACTTTTTCGAGTACATTTGTAGCAAAAAATAACTGACAGAGTCAGTTGGACCATTGGATGACAGAGGAATATAATCTGTTACATTTTTTTGAAGGTGTAAATAAACAGGTAGACAAAGGTGGGTCAGTCAGTGTAGTGTATCTGGATTTTCAGAAAGCCTTTAACAAGTACCCTTATGAGAGGCTCTTGGAGAAATTAAAGGGGTATGTTTACTAAACCGCGCAATTGTGCGGGGCGCACTTGAGCATGCGCTAAGGTACCTTAGTGCATGCTAATAATGCGTTTTTGTGCCCCGCACACGTGCGCGCTGCACTAACGGGCCCGCACAAGTGCGCGGCGCGCTGATGTGCGATAGAGGCGTGGAAAGGCATTCCGAGGGCGGAGGAAGGCTCCCTGCACAGGAGCGGGGCTGAAATTCAAGCTAAAAACTACCGCGAGTGAAAACCTCGCGTTAGAGCCGATTTAAAGGGAAGAGAAAAACATTTCCGTCAGCAATGTACAGCAAAACCGGGGAAACCTCCACAACATGAGCAGTGTGATACATGTGCACAGTACAAAAGGGCAAATAAACCTCAAAAATGACCTCGAAAAATTGGGGAAAAAACATAACCAAGCTGGCCAATAGTGATATCAATGGGCAACATTAAAAAAAAAACACTCCCAGGAAAGCTCCAAAAAAAAGAAATGATTTTTGGAAGGATCTACGCTCCGTAGACCCTTCCAAAAATCTTTTTTTTTTTTTTTTTGGAGCTGGAGGATTTGGAGCTGGAGTAGTGGTTGGGGCAAGGTACTTCAGGCTGGAAGGTCGGGGGTTCAAATCCCACTAAAGGACAGCAACCTTGGGCCGGAAGGACTGGGGTTTCTAGTCCCACAGGTGCTCCTTGTGGTCTTGGGCAAGCCACTTAACCCTCCATAGCCCATGTTCCCTGTAAATTAGTTATCTCCAAGTTATAATACCCTGTTCAATGTAATTTCAGTTTGTTCAATGTAAACCGCACTGATGCAGAATAGCGCGGTATATAAGAGAATGTAAATAAATAAATAAACCTTTATTGCTGAGAACATACGCATGGTTAATACGCCTATATTTTACCCCACCAAGCACAGACACCATAAACAGGCGCATTACCTAGAGCAGAGTCTCCCAAATGCAGTCCTGGAGGGCCAAACACCATTCAGGTTCCATGCTGCCTCTAATAAAGATGCCTGTGCTGCATATCTATGCACCACCCCCATGGTATGCAGATGTAGCTCATGCATATTCATGAGGGACAGCATGAAAACCCGAACAGTGTTTGGCACACCAGGACTGGAGTTGGGAACCTCTGCCGTAAAGCAGCAGCCAACAGGGGCAGACACACCCACACCTGGAAAGGCAGGACATTGGGCCCTGCGTTCATCTCCCAATACTAGCACTTGCATACCTTAGCAATGCAACCCTACACCTGGGTATACAGTACACAGCTCTCAAACGTTTGCTATGAGTACTGGCAGATAGAAATTCCTATGTTAAGCACAGTTTGCTGATTGAGCTCCATCATAACAATCATTCTGATGTCTGCGGTGTGTGCTTCAGGTCTGGTCTCTGACAGTGTTTACCACCCTGGGGAGTGACCCCCAACAGTATTGTGTAGCATATCCATGCCTGTACTGTGCCCAGGACTGGTGTGGTGGGCAGGGCTGCTAAACTCCTCTATAGTAGCACAATGCTGGCATAGGTGTGGGAGTGTGTGTCTGTCTATACAGTGTGTGGTGGCTGCAAACACCTTCCACAGCCCACACTGCCAGCACTGTTGCCAGTATTGGCCTGCCAATGTGCATAATGAGGAGCAAGGTACCATGGGTATAGCCCGGACAGGGTGACCTGGCCAGGATGCATCTGTACAGGGCATAGGGCACTGGCTGGGACATTGTAGTGGCCGGCCACCACCTACACAGACAGGGTGACCTCAGTATGTCCTGCTGGGAGATCACTCTCACCCTGACTGTGCAGTGACGACAGCATGGCTAGGCACCCCCATAGTGCTATATAGTATTTCTCTCATGTGATATTTATGGGTTTCCTTTTGGGGCCCAGTCACTGATTTATCTGCTTGTTGTTTATGCTGACATCCCAGTTCTGGGTGCACACATTTCCACTGGGAACATGCACTATGGACTAGCTAGCAGACTGTTTGCAGCTGGTATGTGTCTTGATGGAGCGGCTTGCAGGGTGCAGCGGCTGAAGGCTTGCTGCAGGAGAATATCAGATAGTGGTGGGGTGCAGCTTAGCATATCCAGGCCTAAAGTCTGTCTGCTATTGTGTTATGGATGTGTACAGAGCTGCATTGACTGCCCTGTAGGGTGTCTGTTCCCCAGCAGGACCGGGGTTGATGGTCCCCTCTACTGCCAACATTGCAGGGAGGTAGAATGTGGATCTGTTGATAGAAGACCCTGTTTGCCACCCTCAGCCCTGGAGGAGAGGGGGGGGTGGTGGTACATAGCCCACTTAGGGGTCCATAGGGGCTACACCTGACTGAGACAGACAGAGATATCCAAGGTGTTTCTGCAGAAACTACCTATCTCACAGATTAACACTGCTTTGGACCTCCGGCATGGCCTCTTTCAGCCATGGAAGGTGTTGTGGACCTGGTGCTGGGCGCCTCACCGTTCCCTCAGGGTGAGCACAGTACCCGCACAATGTGACGGTGTGTAGCTACTCTGTGCCGGTAAAACACACGGTCAGTACCCCCTACCAGGCCGAGGTGCTGTGGGGGTGCATTCCCCATCTTGTGTTTATCTGTGGACAGCTGATTTGCATGTGCAGTGCATCATGGGTACGGGTGGGCTAACCCTATCCTGGTGACCACAGCAGACTGTGTGGTGATGTGCAGTCCCTCTGCAGCCAGCCAGGGGCTTGCTAGCAGCTATAGGGCTGTAGCACATTGGTTACTTCACTGCCTGTGGAGCCAGAGGTTGTGGGTTCAAACCCACAGTGGGGTTCTTTGATGGGGCTGCCCAGCGCATTATCTCTTTTTAATGTACATTATTGCTGCCAGCAAAAACACCCTCATCGTACTGTACCCATAAGGTGCCTCAGAGGGCGCTTTATAGGGCGCCCTATAGGTTACCTTATGGTTACAGTCCATATAAGGTGCACTATACGTTATCCTGTGGAGCAACTTATAGGGTGCCCTATAGGGGACATTTTAGGGTGCCATGGCGGACAGAGCACTTTATAATGTGCCCTATGGAGTGCCTTATAGGGTGCCTTATACGGCACCTTCAATTACGGCACGTGAGGGCGTGTTTGCTGGCAGCAATTAATAAAATAAAAATAAAGTGCTGCAGGAAACAAAACGTACATTGTAAAGCTGATGCCACAGCCAGCCTTACGTATTAGGCACACTGGAGAGCAAACTCATGACTCCTGTATCAGCAGTCAGTGCCTTAACCATTGTGCTCCACTGCTGCTCCTCTTTGCATGTCAGCGCACCTACTTATGCTTTTCATTCCTTAAACTGCACAGTGCTGCCATCAGAAACAGTACTCTGACCTTGCGGTACCTCATACGGCCCCCTCTAAAGCGCCCTATAAGCAACATTCTAGGGTGCCTTGGCGGACAGTGCACTTTAAAATGTGCCTTATGTTAACACGCTTTGAGAGTGCGTTTGTTAGTAGAGATAATTAAAATAAAAATAAAATGCCTCCTAAAGCAATCTTCCCCATAATACGTAATGCCTCAGCCAGCCTTGTTCATTGGGCACTGTGGGGGATTGAACCCCCTGATCCCTGCACCATTGGTCAGTGTCTTAACCATTGTGCTGTGGTTCTGTTCCTGTGCTTGCACATCAGCGCGCCGCCTTATGCCGCCCAATATTAAAATGCCTCCTAAAGCAATAGCGCGCCGCCTTATGCCCATCAGCACGCTGCCTTATGCCGCCCAATATTAAACTGGCTCCTAAAGTAATGCCTCAGCCAGCCGTCTTCATTGGGCACTGTGGGGGATTGAACCCCTGATCCCTGCACCATTGGTCAGTGTCTTAACCATTGTGCTGTGGCTCTGCTCTTCTGCTTGCACATCAGTGCGCCGCTTATGCCTCCCGCGCAACTTTCTCATGCGCTAATGTGTGGGGCGCACATGGGCACCGCGCACCTTTAAATCACGGTTTTTCTTTTTCAGAAAGAAACGCCCACTCCTTATATGGCACACGCACACTAGCGCGGCCCGCACATTAGCGGGGTTTTAGTAAACATATCCCAAAGAGTCATGGGATAGGAGGCAGTGTACTATTGTGGATCAGGAACTGGTTAAAAGATAGAAAGCAAAGGGTAGGGCTAAATGGACAATTTCCCCAATGGGGAAAGGGGAATAGTGGAGTACTCCAGGGATCCGTGCTGGGTCTGCTGCTTTTCAACATATTAGTAAATGACCTGGAAATGGGAATAACGAGCGAGGTGATCAAATCTGCAGATGACAGCAAATTATTAAAAGTTGTTAAAACCCAAGAGGATTGTGATAAATTGTTAGACTGGATGTTCAAATGGTAGATGAAATTTAAATGTGGACAAGTGCAAAAGTTATGCACCTAGGAAAGAAGAAGCCAAACTATGGTTACACGATGCAAGGAGGGAGGAGCGGCCTAGTGGTTGGGGCAAGTTACCTCAGGCTGGAACGTCAGGGATTCAAATCCCACTAGAGGACAGCAAACTTGGGTCTGAAGGACGGGGTTTCTACTCCCACAGGTGCTCCTTGTGGTCTTGGACAAGCCATTTAACCCTCCATTGCCCATGTTCCCTGTAAAATAGTTATCCCCAAGTTATAATGCCCTGTTCAATGTAATTTCAGTTTGTTCAATGTAAACAGCCTTGATATCATGAAAGGCGGTATATAAGAAATGTTAAATAAAGAAATAAATAAAAATATTAGGAACCACCACTCAGGAAAAAGATGCAGGTATCATCGTGGATAACACATTGAAAACCTCCACCAAGTGTGCAGCAGCGGCCAAGAAGGAAAATAGAATGCTAGGAATCATAAGGAAAGAAATAGAGAATAAAACAAAAGATACTACAATGCCCCTCTATCATTCCATGGTGCAACTGCACCTCGAATATTGTGTGCAGTTCTGGTCGCCGTATCTTAAAAAGGATAGAGCAGAATTAGAAAAAGGTACAGAGATGAGCCACCAAAATGGTAAAGGGGATGGAAGGATATGAAGAGAGGCTAAAAAGGTTAGGGCTCTTCAATCTGGAAAAAGGCAGCTGAGGGGCGATGTGGTAGAGGTCTATAAATTTATGAATGGAGTGGAACGGTTAAACGTAGATTGATTATGCCATCAAAATGTCAAAACACTAGGGGAAATGCAATGAAGCTGCAGTGTAACCCGTTTATAACTAATAAGAAAAAAAACATTTTTCACTCAACGTGTAATCAAACTCTGGAATTTGTTACCGGAGAACATAGTAAAAGCTTTTAATGTAGCTGGGTTTAAAAAAAGGTTTGGACAAGTCTAGGAAGGTCCATAAACCATTATTAAATGGGACCTGGAAATTCACTGTTTGCCCCAATACAAGCATTTGACATATTCATAAATGACCTGGAAAGTGGAATAACGAGTGAGGTTATCAAATTTGCAGATGACACAAAACTATTAAAGTTGTTAAAACCCAAGAGGATTGTGAAAAACTGCAAGAGCATCTTGATAAATTGGAAGATTGGGCATCAAAATGGCAGATGAAATTTAATGTGGACAAGTGCAAGGTTATGCACCTAGGGAAGAACAACCCAAACTATGGTTACACAATGCAAGGTTCCACATTAGGAACCACCACCCAGGAAAAAGATTTAGGCGTCATTGTGGATACCATGTTAAAACCCTCGGCCCAGTGTGCAGCAGCGGCCAAGAGAGCAAATAGAATGCTAGGTATGATAAGGAAAGGAATGGAAAATAAAACAAAAGATATTATAATGCCTCTATATCGTTCCATGGTGAGACCGCACCTTGAATATTGTGTGCAATTCTGGTCGCCGTATCTTAAAAAGGATATAGCGATTTTAGAAAAGGTTCAGAGAAGAGCCACCAAAATGGTAAAAGGGGATGGAAGGATACTCCTATGAAGAAAGGCTAAAAAGGTTAGGGCTCTTTAACCTGGAAAAGAGACGGCTGAGGGGAGATATGATAGAAGTCTATAAATTAATGAACGGAGTGGAACGGGTAAACGTAGATCGATTGTTTACCTTATCAGAATATAGAAAGACTAGGGGACATGCAATGAAGCTACAGGGTAAACTATTTAAGACTAATAAAAGAAAATATTTTTTCACTCAACGTGTAATCAAACTCTGGAATTTGTTACCGGAGGATGTAGTAAAGGCTGTTAGTGTAGCTGGGTTTAAAAAAGGTTTGGACAAGTTCCTGGAGGAAAGGTCCATAAACCATTATTAAGAAGTGACCGAAGATATCAATGCTTGACCCAGTACAAGCATTGTGGAACCTGTGTCTTTTGGGGAAACTGCTAGGTACTTGTGACCTAGATTGGCCATTGTTGGAAACAGGATACTGGGCTTGATGGACTTGGTCTGACCCAGTATGGCATATCTTATGTTCATAATACTAGCATTGGTCGTTACTATCATCCAGGACAGAGTCTCGATTAGCATGCCTTGAAGCATCTTGTCGGGGCAACTGCACCATTGGAGGTTGTTGCACACACTCATTGGATGAGGCAGCTGAATGTCTTAATTCTAGAATGCAGGGGACCAATGGGAGCACAAGGCTTGCTGCAGTGGTCACAGGTGGGGTCGCGCCCAAGGAACCAAGTCCATTGCTCCCAGCAACTTCAGGCAATCCCAGGACCAGGGAGCCAAGTTCTGTTGAAAGGCCTGAAGCTTGCCAAGAAACATCTGCCACCACTCTGCCCATCCACATTTTGAAGCAGGCTCTGAGAAACTCCAACATTTGAGTGGGTTGCAGAGCATTCTTGCTGTGATTCACCACTCAACCAAGGTTGCTGAGGAGTTGCAACACCCATCGCACGTGATGTGTCACTTCAAAGTGGGATTTTGCCCAAATGAGTCAGTTATCTAGGTAAGGATGGACAATTTCTTTTGCGATAGAAAGCTGCCGCGACCACAGCCATCACCTTTGTAAAGGTCCTGGGTATGGTCGCTAATCTGAAAGGCAGAGCGTGAAACTAACTTTATTGTATCACTTGAAAGACCACCCAAGCAATTAGCATCAGAGTGGTTTGCAAAATCAAAATAGGCTGCAGGCAGAAAACAGAAAGGAACGCCGTCAATATATAGGACAAAGAAAGAGGAACGTATATAGTAGACTAAGAATAGGAAGGGGGAAATTAGGCATAATGAGTCTATAGAATGAGGAGACTAACCAGGCGGGAGAGAGGAATGGGCAGTAAAGAGTGTGGGAGTAAAGATCAAAGGCGAGGTGGAATAGATGGGCTTTGAGCATGGATTTTAATTTTTGAAAGGACAGTTTGGTACCAAGTGTGGTTGGTAGCGAATTCCAGAGTGTCGGTCCCAGAAAGAAGAATGTGGAGTGACGGGTGAGCTCGAGGCGTGCATGTGCAGGGGAGGGAATGGAAAGACGGTCTGTATGGATAGTCTGGAGCAAGCAGGGGTAAGCATGGAAGGGAATGAGATCAGCAAGGTATTGGGGAGTTCTGAGCTTCTTATTGTCCCCTTAAAAGCTCCACTCCCCTTCCTCCGTCTCTGTGGATAACTCCCTACTCTTCCTTGTTTCCTCGGCTCGCAACCTTGGGGTTGTCTTTGACTTCTCTCTCTCCTTCTCCACACACATCCATCTGATAGAAATGACAAGTTTTAGCTTTCTATCAACAAAATCCGCCCATTTCTTTCTGAACACACTACTAAGACAGTTATCCACTCCCTAATCACCTTCCGTCTTGACTATCGTAACCTACTCCTTGCTGGTCTCCCTCTGAATCATCTATCTCCCCTTCAATCTGTTCAACACTCTGCTGCACAGCTAATCTTCCACCAGCCTCGTCATGCTCATACTATCCCCTCTTCTCAAGTCACTTCATTGGCTCCCTATCTATTTCTGCATCCAGTTCTAACTTCTCCTGCTAACCTATAAGTGCATTCACTCTGCAGCTCTTCACTACCTTTCCTCTCTTAACTCTCCCTACACCCCTCCTCGGGAACTCCGCTGTTCTGGCAAATTGCTTCTATCCGTGCCCTTCTCTTCTATTGCTTACCACAGACTTTGCTCCTTTCACCTTCCTGCTCATTATGCCTGGAACAAACTACCCGAGTCCGTATGTCATGCGCCTTCTCTGGTCCTTTTTAAATCCCGGCTGAAAACTCACTTCGCTGTCGCTTTCAGGATCTTGACTCACCTGATCTCCTTTGTGTTTCCTTACCATACCCCCTAGATGTATCCCATGTCTACAGCTACTGTGTTGTCTATCTTGACTAAATTGTAAGTTTTGATGAGCAGGGACTGTCTCTTACATGTGTCTGTGCAGCGCTGTGAACGTCTTGTAGCACTATACAAATGCTCATTAGTAGTAGTAATAGTAGTAGAGTAGTGCCAGTGTGAACAACCTTGTGGGCAATAGTAAGTAAGTATCTTATATGTAAATGAGAGGGAGCCAGTGTAAATACAAAAGCAGAGGAGTGACACTGTCTGAATGGGAGGAGTGAGTGAGAAGGTGAACTGCAGTGTTTTGAAGAAGCTGTAATCGGTGGAGTTGATACAGGGGAGGACAGCTAAGACGACAGTACAGTAGTCAAGTCTGGAAGGACAAGCGACAGCACAAGTGTACTTAATGATGGGAGGGAGAGGAACAGTGACGGCATGAATTTGGTGCAGGGAAGCAAAGAAGTGACCGACAAGTGAGGAGATATGTTGATGGAAAGAAAGGGTAATGCTCGCCCAGGATTGCAGAATGGAGGTACTGCTCATCTGCCCTGATGGGAATATGGAAATAGGCCTCTGCCAAGTCCAATAATGCAAGAAACTCCCCTTGTCGAACCAACTGCGAAAGCATGGGACGCATAGGCACCGGTTGACCCCCTCGAGGTCGAGAATGGGTTGAAAGGACCCGTCCTCCTTCGTTACCACAAAATAGATGGGAGTATCTGCCTATA
Organism: Ichthyophis bannanicus; assembly: GCA_033557465.1. Taxonomy (NCBI): domain Eukaryota; kingdom Metazoa; phylum Chordata; class Amphibia; order Gymnophiona; family Ichthyophiidae; genus Ichthyophis; species Ichthyophis bannanicus. The sequence continues at coordinate 299,001,654 of CM066040.1, read as the reverse complement.
TCTCTCTCGACAGGCATCATGGGGAGAATAGCCTGAAGATGCTAAAGGGTGGTATGCACAGCAATCTGTTTTTGAGAGATCTGCAGGGAGAGACCACAAAGGCATCTGGGATAGGTCTTGCACATTCCAGAACATATCCATGATGAATAACCTGTAATACCCACAAATCTGATGCCACTCGGGCCCATTCTTGGTTTAAAAAAAAAAAAAAATAGAATGAGATGACCTTCCACTGTCAGCACTTTAGAATGAGCCCCTTGCCCATCAGTGGACACGGTGAAAGTACCACTACTACTACTGAGCATTTGTATAGCGCTACCAGTCGTACGCAGCGCTGCACAAACATGTAAAAGACAATCCCTTCTCATCAGAGCTTACAATCTAGTCAGGACAAAAACACAGAAGGTGCAAGCAGGGGTAAAACAAAGGAAAGAAACAGGAGATCAAGCGAGTCAAAAGCAGCAGCGAAGAGGTGAGCTTTCAACCTGGATTTGAAGAGGGTTAGAGAAGGTGCCTGGTGTACAGACAGAGGTAGTTTGTTCCAGGCGTAAGGTGCAGCAAGGTGAAAGGAGCAAAGTCTGGAGTTAGCAGTAGAAGAGAAGGGCATAGATAGAAGCAGTTTGCTAGAAGAGTGGAGTTCCCAAGGGGGGTTGTAAGGAGAGATAAGAGAAGAAAGGTACTGAGGAGCTGCAGAGTGAATGCATTTATAGGTCAACAGGAGAAGTTTGAACTGGATGCGGAAACGGATAGGGAGCCAATGAAGTGACTTGAGAAGAAGAGCAATATGGGCCTGACGAGGCTGGCGGAAGATTAGCCGCGCAGCAGAGTGTTGAACAGATTGAAGGGGAGAGAGATGATTCAAAGGAAAAAGGGTTGTCCCTCAATCTCCAGGACTCCACGAAAGGACTGCTATCTAGAGGAAGATGTTGATGAAGAAGCCTTAACTGAGTGATAGCGCAGAGAGTCCCAGAAGCATGAACAAGAAGGCACTCCCAAGGAAACAGAACATTTGAAGGAACCCTTGGGCTTATCCTCTTGGAGATGCCAAGTCTTATCACCCAGATCCTTCACCAATATTTCCAGGTCTTCCCCAAAAAGGAGCCTGCCTTTATGAGGCAATCTAGCCAACTGCGCTTTGGAAGCCGCATCTGCTAACCATTTCTTAAGCCATAACCAGCACTGTGCTACTGTCACTACGGCTACCCCTCTAGTTGCCAGGTGAAGATAATCCTACATACAGTCCATTGCGGCTTTAATGACTGATGCAATCTTAGTGGAGGACTCATCCTCTGGCAGTGCAAAAAGGCACATGTGACCTTTTGCACATTTTGACCCAGTGCAAAAGGGCACATGCCACAAGTCTCCCCCACAGGCAGAGACCTGTAAAGCTATTGAAGAGGCGAGAATGCAGTCTTTAGAAGACCTTCCATTTTTCGATCTTGCTAGTCCGGAGAGCTGCACTGCCCTCAAAAGAAATTGTACTGCATTGGTCACGGCAGTGCCGAAAAGCATCCACTGTGGGAAAACGCAGCCACCTATTGAGGTTGCTTGAGGACCAGGAATAGATTTTACCCAGATGCTTAGCACTCAACGCTGCATCTGGGAGATCCCACACTGTTGTAACTATTTCTTGAAGCTCTTCTTGTTGTTGTTAAGTGCCGTCGAATCAGAGTCGACTCATGGCAACCCTCTGGATAGCTATCCTAAATTGTGTTCGATCTTCAGTCAGGCGGCTCATTGTTGACAGACTGGTACCCGTAGCTGCTGTTATTGTATCGATCCATCTCATTGCTGGCCTTCCTCTTTTGCATTGACCTATCTTGCTAAGCATGATTTCTTTCTCTAATGATCTCTCTCTCTGCATGATGTGTCCAAAGTATGAAAGTCGAAGTCTTGTCATCTGAGCTTCTAAGGAAAGCTTAGGTTTGATCTCCTCTAGTACCGACTGGTTTGTTCTTCGGGCAGTCCATGGTATACACAGTATTCACCGCCAGCACCATAATTCAAAGGCATCAATTTTCTTCCTGTCTATCTTTTTCACTGTCCAGCTTTCACATCCATATGATGTTATTGAAAATACCATGGCTTGAACAAGTCGAATCTTTGTATGGAGAGACATCTCTGCTCTTGAGAATCTTATCTAGGTCTTTCATAGCCATTCTGCCAAGAGCAATGCATCGTCTGATTTCTTGACTACTTGTTGCTTCTTTATTGATAGTTGATCCAAGTAGGTTAAAGTTGTTCACGATTTCAATTTCTTCTCCTTCAACGATGAACCTGTTGATTATGCCAGTTGTCATGACCTTTGTCTTCTTTACATTAAGGTGCAGGCCCATTTTGAGACTATGTTCTTTGATTGTGAGAAGCAAATGTTTCAGATCATCTTCACTTTCAGCCGGTAATGTGGTATCATCAGCATAGCGAAGGTTGTTGATGAGTCTTCCACCAATCTTAACACCTCTGTTGTCTTCATACAATCCTGCTTCTCTGATGATTTGTTCTGCATATAAATTAAACAGGTAGGGGGAAAGTATGCAGCCTTGTCTTATACCTTTGCTTATTTTAAACCATTCTGTTTCTCCTTGTTCCGTTCGAACTGTTGCTTCTTGATCAATGTACAGATTGTACAAGAGTACGATCAGGTGTTCTGGTACACCCATGCTTCTTAATGAGGCCCAGAGCTACGCAGTCAAAAGCCTTGCTATATTTCAATAAATAAATAAGTCTTTTTATTTGTGCTTTATTATTTATTTACAGTCTCTTCTATACCGCTCTATTCAGCATCAGTGCGGTTTCCATACAACAACTTACACATCTCAATAAATGATTCGTGTTTACATTGAACAAGGTAATTGAACTTGGATAACAGGGTCTAACAAGGTACTTGAACTTGGATCACAAGGGTCAACTATGTACATCAGTATGTCAAATGAGTATTACATCTCTGGACGAAGTCATGTTTGGCTGTGTAGTAGGGCTTACTGGAATGCGTTGGCTGAGTTGTGGGTGCGGATATTAAGGCGCTGTCTGGGAGTAATATAGTAGGAAGAGATGGTGCTTCAATGCTTTTCTAAACTGTGTTAGGTCAGGGATTGCTCGTATGCTGGGGGTAAGGCATTCCAGCATCTTGGCGCACAGAATTTGAAGGCTCTGTTTATCGTTGAGCATGTGCAAAGGGTTATTGCTTTCGGGACTCTCAGGGTATTTACTGCTGTAGATCTTCTGGATCTATTGGGGGGCGTTGCGTGGATCAGGTCTGTTAGTGATGTAGATGAGAGTCCGTTGATGGCCTTGAATGTCAACAGTAAGATTTTGTATGTGAGCCTGCTGCGTATTGGGAGCCAATGTAGTTGCTTCAGGATGGGTGTAATGTGGTCTTTCCTGGATGCTCCATGGAGAACTCTTGCAGCAGCATTCATGGCTAGTTGCAGCGGGTTCAGCGTGGCTTGAGGGAGTCCATGTAGGATTGAGTTGGCATAATCCAGATGAGGTATGATTAGTGCCTGGTAGATTGTCCTGAAGTCGTCAGGTGTTAGCAAGGATCTTAGGTACCTGAGGGACCGGATCCTGTGATACTAAAGAATACCAAAAGGATATCTAAGTATCCATCTCACATCTGCAATAATGTCTCTCGTTCCTCGCCCTTTCCTGAACCCTGCTTGCACTTCAGGTAGTTCTTGTTCCAAGTATGGTTGTAGTCTCTTTTGAATAATCTTCAGTAGAATCTTGCTGGCATGTGGGATCAGAGCGATTGTGCGATAATTTCCAGTCAGTTGGATCACCTTTCTTTAGCATTGGTATAAACACAGATCTTTTCCAGTCAGTTGGCCATGATGTTGTCTTCCATATTTTTTGGCAGAGCCTTGTAAGTACGGTAACAGCTGCATCAGATTGCTGTAATACTTCTATGGGAATGCTATCAATGCCTGGTGCTTTGTTCTTTGACAAGGCTTTCAATGCTGCTTCAACTTCTTCTTTCATCACCAATGGTTCCCGATCATAAGGTACAGGTTGAAATGGCTGTTGGTCCATTTGATCTTTATCATATAAAAACTCTGTATATTCCTTCCACCTTTTCTTGATCTTCTCAGCATCATTCAACATAGAACCTTGAGCATCTTGTAACATTCCAATTTGAGGCTGGAACTTTTTCTTTAACTCTCGTAGCTTTAGGAAAGCCGATCTTATTCTTCCTCTAATAGTTTCTGCTTCTATTTCCTTGCATGCGTCATCATAGTACTTTTCCTTGTCCTGTCTTGCTGCACATTGGACATCTCTGTTGAGTTCTGTGATTTTCTCTTTCTCCTCTGGCTTTAGCTTCTCTGCATTTCTGAGCAATTTTCAGAGTTTCTTCCATCATCCATTTTGGCCGTTTTTTCTTTTTCACCTTTTGTAGAGACGTCTCACTTTCTTCCAACACCTTTTTGATGTCATTCCATAACTCTTCTGGAGTTCTGTCATTTGCATCTAAAGCAGCAAATCAATTTTTCAGGCAGTCTTTAAATTCCAGTGGTATATTCTCAAGGTCATATTTTGCTGGATTCATGAGTGGTTTGCTCTTTTTCAACTTTAGCTTGAGTTTGCATACTAGTAGTTGATGATCTGTACCACAGTCAGCTCCAGGTTTTGTCTTTGTTGATGTTATAGAGCTTTTCCATCGTTGACTTCCACAGATGTAGTCAATTTGATTTTTAGAAACAATCCATTGGGTGAAGTCCATGTGTACAGTCGCCACTTGTGTTGATGGAAGAAGGTGTTTGAGATGAATAGATCATTGGTCTTGCAGAATTCTATCAGTCTGTCTTTCTCCAGCTTCATTTCTGTTGCCAAGTCCATATTTTCCAACTACTTTGCCTTCTTCTTTGTTGCCAACTTTTGCGTTCCAGTCACCCATGACTATCAGGATATCCTGTTTGCATGTTCTGTCAATTTCAGCTTGTACTTGTTCATAGAACTCTTCAATTTCATTCTCTTCTGCAGCTGTTGTTGGGGCATCTACTTCAATTATAGTTGTGTTGATAGGCATTCCTCGTAGACGAATAGAGATTAAGCGCTCGCTGACTGCATTGTATTTCATTACAGTTCTTGCAAGTTTCTTCCTTATTATAAATGCAACACCATTTCTTCTTTGTCTTTCATTTCCAGCATAGTAGACCATGTGATCGTCAGATGCAAAGTGCCCGATGCCAGTCCAAGTTGTACACGTTCCATTTCATTCTGGACCACCTCCAACTTCACTTGGTTCATGCTTCGTACATTCCATGTTCCAATATGTAAGACATCTTTACAGCTTCTGACTCATTTCATGCGCAGCTACATCAGCAGTCAGACATCCCGAGGGCTTTGATCCAACCACATCATAAATGCTGGCTTTACTCTGAAAAGTCTTCAGCTCTTCCCCGGTAGCTAGTTGAGTGCCTTCCGACCTGGGGGGTCTCATCTTCCAGCACTATAGCACAATTTGTTTTGTTGTAACTATCCATTGGGTTTTCATGGCAAGATACAGAAGTAGATTGCCGGGCCTTTCTTCCGCGCAGTTTAAGTTTGGTGGTGTTGCCGTTGTCAGAGAAATGGGATCTTCCTCCGTCAACACTATCCCATTCTGCTTCTGGCCCAGATGGTAAGCTCTTGGGAAAAGGGAAAAGCCCTAGAGGGCTTCCTAATGCCTCTCAAAACAGGATCCGACAGATTGCTGATAACCCACTTCCGGGGTTCGGGAATATGGAGGGCTGAGGCAATCTGAGCAATCAAGGCCAGTATTTCCTCCTTGCAGAAAAGTCAGACTATCAAGGAATCTCTATATTCTTCATTGGGGAGACCTCCCCTTCTTCAGGGCTAGATATACTGACTGAGGAATCCTCTAAGAGATCTAAGTCAGCATCCTCCACCCCAGGCCACAAACTTAACAGACCTCTTCCTGAAGCGCCCCCACATGCATGTTTCCTAGGTATTCGACTATCAGAATTAGAGGACTGTGTAGGAGCCAGAGCTAGAGGTGATAGAGTAGACTGACCCGACTTCCACAAGGCCCAAGTATGCTGGAAGAGAACTGCAAACTCAGCTACAAAGGAATCAGGTACCCACAAGATGCCTATGTCAACAAAGAAGGCGGCCCAGCTTCCCCCCACCCTGTGGAGAGATAAAATATGAAGATACTGGAGATAAAGAAGGGGATGGTAACTGCTGAGAAGAGGAATCAACAGGAACGGATGCCTGCTGAGAACCGGACAGCTGTGAACCGGAAAACTAAACATAGGGACAATCCCTGAGAGAACTAATGGACCGCTCCCCCGGATCAGCGGACAAGCAGCATAAAGGCGATCTAACAAGAAATGCTTGTGCTTGCCACATGTCAGACACCGCAGCAAAGAAGTAGGAATGATGTACACTCACAAAATGACCACGGCAGATACAAAGTCAATACTGCTGACACCGAATGCCAAAGAAAATGGAGGGAAGAAGGCTGCAGGAGCGAGGGGGAGGCTGCAGACGTGCACCGAGCGTGAAAAGATCATAAAAGTGAGGACCCCAACACAATGGAAAAGCAAAGCTGTCCCAGCAGCACCAAAGTCTTCAGAGTCAAACTCCATTGAACGACCTCCGGAGCAGAAGCAGTGCACAACCCTCCAGAGACAGTAGCAGGGAGGAGGCGCCACCCCCAACCAGCCAGAAGCGATTCTTCTTATTTGAAGCTTAAAAAACAAAAAGGAAATGAAACACTAAACAAAATAAAAATAAACCTAACAGCCAGCCACTTCAGGCACCATAAGAGTATCCTCAAGACCCAAGCCACCCTCAGCAACTTCACTGGTCCTCCTGACCAGGAGTTCAAGCCACTGCTGACAGATAAGTAGGACCACAGGGGTACCACCTTGTACGTTATGGGCCCACGTACCAGAACAGCTCTACTACCAAGAACCACACCAAGGGCCAGCAGGCGCTCTGATCTGCACTACCATCTGCTGGAGACAGAGAAACGACCAAAGAGTGCCCCTGGCTGCATCTGACGTTTTCCCAATGATGTCGTCACTGGAATATTCTGGTGTTTTTTTCCATCATCTGCTGGTAGGGAGTATATCATCCATTGTCTGGGCTGGTCTAGCAGGACGCTCTGGAATAAAGCAATTAGCTAAGCAGCACAGATTTACTGCAACGTGCAAAAGATCAAAAGGCTGAATGGAACAAAGTTCTGAGGAGGCGTTAAGGGTTAGCCCAAGGTCTGCAGTCCTTGCTGGTGAAAACTGTATGCACGTTTCTTCGGCATGCAGTCCCTGAAACTTATTTTCTAGCTTTCTTAGAGACTGCTGAAAACAGCCACCCCCCAGCAGAGGAAGCGTGCGGGCAGAATTTGATGCATTATTCTCAGCAGAACTTATGCTCTTTGTGCACCACGTAGCAATTCAGCACGAGTGCCTCTTTGTGTACAGCATATAGGTGCTGCTAACAAGTCCCTGTGCGCATGTGCTGGCTTCTTCTACTTCAGCGCAAACCTTTGCATGTAGCTCATTTGAATGCCATTTGGGTTTTGCGCTAAACCTGCATGAGGAGACTGTGTTAGAGCTTTAGCACAGGGTTTCTGTGGGCGATGTCAGAGCAGATCTCTTGAGGAGGATTGGGGTTGACAGTGCAGTTAGGTTCACAGCAGTATGTCTTAGAACAGGATGGTCATAGGGCTATATCAGGCAGGGGAGAAGCAGCAGGATATGACATACGACAATAAGCTGAAAATTTCAGCCCAATGTTCCACAGCTGTCAAACAACAAAAAAAAGCAAACAGAATGCTAAGGATTATTCAAAAAGGGATGTAGAACAAAACGGAGAATACTATGCATAGACCTTGGCATGGATCCATGGTGTAAGCACACGTTGAGTACCATGCGTAGTTCTGATCAATGCACCTCAAGAAGGATTTACGGGAACTATCCATTAATGTGTATGATCTGGTGAATCTTCCTCCACTGCCGTCTCACTCTGTTGGTACACCTCAAGACTCTCTTGGGACTGCTTTTCTCTATACCTCCTCCTTTAGTGTTCTCATCTCCTTCCATAGATTTCAGTACCGTCTTTACAATGACGGCTCTCAGATTTATCTTTCTGCAACAGAAATTCCACCAGGGATCCAGAAGATCTCTCATCTCAGCCTGTTTGTCTGACGTGATCATTTCAAATTTCCGATGGTAGTATGACATTCAGGCAGCAAACAGAGCTCATCACCCTCCCTTATCTACTACTACTACTACTACTAAGCATTTTTAAAGCGCTATCAGGCGCACGCAGCACTGTACAATGAAAACATACAAGAGACAGTCCCTGCTCTGAAGAGCTTACAATCTAAAAAAGACAAAAGCAAGAAAAGGAGAAGAATAAGAACAGCAAAATCAAGAGCCAAAGGCACAGGCGAAAAGATGAGCTTTTAACTTAAGTTTGAAGAGGAACAAAGAAGATGCCTGGCGTAAAGACAACGGAAGTTTATTCCATGCGTAAGGTGCAGCAAGGTGAAACGAGCGGAATCTGGAGTTGGCAATAGAGGAGAAGGGCCATAGCAAGAAGCAACTGGGTGGAAGAACAGAGTTCACGAGGGGGGAAGTAGGGAGAAATAAGAGAAGAAAGTGTTATTCACAGAGATACTGTAGATACTTATCATCCTCCCCATCTCTTCAGCTCGTGATCTTGGGGTCATCTGATTCCTCTCTCTCTCTTACTACACATATCCAACAGACTGCTAAAACCAGTTTCTTTCTCTGTAACATCAACAAAATTCAGCCCTTCCTTTCTGAACATGATACCAAAACCCTTTTCCACTCTCTCATCACCTCTCAGACTACAGCAACCTACTCCTCACAGATCTTTCAACGACCCATCTCTCTCTCGCCAATCTATTAAATATTTTGCTGCACACTTATTTTCTGCCAGTGGGATGCCCATTTCCATATGTGTGGTGCAGAGGTGATGATCACATGTGCATGCATATGTATGTAGTATGGCGCTACGGTGGGTGTCTGTCCTATGGAGGTGTGATGCTGGTGTGTGTTCTGGAGGGAGGGGAAAGTGTAGTTACTCACCTTTAACAGGTGATCTCCTGAACAACAGGATTCAGTCTGTCAGACGGCTGCCTGGGTGAGAATTTTCACACTCTTGGCAAGTGCATATTTCTATATGATTTGCAAGGTATTGTGGGCAATGTAGTTCATTCACACCAGACACAGCTGCTGACAATAATTTAGTTGTGCTCTTGGGTAAAGCCAATAAGATATTTATTTATGGGGTTATTTCTCCCAACACAGATATGCTTGGTAGCACATAAATTAGGTTACTTGCTTTCAGTGTTAACTTGGAAAAACAAAGTTAAAATCAGGAAAACAACAAATGAAAAGCCACAAAACAAGAAACAAACTGTTCTTTTCAGGTTAACTTCTGATTACTTCCCACATAGATACAGAAGTGATTCTCTCCTAGCTCACAAGCAATTAGGTAAGGCTTAATTGCTAGCAGTTACCAGCTGAAACCCCTTAGCTGGCTTGCCTTCCACTGTGTGGGTCAAATCCTGCTTCAGGAGCTTTTCTGAGTAGATTAAAGAACAAATTTGTATTTCTTTGTGATGGTTGCTGTACTTTATAACAGAAAGTTACCAACGGAGTTTAGATAGAGAGCAGTCCATATAAACAGGATCTTCATCTGCTATTATTCCCCCTTGTTCAACAAGCATGGGTTCAATATCATGGATTGGCACAGATGAATCTCTCAATGGAGCACTTTCAGAAGAATACTTGTTTCCCTGCTGTCTTTCAAGGTTATAGCTAGGGCATAGATCAGTGTTCATACCTGAACTTCCATTGCTGTTAGAGTTTCTCTCTATATAGCCTGGCCAGTATGTAGTCCAGTTCTTATGTCCAGCCTTCCAATCCAGATCCCTGGACACTGGATCTCTCTTCACATACCTTCTGGCACGGGTCTTAGGGTCCCTTCCACGTGCAGCCGTCTCCCTCACAGGTAGCCTCTGGTGATTCCTAGCTCGGCCGCACCATTCCTCTGGCTTTCCCCAGTCCAATGGTGTATGCTGGCCCTTGGAATACCTCCCAGTATACGTACTGCTTTGGACTCTTCTAGACCTTTCAAAGGCTTTTCTCCTCTTTCTTCCAGAGGGTCTCTTTCCCTCTGTCCGTCCGGTTTGGTTTCTGCTTCTGATGATCCTTCAGATGAAACTGATGATCAAACTCAAGCTGATTCTCAGGATACTGAGGACAATTCTCTGGATATCCAAGGTGATCATGAAGATGGTCATCTGTAGAATAAACTCTACTCTTATTCTGCTTGGATGAGTGCTCCTCCCTAACACAGTGCAGCTGTGCTGAATCAGGCCTTGCCCTTTGAGATGAGTGTTCCATCCTAGCACAGCGCAGCTGTGCTGAATCAAGCCCTGCCCTTTGCAATGAGTGCTTGGGGATTACCTCATAGCCCTTTTGATTGAACACACGTTTTCTCACTTCAGCTCCTCTCATGGCTGTTGGAAACCTGATGCATTCTGGGACTGGTAGTCTTTTATGGCAAAATTCTGTTTTCTCATTTCTACCAGCACTGACAGGTTGCTTGTTCAGAGACACTTCACCTTTTCTATAGCCCCTTCCTGAGCTATGATAAGCTTCCTTATCACAAGTCTTCACACGGGAACGCTCCCCAGCATCCAACAGGAAAGCCTTTGGGAGCATCTGCCTTCCCAACTCCTCTCCTCAGTCGAGTTTGTAGCCGAGAGAGGAAAAAATAAAGAGATACCCTACAACTTCTAGGGGAGGAGGGAGAGTTGTGAGGACTGATTCCTGCTGTTCTCGGAGATCACCTGTTACAGGTGAGTAACTACGTTATCTCCAGGAACAAGCAGGAATGTAGTCTTCACATATGGGACTCACTAGCTCCCCAGTACCAGACTGGCATGAAGGAGAGCAGTATGATTCCTGAGGCCAAAGTATAGAGTCAAAGAGTGTGGACATATGTGGCCCAGTGGACTCTATTCCAGTCTGCTAAACGACCTTTAATGGAAGTCTAGTCTCTTGTAGAAGTTTGCAACGGAAGATAGGAGTTGAGTTTAAGTCCCAAAAAGGTGCTGTAGTACAGCTTGGCCAAAGACAGCAGTGTCCCGATGGAAGTCCCTGTCCAGAAAATAATGTGCAGCAAAAGTATCAATGGAGGAGCAGGTAGCTGCCAGATAGATCTCATCAATGATACCGAACTGAGGTTGCCATGGCTCACACATTATGAGCTGTGACCCTTCAGGGAGAGCCCCGCTTGTGCATAAGCAAAAGAGATCCAGATAGATAGCAAACTGTAAAGAGTCCTCTGTCACTGGTAGACCCAGGTGACTTGGATCAAAGGAAACAAATAATTGAGAGGATTTCCGGTGAAGTTTAGTTCTAACTAAGTAGAAAACCAGTGCTCACTTGCAATCTAAGATGTGTAGCGTTGTTTCCGCTTGCAACGCATGTGGTCTCGGGAAGAAAACTAATAGAATTAGTGACTGGTTCAGATGGAAGGAGGAGATCACCTTTGGAAGGAAGAGTGGATGGGTATGGACGACCACCTTGTCATGATGGAACAGAATATAAAGGTGGATCCGCAACGCGAACCTGTAGCTCACTGATGCGGCAAGCTGATGTAACAGCTATGAGGAAGATGACCTTCCAAGAAAGAAACATCAGTGAAGAGGTTGCTAAAGGCTCAAGGGAAGGCTTTAGAACTTGAGCTAGAACCATATTGAGATCCCATGCCACTGCAGGCAGCTTAATGGGTGGCTTAGACAGCAGGAGACCCACATAAAGTGTGCTACTAAGGGACATGAGGAGATAGACCACTATGGCACGAAGGTGAACTCCGACCAAATTGGTTTTAAGACCTGCCAAGTGGAGGAGATACTGAATAAGGGATTCCACTGGGCAGGCAAAAGGGATCAAGGCCCTTTGGGGAGCACCAGAGGGCAAACCTTTGCCATTTGAAGGCATAAATTTGCCTAGTGGACTGTTTGCGTGATGCAAGCAGGATATCCTTGGCCTCTTATGGGAAGCCAAGGCTAGCGAATACTACACCTTCAGGAGCCATGACGTGAGGAAAGGACATGAAGATTGGGGTGGAGAACCATGCTTTGGTCCTGAGAGAGGAGTTTGGGCACACATCCGAATCTGAGCGGTTGAATCTGCGCCAGGCGAAGGAGTAGAGGAAACCATTGTTGATGGGGCCAAAAAGGGGGTATCAGAATCATGGAGCCCTTGTCTGCTTGTAGTTTGAAGAGCATTTTCAGTATCAAGGGGATCGGTGGAAATGCATAAAGCAAGCTGCGTTCCTAATGGAGAAGGAAGGCGCCCGAGGACTGTCAGTTCAGGGACGGAAGCCGTGAGCAGAACATTGTAAGTTGTGTGTTCTGCTGAGTGACAAAAAAATCTATAAGAGGGGTTCACCACATTCAGAAGATCCAAGCAGCCGTCTCTTGATAATGAAGAGCAGCTTTTAAACTATTTGATAAACTGAAGAGTAGCAAATCACCTGGACTGTATACATTCAAGGATGTTGAAAGAACTGAAATATGAGATTGCAGACCTGCTATTAGTAATCTGTGAACTATCATTAAAATCATCTGTAATACCTGAAGATTGGAGGATCACCAATGTAACGCCAATTTTTAAAAAGGGTTCCAAGGGTGATCCGGGAAACTACAGACCGGTGAGCCTGACGTCAGTACCGGGAAAAATGGTAGAAACCATCATAAAGAACAAAATTACTCAACATGTAGATAGTCATGACCTAATGGGAGACAGCCAACAGGGCTTTAGACAAGGAAGATCTTGTCTTACTAATCTGTTATGTTTTTTTGAAGGTGTGAATAAACAGGTAGACAAAGGTGAGTCGGTTGATATAGTGTATCTTGCCCTGGATCCATTGCTCGAGATCTGATGCCCGTAACTAGGCCATCCTTTGAGCCCTAATGCAGATTGCTGAAGTTCTGCTGGTTGATTCAAAAGCATCAAAAGATGCCCTGGTGAGGAATTTTAAGGTATTTTGACCTTGTCTGACAAGTGCTGAAATGCAGTGCACTTATCTGGAATGATGGAGGTCAATGTCTCCAGTACAAGCATTGTGGAACCTGTGTCTTTTGGGGAAACTGCTAGGTACGTATGACCTAGATTATCCTGTTTCCAACAGTGGCCACTGGGCTTGATGGACCTTGGTCTGACCCAGTATGGCACATCTTATGTTCTTATGTGATGTTCTTATGTACACACCCTTTATATGGAACACTATCCCAGAACAGCTCAGGAACAGCAGAGACCTCAAAACCTTCAGAAGACACACCTATTCACTGAGCATTTCACTTCCAAAACATAACTATGTACATTATACAGACTTATATACAATCTTAATCTAGTTATAAAGGTATTTATTTAACCATTATATACCGCTTTTCACCAGGTCAAAGCGGTTTACAATAAACAAAGGGGGGGTACAATGAACAGGGCTTATTTGCATGTACAGGAGAGACAGGGAGATACCGTCACCAGGGAGGGAATTCCTATGTATCAACTGCATGTTGTATATAGTTGACGATGTTGTTACAATGTATTTTCTCTCTTGTTCTATGTAAACCTTCTTGACCTGGTGAAAGGCAGTATATAAATACAGCCAAATAAATAAAGAATAAATAAATGCAGATATGCAGGTGCAGTGGACTGCTACCAAAGGCTTGCTATTGAATGCTGGGGAGCGTTACCGCATGGATTTCGTTGATACCAACGTCATGCGTATGTAAAGACTGCATTTCTGCTTGCTTCTGGAAATTGCACCTTTCAGCAAGTAGGCATTGTGCCATTTTGTCCCCATGCATTCATCCCTCCAATTTCCAACACCTTGCACTCTCTTCCTCCCTTCCCACTCTCTACTCCTCATCCCGACCTCCCTATTCTTCATCCCGAACTCCCTATTCTTTTTTTTTTTTGCAGCTCCCCCCCCCCAGCTTTTTTTTCACCCCTTATTGCAAGCCAAGAACTGCTCTTCTCTTCTTCCCGCAGGAAATGAGATCCCAGCCTGCTGCCTTCCCCTCCTGTTCTGCCAACGGAAATACAATCTCCTGTGAGCAAAAGGGAAGGGGAAAGCCATGATCGCGGCCCAGATGCAAGCAGTCTGCCTGCAGGATCAGTCATGATCGCAGCCATCCCCTTCTCTTAACATAGAAGCATGATGGCAGAAAAAGAGCACATCGCCTATCTAGGCTGCTCTTTCATATCAACTACTACAATGGTCCCTTTTTTTTTCCTTTTGAGATAATCTGTCTTTGTCTCATGCTTTTTTGAATTCAATAGAAACATGAGGATCCACTCTCCAAAAGGCAGACAGAAGGAGAAATTAGACCTTACCTGCTAATTGTCTTTCCTTGAGTTCTCTCCGGGCCAGTCCAGGACCTTAGGGTAGTCGCCAATCCCGTCTAGCAGCTGAGGACTGATCACTGTAAAACTCTTGCTGACAGCCCATCTCGCTCCCCCTGGTGTCAGAGAGACAGTCTTAAGATATCAAAGCCGTGGAACTCGAACTAACAAAACTGGAACTACCAAAAATAAGAAAAAAAACTCGATCAATAACAGGAAGCTCCGGTCACCACTTCTCTTTGTTTCTTTAAACAAGTAATTTCAATACCTTTTTTTTTTTTTTTGAAAACCGTTCCCCTTTACCGGAGAATGTGACGCAAACCCCCACCACTGAAGAGGAATGCGCCTCAATTTTTCTTTGAATATCACCTCCAAAAATCCCCAGCTCCGGCCACCAGCTTGGCAACCTGAATAATTTCGGACACAGTAGCCGAGTATCAAAAAACACTCCAACGCTCGCAGACTATATCGGGCGGGCCCTGGACTGGCCCGGAGAGAACTCAAGGAAAGACAATTAGCAGGTAAACCCCTCCCGAGCAACAAAGGTGGGAAGGGAAACGACCTGATTCATATGAAAACTGGAAACCACCTTCGGGAGAAAAGACGGCACTGGCCTCAGAACGATTTTCTCCTCCGAAAATTGAAGATACGGCTCTCTACACGAGAAAGCTTGTAAGTCCGACACTCTACGCGCCGAGCACAAGGCTACCAAAAAAACTATCTTCCAGGTAAGCTCCCTGATGTTTCCAGGTGGTGCAACCTCAAACGGCGGCCCCGTCAGAGCCTCCAAAACCAAATTCAAATCCCATGGAGGAACCACTGGCCTAACCGGAGGTCGCATGATGTTGGCGGCCCTCAGAAAACGCCGCACATCTGGATGCACGGAGAGCGAGCCCCCCTGCACCTTACCTCTAAAACAAGTGAGCGCCGCCAAGTGCACCTTCAGCGTACTAAGGGCTAGCCCCTTGTCCAGACCCGCTTGAAGGAATGCTAATATATCCGGTAGCTTAGCTCCCAAGGGCCTGACCTGCTGATCCTCACACCAGGCCTCAAAAATACGCCAAATCCGAATGTATGCTAAGGAAGTCAACCGCCGGCGGGATCGCAGCATAGTGGCTATCACCGACCCCGAGTATCCTCTACGGCGCAACCTTTCCCTCTCAAGAGCCAAGCCGTAAGCGAGAACCGATCCACCTGCGGCATCAGCATGGGCCCCTGGCACAACAGGTTGATCCGAGCGGGAAGCCGCCAAGGCGGTTCCACCAACAATCAAATCAGATCTGCATACCAAGGACGCCTGGGCCAATCTGGCGCAATCAAGATCACCGTTCCGTTGAACGCTGCTATCCTCTGAATTACTCGACCTAACAGAGGCCACGGAGGGAACACGTACAGAAGCTGTTCCCCCGGCCCGGGCTGAGCCAGAGCATCTAGGCCCTCCGACATGTGCTCTCTGCGTCTGCTGAAGAAAGGAGACGCCTTGGCATTCGCTAAGGTGGCCATGAGATCCAAGACTGGCTGACCCCACCGCACTGTGATCTCGTGAAAGACCGCCCAATTGAGTTCCCACTCTCCGGGGTCTACAACATGACGACTGAGATAGTCTGCTTGAACGTTGTCCTTGCCTGCTACATGCGCTGCCGAAATCGCCAAGAGATGGACTTCCGCCCATTGAAACAACAGCTGACTCTCTTCTAAGAGCCCCGTAGTGCCCTTACCTCCTTGTCTGTTGATGTATGAAACCGTTACCAAGTTGTCGGAGAACACCCGAACCGCTTTCTTTTCGAGCAGATCTACAAAGTGCAGCAAGGCCAGACGCACCGCTCGCAATTCCAAGTGATTGATGGACCAAACGCTCTCTGCTTCTGTCCAGAAGCCTTGCGCTACCTGATTCAAACAATGGGCTCCCCAACCGGAAAGGCTGGCATCTGTTAGCAAAATCCAGTCGGGCAGCGCCAGCAGAACCCCCGCTTGAAGATGCTCCAGAAGCAACCACCACTGCAGACTGACTCGCACCTCCTCCGGACACCGTAACCTGCGAGAGAGCGGATGATCCTGCGGAGACCATCTGGACAGCAACGCCTGCTGAAGCGGCCACATATGCGCCCTGGCCCATGGCACCAGGTCCAGGGCCGCCGCCATTGAGCCCAACAACTGTAAATATTTCCAAGCTGTTGGAGCTTTCTCTCGTAGGAACCCCGCTATCTGCCGGAAAATCTTTTGTACTCTGTCCGCCGGAAGAAAAACTGCGCCCTTCTCTGTGTCAAAGAATGCACCCAGATATGTGAGTTGCCTTGTCGGTTGTAAATGACTTTTCGCGCAGTTGATCACCCAACCGAGCTCCTCTAGAAACTGCACCACCCGTGAGGTTGCTGAGACGGCCTCCGACAGAGACGGCGCTCGGATCAACCAGTCGTCCAAATAGGGATGCACCTGCACCCCCTCCTTCTGGAGTGCCGCCGCTGCCACTACCATCACCTTGGTGAAGGTCCGTGGCGCCATCGCCAGACCGAACAGCAGCGCGCGAAACTGAAAATGCCCCATGGGCACCGCAAACTGCAGAAACCTCTGATGCTCCGCTCTGATTGGTATGTGCAGATACGCCTCCGTCAAATCTATGGAAGAAAGAAATTCCCCTTGACGGACCGCACGAATCACGGACCGCAAGGTTTCCATCCGGAAATGAGGCACTCTCAGACGATTGACGTGCTTGAGGTCCAGAATTGGTCGAAAGGAACCTTCCTTTTTGGGCACTACGAAATAAATCGAGTATCGACCTAAGCCGCACTGGTCTGCCGGGACCAGTACCACCGCTTGAAGACGCAACAAACGGGACAAGGTGTCGCTGATCACCTGTCTTTTCTGTTGAGGCCCGCACGGGGAGAACACAAACACGTTCACCAGTGGGTGGGCGAACTCCAGGGCATAGCCTTCCCTGATGATTTCAAGAACCCACTGGTCTGTAGTTATTCTGGCCCAGGCAGAGAGAAACCCCTGCAACCTCCCTCCGACAGGAGTCTCCGCCTGGACCAGCGCCCCTTCATTGCGGCTTCTTAGCTGAGTTCTGTTGGGCATTGAAGTGACCCCTATTGAACCCCCTAGCTCCTCGAAAGGACTGGCCGCGGGCCACAAACCTGCCCCGCTGATAGGGAGTAAACCGCGATCCGCGGAACCTGCGAGGGGTCCTGCGAGGGGTCAAACTTCGCCGCTCTCGGACGGTCTTCCGGAAGGCGACCCCCTTTAGAATCGCCTAGATCTTTTATAATCTTTTCCAAGGCCTCCCCAAAGAGCAGCTTGCCTTTATATGGAAGCTTACTGAGACGAGCTTTCGACGCCGTATCTGCTGCCCAGTTCCGCAGCCAGAGAAATCGCCGAGCCGCTATCACAGAAGCCATGGACTTCGCTGAAATCCTCAAATCATAAAAGGCATCTGCTAGATAGGCCACTGCCGACTCTAGCTTCGCTCCTTCCGCTGAAGTCTCCTCCACTTTATCCGAGTGTAGGTCTCCTTGCAGCCACCGGATAGAAGCTCTGGAAACATAAGCCCCACAAACCGCTGCTTGCAGAGCCAGAGCACTGGAATCGAAAGCCTGCTTCAAAAGCGCTTCCAACCTACGATCCTGAAAATCCTTTAGGGCTGTCCCTCCTTCCACCGGAATCGTGGTCTTTTTGGCGACCGCTGACACCAGCGCATCCACCTTAGGCATTCGCAACAAGTCCTTTTCCTCCTGGGGTACGGGGTAGAGACGCGCCATAGCTTCGGGACACTCCCATTCAGATTCAATCATTTGTTTAATGACTCTGTGGATGGGGAAACAGCGCTGCTCCGATTTAAAACCCTGCAACAAAGGGTCTTCTAATGGCTCCTGTTGAACCTCAGTAAGCACCATATTTAATGCTGCCAGAGAATGAGTTATTAATGAGCAGAGTTCTTCCTTCCTAAAGACTCTAAACATGTTTGGATCCTCGCTGGGCCCTAATTCCCCTTCCTCCAACTCTCCCGGCCATGCCTCCAAACCGGACTCAGAAGGACATTCTCCCTCCTCTGGCAAGAGCTCCTTCACGCTCAGAGAGCTAGCTCCCTCTAACGCCAAGTCCTGCTCTTTAGACCTAGGAGAGACCCCTTCTCCAGGATCAGCTCCGGGAAAATCGAGCTTTGCAGAAGGTGCCATGCTGCCCTTAACAGCAGAAAAAGGAACCTGAGAGCTCTTTAATAAGTAAGCACTGTGCATCGCTAAAATTAACTCCGGAGAGAAAAAGGAGTGCCAAGAAGACTGTTCTGATGAAATAGGCTGCGGTTCCAGACCCTCAGCAGAGGGGGTCTTGAGCGTTTTAGATTTCCTTTTTCCCTCCTTTTTGTGCAGCGCGGGAGAGACGGACGGCTCAGATAAAATGGCCGCCGTTCCCCGCTCTTTCGGAAATAGACTGAGGCTTGCTAACCCCGTCATTCTCAGGGCCTCTGTGACTCTCCATCACTTCAAAAAACTGATATCTGCTAAAATAGTGCTACTGCACTCAGAAACCGCCGCCGACGAACCAATTCGCTGGAAAGAAAAACACGCGGCGAACCGGCGTTAAGAACGGCGGCAGCTAAAAACAACCGTACCAAACACTGCCTAAACCCACTAGTGAGATCCTATAGCGCAAACAATTGAAGAACCCCAGGTCCTACCTGACGTGCCGGAGAGGCTGAGACCTTTGCCGTCCGCTGTCCCGCTGCCAGCGGGAAGCCGGGACAAGACGATCACAGGCGGGGAGAGGACTCTGGGGCTCCCAGACCTCTTTCCTCCGCTCTGGAAGCACCCGCGTCTGAAAATATAGGCAGGCTCTGCCCTAATCAGATAGAATTGCCAAGCAGGCACCAGCGGAGCTTCTATGTCTGTTTTTGCAATCTCTAATTAGTCTCTCATTCAGAGGAAAGAAAAAAAAGAGAATAAACAGCAACTTCCTGTTCTGTTTGCCCTGCTAGAACAAACCAGACAGGCTTAGCTCTATTATCCTTAGCCTCTTTAACTATTTGTCCTCTATACTGTGGAACCCAAGAAAATAAAGTCCTATTCCTATTTGTATCTCTGGGGAGCCTGTCAGCCACCTGCCCTGTTCAGCTGCTGAGGACTGAAAGACTGTCTCTGACACCAGGGGGAGCGAGATGGGCTGTCAGCAAGAGTTTTACAGTGATCAGTCCTCAGCTGCTAGACGGGATTGGCGACTACCCTAAGGTCCTGGACTGGCCCGGAGAGACGAATAGGAAGGGGTCTTTGCTGTGATTGCGGTTGTCTTTTTCCCCACGATCACTTTTTTTTTGTTTGTTTTTTAAGGGGAGTGGGCAAGCACACCCCAGGCACCAAGTGCAAATTTCTGGTTGCCCTGGCGAACTGGTACCCAGAATTTGTTGAGCCCTGCCCTATGCCCCTCCTCGGGAAATGCACTCATCAGCTAGAGCAAAGGTCAGAGAGAGTCCCCTCTACTCCCAATTCGTCTGTTCTTCCTTCTCTGGGCTGTAGCCTTGAACCAACTTCCTGAGTCAGTATATTTTGTGCCGTCTCTGCTCCTACTCGTATCCAGGTTAGAGGCCCACCCTTTTTGAGGCTGCTTTTAAATCATAGCCCCTTACTTTCCTGTTTTATACCCATGTTATGTTTAATCACTTCCCACAATAAATTAAAACAAAAAACCCTTTCCCAATTTCTTATTTCTCGTACTTTAATAGATTGCATACTTTGTGGAGCAAAGACTGTCTCTTACTTGTATGTGCACAGTGTTATGTATATCTAGTAACGCCATAGTAATTATTTATAATAATAGAAAGTAAAAAAAAAATACTATAGGGGATGCAGCAGGTGTCATATGAAGAAAGGTTAGTGCTGTTCAGCTCAGTGGAGTGGAGGAGAAGCCTAATTGTTAGAGCACTGGCTTGGGAACCAAGACACCAGGGTTCAATTCCCATTAGCACTCCTTGTGGCCCTGGGCAGGTCACTTAACCCTTGGAAGAAAGGCCAGGCAATCTCCTGCCAGTCACAATGCCAAGAAAACCCCAAAGCTACTGGCTTGCCAGGAGTTAGCATTGACTTGAAGACACATATTACATTTTTGTTAAGTGTAGAAGACAGATAATTGAGAAGGAAAATAAAGCTTCTGAAACCATCAGTAGAGGGAAATAGTTTACCAGAGAGTTAAATATTTCAAGCACGTAAAAAAGGCAGTAGTTTATAGAACACTCAGCACAGTGAAAATGAAGTGTTGAAAGTACTTTTTCATGCAGTACAGAAGTAAGATGTGAAATTTAGTGCCAGAAAATGTGGACAAGGCAACCAGCATAGTAGGTTTCAAACAACAAGGCTTGGCGAAGTTCCTGGAGGAATAGGTGCATTAAAAAAGTATTAGCTATGTAAACTTGGTAACGCTACTGCTGATAGTAGGCATGAGCAATAAGAAACACTGCTACTTTCTGGAATTTCCTGGGTACTGTCAGATACCCGATGCTGGCTTGCTGAAACTTACACCTTTTCTTAGGATGCGTTGTGAGAAGGACAAAGCGCTGCCTGCGTCAGACAGAGAGCACTAGCAGAAAAGGAGACAGTCTGCAGGTGCGACAGAGAGCACTAGCAGAAAGTGAGAAAGTCTGCAGGTGCGACAGAGAGCACTAGCAAAGAGGAAGTCTGCAGGTGCGACAGAGAGCACTAGCAAAGAGGAAGTCTGCAGGTGCGACAGAGAGCACTAGCAAAGAGGAAGTCTGCAGGTGCGACAGAGAGCAATAGGAGAAAGTGAACAGTCTGCAGGTGCGACAGAGAGGACTAGGACAAAGGGAACAGTCTGCAGGTGCGACAGAGAGCACTAGCAAAGAGGAAGTCTGCAGGTGCGACAGAGAGGACTAGCAAAGAGGAAGTCTGCAGGTGCGACAGAGAGCAATAGGAGAAAGTGAACAGTCTGCAGGTGCGACAGAGAGGACTAGGACAAAGGGAACAGTCTGCAGGTGCGACAGAGAGCACTAGCAAAGAGGAAGTCTGCAGGTGCTACAGAGAGCACTAGCAAAGATGAAGTCTGCAGGTGCGACAGAGAGCAATAGGAGAAAGTGAACAGTCTGCAGGTGCGACAGAGAGGACTAGGACAAAGGGAACAGTCTGCAGGTGCGACAGAGAGCACTAGCAAAGAGGAAGTCTGCAGGTGAGACAGAGAGGACTAGCAAAGAGGAAGTCTGCAGGTGCGACAGAGGACTAGGACAAAGGGAACAGTCTGCAGGTGCGACAGAGAGCACTAGCAAAGAGGAAGTCTGCAGGTGAGACAGAGAGGACTAGCAAAGAGGAAGTCTGCAGGTGCGACAGAGAACACTAGCAAAGAGGAAGTCTGCAGGTGCGACAGAGGACTAGGACAAAGGGAACAGTCTGCAGGTGCGACAGAGAACACTAGCAAAGAGGAAGTCTGCAGGTGCGACAGAGAGCACTAGCAAAGAGGAAGTCTGCAGGTGCGACAGAGAGCACTAGCAAAGAGGAAGTCTGCAGGTGAGACAGAGAGGACTAGCAAAGAGGAAGTCTGCAGGTGCGACAGAGAACACTAGCAAAGAGGAAGTCTGCAGGTGCGACAGAGAGCACTAGCAAAGAGGAAGTCTGCAGGTGCGACAGAGAGCACTAGCAAAGAGGAAGTCTGCAGGTGCGACAGAGAGCACTAGCAAAGAGGAAGTCTGCAGGTGAGACAGAGGACTAGCAAAGAGGAAGTCTGCAGGTGAGACAGAGAGGACTAGCAAAGAGGAAGTCTGCAGGTGCGACAGACAGCACTAGCAAAGAGGAAGTCTGCAGGTGAGACAGAGAGCACTAGCAAAGAGGAAGTCTGCAGGTGCGACAGAGAGCACTAGCAAAGAGGAAGTCTGCAGGTGCGACAGAGAACACTAGCAAAGAGGAAGTCTGCAGGTGCGACAGAGAGCACTAGCAAAGAGGAAGTCTGCAGGTGCGACAGAGAACACTAGCAAAGAGGAAGTCTGCAGGTGCGACAGAGGACTAGGACAAAGGGAACAGTCTGCAGGTGCGACAGAGAACACTAGCAAAGAGGAAGTCTGCAGGTGCGACAGAGAGCACTAGCAAAGAGGAAGTCTGCAGGTGCGACAGAGAACACTAGCAAAGAGGAAGTCTGCAGGTGCGACAGAGAGCACTAGCAAAGAGGAAGTCTGCAGGTGCGACAGAGAACACTAGCAAAGAGGAAGTCTGCAGGTGAGACAGAGAGGACTAGCAAAGAGGAAGTCTGCAGGTGCGACAGAGAGCAATAGGAGAAAGTGAACAGTCTGCAGGTGAGACAGAGAGGACTAGCACTAGGAGAAAGGGAGACAGTCTGCAGGTGATACAGGGAGGACTAGCACTAGGAGAAAGGGAGACAGTCTGCAGATGAGAGAGAGGACTAGCACTAGGAGAAAGGGAGACAGTCTGCAGGTGATACAGGGAGGACTAGCACTAGGAGAATGGGAGACAGTCTGCAGGTGAGACAGAGCACTAGGAGAAAGAGAGACAGTTGGCAGGTGAGACAGAGAGCACTAGCAATAGGAGAAAGGGAGCCTGCAGGTGAGACAGAGAGGACTAGCACTAGGAGAAAGAGAGACAGTCTGCAGGTGATACAGAGAGGACTAGCACTAGGAGAAAGGGAGACAGCCTGCAGGTGCGACAGAGAGGACTAGCACTAGGAGAAAGAGACAGTCTGCAGGTGCGACAGAGAGGAATAGCACTAGGAGAAAGGGAGACAGTCTGCAGGTGCGACAGAGAGGCCTAGCACTAGGAGAAAGAGACAGTCTGCAGGTGCGACAGAGAGGAATAGCACTAGGAGAAAGGGAGACAGTCTGCAGGTGCGACAGAGAGGACTAGCACTAGGAGAAAGGGAGACAGTCTGCAGGTGCGACAGAGAGGACTAGCACTAGGAAAAAGAGAGACAGTCTGCAGGTGCGACAGAGAGGACTAGCACTAGGAGAAAGAGAGACAGTCTGCAGGTGCGACAGAGAGGACTAGCACTAGGAGAAAGAGAGACAGTCTGCAGGTGATACAGAGAGGACTAGCACTAGCAGAAAGAGAGTCTGCAGATGAGACAGCACTAGGAGAAAGAGAGACAGTCTGCAGGTGAGACAGAGAGGACTAGCACTAGGAGAAAGGGAGACAGTCTGCAGGTGATACAGAGAGGACTAGCACTAGGAGAAAGAGAGACAGTCTGCAGGTGATACAGAGAGGACTAGCACTAGGAGAAAGGGAGACAGTCTGCAGGTGATACAGAGAGCACTAGCACTAGGAGAAAGAGAGACAGTCTGCAGGTGATACAGAGAGCACTAGCACTAGGAGAAAGGGAGACAGTCTGCAGGTGATACAGAGAGCACTAGCACTAGGAGAAAGAGAGACAGTCTGCAGGTGATACAGAGAGGACTAGCACTAGGAGAAAGGGAGACAGTCTGCAGGTGATACAGAGAGGACTAGCACTAGGAGAAAGGGAGACAGTCTGCAGGTGATACAGAGAGCACTAGCACTAGGAGAAAGAGAGACAGTCTGCAGGTGATACAGAGAGGACTAGCACTAGGAGAAAGGGAGACAGTCTGCAGGTGATACAGAGAGGACTAGCACTAGGAGAAAGGGAGACAGTCTGCAGGTGATACAGAGAGGACTAGCACTAGGAGAAAGGGAGACAGTCTGCAGGTGATACAGAGAGGACTAGCACTAGGAGAAAGGGAGACAGCCTGCAGGTGCGACAGAGAGGACTAGCACTAGGAGAAAGAGACAGTCTGCAGGTGATACAGAGAGCACTAGCACTAGGAGAAAGAGAGACAGTCTGCAGGTGCATTAGCCCGCAGGGGGGGGGGGGGAGGGAGGAGCGCGCGCTTCCGGGGCGCTCCCCCACCGCAGCCTCGCGCTAGTACCAGACGCGCCCGCGGCACATCACCGAGATCTCGAGCACAGTGACGCCGTCTCCCTACCTCCGCGCCCCTCTCGGTCATGCTGCCAGGAGCCCGGAATCAGGTCTCTGCCGCGCGCTCCACGAACTAACACCGCGCGCCGGAAATAGCGTCAGCGCACCCGGAAGAGCCTCACAGCTCCCACTTCCGCCCCACACGGAACTCCGAGGAGGCAGAACAACATGCAGGTGAGCAGAGGGAGACGGGCTGAGGGCGGGAGACTGAGGATACTGGGGACGGGCTGAGGGCGGGTGACACGAGGATACTGGGAGACGGGCTGAGGGCGGGGGACTGAGGATACTGGGGACGGGCTGAGGGCGGGTGACACGAGGATACTGGGAGACGGGCTGAGGGCGGGGGACTGAGGATACTGGGGACGGGCTGAGGGCGGGTGACACGAGGATACTGGGAGACGGGCTGAGGGCGGGGGACTGAGGATACTGGGGACGGGCTGAGGGCGGGTGACACGAGGATACTGGGAGACGGGCTGAGGGCGGGGGACTGAGGATACTGGGGACGGGCTGAGGGCGGGAGACACGAGGATACTGGGAGACGGGCTGAGGGCGGGAGACTGAGGATACTGGGGCCGGGCTGAGGGCGGGTGACACGAGGATACTGGGAGACGGGCTGAGGGCGGGAGACTGAGGATACTGGGGGCGGGTGACACGAGGATACTGGGGACGGGCTGAGGGCGGGAGACTGAGGATACTGGGAGACGGGCTGAGGGCGGGTGACACGAGGATACTGGGGACGGGCTGAGGGCGGGTGACACGAGGATACTGGGAGACGGGCTGAGGGCGGGGGACTGAGGATACTGGGAGACGGGCTGAGGGCGGGTGACACGAGGATACTGGGAGACGGGTGAGGATACTGGGGGACGGGCTGTGGGCGGGTGACACGAGGATACTGGGGACGGGCTGAGGGCGGGTGACACGAGGATACTGGGAGACGGGCTGAGGGCGGGAGACTGAGGATACTGGGAGACGGGGCTGAGGGCGGGAGACTGAGGATAGTGGGGCCGGGCTGAGGGCGGGTGACTGAGGATAGTGGGGCCGGGCTGAGGGCGGGAGACTGAGGATAGTGGGGCCGGGCTGAGGGCGGGAGACTGAGGATACTGGGGACGGGCTGAGGGCGGGTGACACGAGGATAATTGGGACGGGCTGTGGGCGGGAGACTGAGGATACTGGGGACGGGCTGAGGGCGGGTGACACGAGGATACTGGGGACGGGCTGAGGGCGGGTGACACGAGGATACTGGGAGACGGGCTGAGGGCGGGTGACTGAGGATACTGGGGACGGGCTGAGGGCGGGTGACACGAGGATACTGGGAGACGGGCTGAGGGCGGGAGACTGAGGATACTGGGAGACGGGCTGAGGGCGGGTGACACGAGGATACTGGGGACGGGCTGAGGGCGGGTGACGTGAGGATACTGGGGACGGGCTAAAGGCGGGGGACTGAGGATACTGGGGACGGGCTGAGGGCGGGTGACACGAGGATACTGGGGACGGGCTCAGGGCGGGAGACTGAGGATACTGGGGACGGGCTGAGGGCGGGTGACTGAGGATACTGGGGACGGGCTGAGGGCGGGTGACACGAGGATACTGGGGACGGGCTGAGGGCGGGTGACACAAGGATACTGGGAGACGGGCTGAGGGCGGGAGACTGAGGATACTGGGAGACGGGCTGAGGGCGGGTGACACGAGGATACTGGGAGACGGGCTGAGGGCGGGAGACTGAGGATACTGGGAGACGGGCTGAGGGCGGGAGACTGAGGATAGTGGGGCCGGGCTGAGGGCGGGTGACACGAGGATACTGGGAGACGGGCTGAGGGCGGGAGACTGAGGATACGGGGGACGGGCTGAGGGCGGGTGTCGTGAGGATACTGGGGACGGGCTGAGGGCGGGATACTGGGGACGGGCTGAGGGCGGGGGTCGTGAGGATACTGGGGACGGGCTGAGGTCGGGAGACTGAGGATACTGGGGACGGGCTGAGGGCGGGTGACACGAGGATACTGGGAGACGGGCTGAGGGCGGGAGACTGAGGATACTGGGAGACGGGCTGAGGGCGGGTGACACGAGGATACTGGGACGGGCTGAGGGCGGGTGACACGAGGATACTGGGAGACGGGCTGAGGGCGGGGACTGAGGATACTGGGGACGGGCTGTGGGGGGGTGACACGCGGTTACTGGGAGACGGGCTGCGGGCGGGTGAATGAGGATACTGGGAGACGGGCTGAGGGCGGGTGACACGAGGATACTGGGGACGGGCTGAGGGCGGGTGACACGAGGATACTGGGAGACGGGCTGAGGGCGGGTGACACGAGGATACTGGGAGACGGGCTGAGGGCGGGAGACTGAGGATACTGGGAGACGGGCTGAGGGCGGGAGACTGAGGATAGTGGGGCGGGCTGAGGGCGGGAGACTGAGGATAGTGGGGCCGGGCTGAGGGCGGGAGACTGAGGATCGTGGGGCCGGGCTGAGGGCGGGTGACGTGAGGATACTGGGGACGGGCTGAGGGCGGGTGACACGAGGATACTGGGGACGGGCTGAGGGCGGGAGACTGAGGATACTGGGGACGGGCTGAGGGCGGGTGACACGAGGATACTGGGGACGGGCTCAGGGCGGGAGACACGAGGATACTGGGGACGGGCTGAGGGCGGGAGACAGTGGATAGTGGGGCCGGGCTGAGGGCGGGAGACTGAGGATAGTGGGGACGGGCTGAGGGCGGGTGACATGAGGATACTGGGGCCGGGCTGAGGGCGGGAGACTGAGGATAGTGGGGCCGGGCTGAGGGCGGGAGACACGAGGATACTGGGGACGGGCTCAGGGCGGGAGACACGAGGATACTGGGGACGGGCACTGGGCGGGAGACACGAGGATACTGGGGACGGGCTGAGGGCGGGTGACACGAGGATACTGGGGACGGGCTCAGGGCGGGAGACTGAGGATACTGGGGACGGGCTGAGGGCGGGTGTCGTGAGGATACTGGGGACGGGCTGAGGGCGGGAGACTGAGGATACTGGGGACGGGCTGAGGGCGGGTGACACGGATACTGGGGCCGGGCTCAGGGCGGGAGACTGAGGATACTGGGGACGGGCTGAGGGCGGGTGTCGTGAGGATACTGGGGACGGGCTGAGGGCGGGTGACTGAGGATACTGGGGACGGGCTGAGGGCGGGTGACGTGAGGATGCTGAGGGCGGGTGACTGAGGATACTGGGGACGGGCTGAGGGCGGGTGACTTAGGAAACAGGGGACCGGCTGTGGGCGGGAGACTGAGGATACTGGGGACGGGCGGAGGGCGGGTGACGTGAGGAAACTGGGGACGGGTGACGTGAGGATACTGGGGACGGGCTGAAGGCGGGTGACTGAGGATACTGGGGACGGGCTGAGGGCGGGTGACTGAGGATACTGGGGACGGGCCGAGGGCGGGTGACGTGAGGATACTGGGGACGGGCCGAGGGCGGGTGACGTGAGGATACTGGGGACGGGCCGAGGGCGGGTGTCGTGAGGATACTGGGGCCGGGCCGAGGGCGGGTGACTGAGGATACTGGGGACGGGCCGTGGGCGGGTGTCGTGAGGATACTGGGGCCGGGCCGAGGGCGGGTGACTGAGGATACTGGGGCCGGGCCGAGGGCGGGAGACTGAGGATACTGGGGACGGGCCGAGGGCGGGAGACTGAGGATACTGGGGACGGGCCGAGGGCGGGTGTCGTGAGGATACTGGGGACGGGCAGAGGGCGGGTGTCGTGAGGATAGTGGGGACGGGCCGAGGGGGGGTGACTGAGGATACTGGGGACGGGCCGAGGGCGGGAGACTGAGGATACTGGGGACGGGCCGAGGGCGGGTGACGTGAGGATACTGGGGACGAGCCGAGGGCGGGTGACGTGAGGATACTGGGGACGGGCCGAGGGCGGGGGAGACTGAGGATACTGGGGACGGGTGTCGTGAGGATACTGGGGACGGGCTGAGGGCGGGAGACTGAGGATACTGGGGACGGGCTGAGGGCGGGTGACGTGAGGATACTGAGGGCGGGAGCCTGAGGATACTGGGGACGGGCTGAGGGCGGGTGACGTGAGGATACTGGGGACGGGCTGAGGGCGGGTGACGCGAGGATACTGGGGACGGGCTGAGGGCGGGTGACGCGAGGATACTGGGGACGGGCTGAGGGCGGGTGTCGCGAGGATACTGGACGGGCTGAGGGCGGGTGTCGCGAGGATACTGGGGACGGGCTGAGGGCGGGTGACTGAGGATACTGGGGACGGGCTCAGGGCGGGAGACACGAGGATACTGGGGACGGGCTCAGGGCGGGAGACACGAGGATACTGGGGACGGGCTGAGGGCGGGTGACACGAGGATACTGGGGACGGGCTCAGGGCGGGAGACTGAGGATACTGGGGCCGGGCTGAGGGCGGGTGACTGAGGATACTGGGGACGGGCTGTGGGCGGGAGACACGAGGATACTGGGGACGGGCTCAGGGCGGGAGACACGAGGATACTGGGGACGGGCTGAGGGCGGGTGACACGAGGATACTGGGGACGGGCTCAGGGCGGGAGACACGAGGATACTGGGGACGGGCTGAGGGCGGGTATCGTGAGGATACTGGGGACGGGCTGAGGGCGGGTGACTGAGGATACTGGGGACGGGCTGAGGGCGGGTGACTGAGGATACTGGGGACGGGCTGAGGGCGGGTGACTGAGGATACTGGGGACGGGCTGAGGGCGGGTGATGTGAGGATACTGGGGACGGGTGACGTGAGGATACTGGGGACGGGCTAAAGGCGGGTGACTGAGGATACTGGGGACGGGCTGAGGGCGGGTGACGTGAGGATACTGGGGACGGGCTGAGGGCAGGAGACTGAGGATACTGGGGACGGGCTGAGGGCGGGTGACGTGAGGATACTGGGGCCGGGCTGAGGGCGGGTGTCGTGAGGATACTGGGGGCGGGCTGAGGGCGGGTGACGTGAGGATACTGGGGACGGGCTGAGGTCGGGAGACTGAGGATACTGGGGACGGGCTGAGGGCGGAAGACTGAGGATACTGGGGACGGGTGTCGTGAGGATACTGTGGCCGGGCTGAGGGCGGGAGACTGAGGATACTGGGGACGGGCTGAGGGCGGGTGACGTGAGGATACTGAGGGCGGGTGACGTGAGGATACTGAGGGCGGGTGACTGAGGATACTGGGGACGGGCTGAGGGCGGGTGACTGAGGATACTGGGGCCGGGCTGAGGGCGGGAGACAGGATACTGGGGACGGGCTGAGGGCTGGTGACACGAGGATACTGGGGACGGGGCTGAGGGCGGGGGACTGAGGATGCTGAGGGCGGGGACTGAGGATACTGGGGACGGGCTGAGGGCGGGTGACGTGAGGATACTGGGGACGGGCTGAGGGCGGGAGACTGAGGATACTGGGGACGGGCTGAGGGCGGGAGACTGAGGATACTGGGGACGGGCTGAGGGCGGGTGACTGAGGATACTGGGGACGGGCTGAGGGCGGGAGACTGAGGATACTGGGGACGGGCTGAGGGCGGGTGACGCGAGGATACTGGGGACGGGCTGAGGGCGGGTGTCGCGAGGATACTGGGGACGGGCTGAGGGCGGGAGACTGAGGATACTGGGGACGGGCTGAGGGCGGGTGTCGTGAGGATACTGGGGTCGGGCTGAGGGCGGGAGACTGAGGATACTGGGGTCGGGCTGAGGGCGGGAGACTGAGGATACTGGGGACGGGCTGAGGGCGGGTGACGCGAGGATACTGGGGACGGGCTGAGGGCGGGTGTCGCGAGGATACTGGGGACGGGCTGAGGGCGGGACTCGTGAGGATACTGGGACGGGCTGAGGGCGGGAGTCATTGGGATACTAGGAACGGGCACTAGCATGGAGGGAGACAGTCTCTGCAGGTGCGACAGAGAGCACTAGCAGAAAGGGAGAAAGTCCAGCCCCCCTCTCTACCTTCCTCACTTCTCCCTCTGTTCTGCCCCCTAGCTTAGCATCTGCTCTTGAGCTTCTTCACACCATCCCCTGCATTCAACCAGCCCCCCTCTCTTTAAGGCAACCCCTCACTCGCTTCCGCCGTACTATCTCCACTTTACCCCGCTCTCTAATACTCCTTCTCCTTCTCTCATCAGGTAATATCATCCCCAACCCTGGCCACCCCCCCCCCCCCATATCCTTCTCACACTAACAAAAGTTCCTCACGTACCCTATCTAATCTCATCCACATCCCGCTCCTCCCTCCTTCCGCCCTCCCTCATTCATCCACAATCACTCATCCATAGATATCAACTCCAACCGTACCCCCAAAAATAATCCCTGACATAACCTACCCGATACCATCAATTTACCCCTCATTTCCCCTCCCTCATGTCCCTCCTGGAGAGCACACTCACCCAGACACACCCACCCACACCCTGCTCCCTCTAAATCTCGGCATTACCCTAGAAACAGATCCCCACGCTATTCTGTTAAGAAATCTACACGTAACTTATCCAACCTTATCCATATCCCTCTCCCGTTTTCATGCGCCCTATGGAACGCATGCTCAATCATTTAAAAAAACCCTTTTATTCATGACCTTTTTATCTCCAATGCCCTACATCTTCTTGACTTGACCGAGACCTGGCTCCCCCCAGACGACACCACATCCATTGCCTCTCTCTGCTATGGGGGCTACCAGTTCTCCCATACACCTCGATCTACTGGTCGCGGTGGTGGTGTTGGCCTCCTACTCTCTCCCTCCTGCCAATTCCAACCCCTCCTGCCACTCCAATCACATTCCACCTTCTCCTTCGAAGTCCACTCCATTTGCCTCCTCTTACCACTTCCCCTCCGAATAGCTGTTATTTATTGCCCACCAGACAAATCCAAATCAACCTCCCTCACCGACTTCAACTCCTGGCTTTCTGCCTTTATGGATCCCTCCTCCCCCACTCTTATTCTTGGTGATTTCACCATTCACATCGACAACCCCTCTGACCACCATGCCTCAAAGTTCCTCGCTCTTACCTCCTCGTTCAACCTCCAATTTTTCTCCACTGCCCCCACACATCTACACAGCCACTGCCTTGACCTAATACTCTTCTCCAACTCCTCTCCTTCAAACTTCTGCAAATCAATCCTTCCCTCATCTGACCATCACCTCTTAACATTTACTCTTTAGCTTCCGCTATCCCAACCTCGTCCTGTCTCCTCCGACCTATTTAGAAACCTTTATAATATTGATCCCCTGACTATCTCCTCTACCATCTCTCCATCTCTTTCCTCCATTTTATCCTCCAAGTCCGTTGACGAGGCATTATCTTCATACATTATCCTCAGCCCTTGACACTCTTGCCCCTCCCACCCCAAGTCCTGTCAAACGATCTACTCCCCAACCCTGGCTTTCACCCACAATCCATTACCTATGCATCTGTGCCTGTTCTGCCGAACGAGCTTGGTACAAATCTTGCTCCCCGGAAGACCACCTGCACTTCAAATTCATGCTTGGCTCCTTCCAATCAGCCTTGGCACTTGCCAAACAAGATTACTACATCCATCTGACCAACTCCCTTGCCTCTGATCCTCGCCGTCTCTTTAATACTCTCAACTCTTTCCTCAAGGTCCCCCTGCCCCCAATCCCGCCTTCCCTTTCTGTCCAAACCCTAGCCGACTCGGTCCACCAAAGGAGCACCACACTACGTCGCTCAAGACACCCAGTCAGTAATACGTGGTTTAAAATTGGAAGGATACTTTTATTCAATAACTCAACAACCTGAGAGCCTGACAAAGGCTTCCACAACAAAATCCACAAGATTACCCTCCAATTCCCTACCTCCCCATCTACCTCCCCTACTCCCCAACACCCCCCCCCCCCCCCGATCTCTGAGGAAGAAACCTGTAAACGGGGGTGCTTGCTGTGAAAGTTCCACAATCTTGGCAAAGACAGGAATTGACTTGCAAAGGATTATGGGTCTTGTAGTTCAATCACACAAAACCAGCCGTTCAACAAGAATAAAGAATTGTAGTTGCTCGAGTGTAAAGCAGAAAACAGATTTTATTTATGGGGAGTTATTCCCTTGCACAGATATGCTTGGTAACATCAACAGGATAATTTCTTCAGGAATTGTATTCAGGAAACAAAACAAATAAGGCAGCTGAATTACTTATGCAACAACTTAGTAAAGACCTTGATGGAACAGAAAAGGTCTTTCTTCTAGCCTCTGCTAATAAACTTTCTTAGCAGTGCTGGAATGAAAAATAAACCCAACAGGAAAATTCTCTTTATCAAAAAAACAACTTTCTTCCTTTCACACAGTGAAGAAGTTTTCTTTCCAAAGTCCCACGTGCACTTGTGCCTTGCTCTAATCACAGGTGCTTAACCAGCTGCAAACCATTGCTGGTCCACTCTCCACATGGCTCCAACTTTCCCCAAAGCTTTCTCTCAAAGAAACTTTTCTGGGAAGCTAAACATCAATACAATCCCTTTTGGTGTTTGATCCTTAACTGAGGATTACTTTAGAACAGCAGCTTAGAAAGAGAACAATCCATACATTCAACTTCCTCATTTGATATTTCCCCTTGCTCTTGAAATATCATAGGATCACTTTCATACACTGGCTCAGAGGAATTATCTAACTGATCTCTATCAGGATAGAAACTGTTTCCCTGCTGTCTTCCTTGTGCAAAGCTAGGGAACAGATCAGAGTTCAATACCTGAGATCACGCTGTCATTAGGTTTCCTCTCTGGGTATTTTGGCCAGTAGGTAGCAAAACCTCTGTGCCCAGCTCTCCAGTCAGAATCTCTGGACTTTAGGTCTCTTTTCCCATACCTCCTTAAATAGGTATTAGAGCTCCTTCTTTCTGTAGATGCAGCCGTCTCCTTTACAGGTGCTGTCCGAGGGTTCCTGGCTGTATATCTCCAAGCCTCTGGTTTCTTCCAGTCCAATGAAGAATGCTTGCCCCAGGAATCTCTCCCAGCATACGTACTGCCTTGGGCTCCTTTCTTAGACCTCCTGGACGTCTTGCTGTTCTTCCTTCTGTTCAGGCTCCGTCTCTCCTTCTCTTGCCGTCTTTGCCACCATTGCTCTCGCTCTTCTTGCTGTTGCTCCTGCTGTTGCTCTTCTTGCTCCTTCACTTTCCTTTGCTGTCTGTCTGAAGAATTTCTTCTATCTTTAAAGTGCCTAGATGGACACTCCACCCTAGCACAGTCCAGGTGTTCTGAATCAAGCCCTGCCCTAGGAGATGGGTGATTAGGGATTACATCATTGCTTCTCTGATTAGGCACACGTTTCCCTACTTCAGCTCTCCTAGAGGCTTTCTGTAAACCAGTGCATTCTGGGTCTGGTAGTCTTTTAGGTAAACACTCTGTTTTAGTGCTTTTACCAGCCAGCACAGGTTGCTTATTCAGAGCCAGTTCACCTCTTGTATTATTTCTTCCTGAACTATGATAAGCTTCCTTATCACAAACCGCACTCCTTCTGTCCTCCTCCAAACCCACCACCTGTTCATCAGACCCTATCCCCATCCATCTCCTACGTTCCATCCCCCTCACCATTGTCCCCTCCATCACTCATATCCTCAACCTTTCACTCTCCACTGCAACTGTCCCCGCTGACGTCAAACATGCTGTTGTCACACCCCTCCTCAAGAAACCCTCACTTGATCCCATATGCCCCTCTAACTATTGACCCATCTCTCTCCTTCCCTTCATATCCAAACTATTAGAACGAACAGTCCACCGTCACTGCCTCGACTTCCTCACCTCCCAGGCCCTCTGGACCCACTTCAATCTGGCATCCGTCCGCTACACTCCACTGAAATGGCACTCACAAAAGTCACAAATGACCTGTTCCTGGCTAAATCCAAGGGCCTCTATTCTATCCTCATCCTTCTTGACCTTTCTGCTGCCTTTGACACCGTTGACTACGACCTTCTCATCACCCTCTCTCCTCGCTTGGCTTCAAGGACTCCGTACTATCCTGGTTCTCCTACCTTTCACATCGCTCTTTCAGTGTATGCTCTGGTGGCTCCTCCTCCTCCCCTACCCCGCTCAATGTAGGTGTACCCCAGGGATCTGTCTTGGGCCCCCTCCTCTTCTCTCTCTATACCCAAGGCCTTGGCGTGCTTATCTCCTCCCATGGCTTTCAGTACCATCTCTATGCCGATGACTCCCAAATCTACCTCTATACACCTAATATTTCTCCGGCAACCCAGTCCAGAATCTCTACCTGTCTTTTGGACATCGCTGCCTGGATGTCTCATCACCGATTGAAGTTGAACATGGCCAAGACTGAACTCCTTGTCTTTCCACCTAAATCCTCCCCCCTACTCCCCCCCCCTCTCAATCCACATGGATAGATCTACTATCCTTCCTGTCCCCTCGGCTCGTAATCTAGGAGTTATCTTTGACACCTCTCTCCCCTTCTCCGCTCATATCCAGCTTGTAGCTAAGACCTGTCGCTTCTTTCTCTACAACATCAGCAAAATCCGCCCCTTCCTCTCTGTACACACTACCAAAACGCATATCCACTCCTTAATCTCCTCTCACCTTGATTACTGCAACCTACTCCTCGCTGGTCTTCCAGTGAGCCACCTCCTTCCCCTCCAATCTATACAAAATCACGCTGCTCGACTAATCTTCTGCCAGCCTCGCCATGCCCACATTACTCCTCTTCTCAAGTTGCTTCACTGGCTCCCTGTCCAGTTCCGCATCCAATTCAAGCTTCTCCTGCTGACCTATAAATGCATTCACTCTATGGCCCCTCAATACCACTTATCCCTTATCTCTCCCTACGTCCCCTCTCAAAATTTGCGCTCCACTAACAAATTACTCCTCTTTTTTTTTTTTTTGTATTAAAGTTTTTTATTAATGCACAGTCAATGAAACATAACAGTACAGGACTGGAAAAACAATATCCAACAAACCCAGGCTACATCAAATAAGTGCCCCCATAGAACATTATGTGAACAACCTGTAATCAAATCACCACCCACACCTTCTCTAGTAACCCGTAGCCCATACAACAGCATAAGTGCATAAGCATAAACAGTAACATATCACAAGAAACCCAACTGAAAGACATCCCAATAACAGTACCGCAGAAATAAAATCTCCCCTCCCTCCCCCCTCACCTCCCTTCTCCCCCACCTTACCTCCCCTCCCCCACACCCTCAGGGCCCCTCCCCTCCCCCCCTTCCCCTCCATGGAACCGTGCTCCCCCCACCGTACTGAACACCAGCAGCAACCCCCTTACCAAATCCCATAGCAAAATCCTAAATACCACTTACCACATATCCTTACCCCAATTCCCCCTAGAGCATGATCTCCCCCCCCCCCCCAAGCACTCCCACTACTTCAGCGCCTCCCGCCTTCATTGAATGAAGGGATGCCATTTACGGTGATATCCATTCAATTTGTTGGTCAAACACGCCTGTAATTCTGCCATTTGACAAACAAATACAACTCGCTTTAGCACTTGGTCCACTTCCGGGCCGCCAGGGTCTTTCCATTTATAGGCTATTTCCATCCTTACTGCGATGGAAATCATCTTCAATAGATACCCCAACTCATGCCCTGACTCCCCCCATTCCCCCAGCAGTACCTGCTCTGGCCTTAACTGCCCCTTCCAGCCCAATATAATCCCTACCAGGCCTTGCATCCATTGCCTTATTCCTTGGACCACTGGACACTCCCACCACACATGTAAAAAAAAAGGAAATAAATTCCAAAACATACACAACCACTGTAAATATCCAATGTAAATAAGTTAATGGATGTTTGTATTATTAATACACCTTGAAGTTGAAGTTTTGTTTAATGTAAATAGTTATACTCAACCGTTCATTGTAAATAGTTAAATCTAATTGTTCAATGTAAATGTATACATCTGTGTACAGTTGTTAAAATGTTCCTTGTAAACCGCCCTTGATCGCTGGAAGGGGCGGTATAGAAATATATACATAAATAAATAAATAAATGTAAATACATGCCCAGAGCCCCACACCCTTTCCAGCAACGTGGATCTTTAGTTTTATCAATCTCGGCTAGTCATTTTGGCGTGATATACATGCGATACAGCATTTTATAGCAGTGTTCCTGCACCGCCGCTGAACTGGACGCAATCTTAGTTTCTTAATAAACTGACGCCCACCTTTCCTCATCCCAAGAACCACCCAGGTCCCGCATCCACGCCACCTGATATGCCGCATAAGCACCCCCCCTTTCCAATCCCCTATAGATCTGCGATACAAGACCCCGAGATTCCCCCCCACGGAGTAACACCCTTTCAAAAGGGGTTCGCACTGTTCCTCTTTCCACCCCCTTCAAACTGTTCTGCACAAAATGTGCTAATTGACAGTAACCGAACCAATCCTCCTTCCCCAGGGCGTATTGCTCCTGCAGGCGTTCAAAAGTAGACAGCTGGCCACTCTCCGAGAACAACTACCCCATCCACACCAAGCCCTTATCCTCCCATTTTTTTATAGCCCTCGGCTCTCCCCCTCTCATGGAAGCAACTACACCGTCTAATTTTCTGAAGTTGGATAACTACCCTAACCCCCACCAGATACGCTTTCTCCCGTTTCCACATCTTTAGGGTAAGCTCCGTAAAGGGACTCATCTTCAGCTCATCCCCTGCCTTATCCCCCCTCCCCTGGCCGGTAAACCACATGCGGTCTGCCAACGCACTTTGCCCACTCAAGGCCTCCTCTGCTCGCACCCCGTGCCCTATTCTCCAATAGACTAGCGCCCGCAACTGTGCCGCTGTATAATATCGCAGCAAATCCGGGACACCCAGTCCACCCTCTCTTCTATACTTAAACATCACCCTTCTATTTAGCCTGGGCGGACATTTCCTCCAGATGAAAGAGAAAATTCTTTGCTGCAACAGCTTCAGTTGTGCCACTGACAACTCAGTGGGCGATGCCAAGAACAGATAAAGTATCCTAGGCAGCAGATTCATTTTAACAATGGCAATTCGCCCCACCCAGAAAAAGGTGGCCTTATCCCACCTCACAAGATCATTCAGAATTTCGGCAACTAGAGGATCATAATTTAATCTTCTCATTTGTTGCCAGTCACAGCAAATCCAGACCCCCAAATATTTTAACTTCTGCTTAGCCCACCGAAAGGGGTAATCCTGCCTCAACTGAGCCTCCATATGGGGACCCAGCCTAATCTTCAAGATCTCAGTTTTACCCATATTCATTTTATATCCCGAAACCAGACTATATTCCCGTATTTCCTCCAGTAACATTGGTAACGACTCTGCCGGCCTACTCACAGTGTAAATAATGTCATCGGCAAAAAGAGAAATTTTATATTCTCCACTACCCACTTGGATACCCCTAATGAAATCATGCTCTCTAATCCGTTGTGCTAAAGTCTCAATGACTAGCGCAAACAACAGAGGGGACAAAGGACACCCCTGTCGAGTGTCCCGCTCCAGTTCAAACTCTGCTGAATAAGTACCATTCACTCAAATCCTAGCTCTCGGCTGGTCATATAATGCACCTATCCAGTTTTGAAACCCTGTCCCAATCCCCATTCTTTTTAACACAGCGAACATAAAGGGCCATTCAACTCTATCAAATGCCTTCTCGGCATCCACCGCCACCACCAAAGAA
Source organism: Ichthyophis bannanicus (assembly GCA_033557465.1). Classification (NCBI taxonomy): domain Eukaryota; kingdom Metazoa; phylum Chordata; class Amphibia; order Gymnophiona; family Ichthyophiidae; genus Ichthyophis; species Ichthyophis bannanicus. The sequence continues at coordinate 298,963,746 of CM066040.1, read as the reverse complement.
TCCAGTCCCGCCTTCTGAGCCACCCAAAGAACATTTAATAGCTTCCAGATATTGTCACTGGCTTGCCTGCCGGGGATAAAGCCCGTTTGGTCATTATTTATCAACTTAGGTAAAAAGTTCTGCAAACTGGTAGCTAAAACCTTTGCCAAAATCTTTGCATCCAAATTAATTAGAGAAACAGGTCGGTATGACTCACTCACCCCCTTATCCTTCCCCGGTTTAGGCACCAAAGCTATACCTGCCACTGTCATTGACCGCGGCAGTGCCCCCCCCCCCCCCCCCCCCCCCCCCCCCCACCCCCACCCCCCCCCCCCCCCCCCCCCCCCCCACCCCAGATGAACACCATTAAAGACCCTGGTAAGTTCGCCACAGATTTCGGAACTGAAAGTCTTATAAAACCGGGCCGTAAGACCGTCCAAACCCGGGGCTTTGCCTTCCTTAAGGCCATTGATTGCCACCCGCACCTCTCCTTCCTCAATTGCCCTATCCATCCATTGCTGTTCCATCTCCTCCAATTTCGGGAGATTACGTTTTCCCAAATATTGTCTGATCTCCACCTCCGATCCTCTCAGCTCCGTCTTATACAGGGCCCTATAATACCTACTGAAAATCGCCTGGATATTGAAGGTCCCATGTTCCCATTCGCCCCTTTCATTTTTCAGGTTATATATCTGCTGCTGCACATGCCTTCTTTTAAGTTGCCAAGCTAAATACCGACCCGGTTTATTACCCCCGAATATAATATGCATGCTGCAGCCTTTTCATTTGGATGGTTTTTTCCCCCCCCCCCCCCCCCAATCTTAACGCCTCCAAATCCTCCCGCACCCTAGTCATTTGTTGTAACACCGCCCTACTCCCAGTCCTCTGGTGCTCTCTAAGTAATTGTTGTTACTGAGCTCTCAACCCTTCCTCTACCACTTCCGCCTGCCTCTTCTTCTTTGCCGCCATTGCTATCAAACGCCCCCGGACTACCGTTTTCATACCATCCCACACTATCTCCCGGGATACTTCCGCTCCCCCATTTAATTGAAAATACTCTGTAATGCATTCCCTCAGACTGGCCACCCCCTCCGGATCTGCCAACAGCGATTCATTCAATCTCCAAAACCGGAGTCCGGTACGCTCTTTATAAAATGCAAGAGCAAGTATTACTGGAGCATGATCCGTCCATGCACAGCACCAATATCCACAGTGCCCACCCTATCTAACCAATTAGAGTCTATCCACAACATATCAATTCTACTATACGTTCGCTGAGGATGTGAGAAAAAGTTGTAAGCTCTTTCTCCAACATGACTTTACCGCCAAACATCTACCAATCCTAATGCGGATATCAATTTAGCCAACTTCCATCTTCCCAGTTTATCCCAACTCCTTCCTCCCCCCGAGGAGTCCAGGCGCGGATCCACAACTACATTAAAATCCCCACCTACGACCAGGCTCCCCCGTTTGTGCTCCTCTATAATTGGAAGATACGGTCGAAAAAAGGGCCTTGAGCTATGTTAGGCGCATACGCACAGCAAATGGTAGCCTCTCTCCCTTCCAGAATGAACAAATGGATGATGAAATGCTCAAAGAAATCAAGGAAGCTAACAAATGTTATAGCGCAGTAATAATAATGGTTGAATTCAATTACCCCGGTATCGACTGGGTCAGTGTCACGGCAGGACATGCTAGGGAGATAAAATTCCTAGAAGACATGACTGCTTCTTGGAGCAGCTGGTTCATGAACCGACCAGAGGGGAAGCCATATTAGACCTAGTCCTTAGTGGAACACCAGATGTAGTGCAAGAGATAAAGGTGTTGGGGCCACTTGGCAATAGTGATCATAGCATGATCACCTTTGATTTAATTAGTGGAGGAGGGATAGTAAGGAAATCCACAGTACTACCTTTTAACTTTCGAAAGGGAGACTATGATAAAATGAGGAAAATAGTTAAGAATAAACTAAAAGGAGCAGTTGCAAAGGTTAAAGACTTACTTCAAGCTTGGGTGTTGTTGAAAAATACTATCTTGGAAGCCCAGACCAGCTGTATTCCACGCTTTAAGAAAAGTGGAAGGAAGTCCAAAAAACTGCCAGCATGGTTTAAAGGTGAGGTCAGAGAGGCTGTTGTTGCCAAAAAAGCATCTTTCAGGAAATGGAAAAAAGAGCCAAACGACGAAACCTGGAAACAGCACAAGCACTGGCAAGTCAAATGCAAGGCATTGATACAGCAGGCAAAGGGAGAATTTGACAAGAAGCTTGCTGCGGAAGCAAAAACGCGAAATAAAGATTTTTTTCAAGTACATTCGTAGCAAAAAAACCTGTGAGAGTCAGTTGGTCCATTAGATCAGTGTTCCCCAACCCCCGGGCCGCGGACCGGTACCGGTCCGTGGATCAAACGGTACCGGGCCGCCCGAGGAACTTTAAATAATTTCACTGTGGGTCCTCCCGCCTCCTGATTGGCCGAAAGGCAAACCCCATGCCATTGGTCGAGGAGGAGGCACCGCGGGAGGACTGAGGACAAATTAGTAAAAATGAGTATGAAACAGACATCGTTAGAAAGTTTTCTTGGGAAGAAAAAAAGGCCCAGTGAACAGACAGAAGAAGAGCCTTCAACATCAAAGAAATATGCAACCTTTAACAGACAATACCATGAGTCCTATTTGAAATATGGATTTATCGGGACAGGTGATTCCCACGCACCAAAACCGATCTGCATAGTTTGCGACGAGAAGCTCTCTAATGAGGCAATGAAACCTTCAAAACTGCTTCGCCACTTGACCGCCAAGCACCCTGGCATAAAAGACAAGCCCCTGGAGTATTTTGAAAGAAAAAAACAGGAGCACGAAGCACAGAAGAAATTTATGAGGGCCACCACATCAATAAAGGAGAATGCACTGAGAGCATCATATTTGGTGGCTAACCGCATTGCTAAGGCTAAAAAGCCATTTACTATCGGTGAAGAATTGATCTTGCCCTCCACTAAAGACATTTGCTGTGAACTTCTAGGAGAGGCTGCTGTGGAAAAGGTAGCACATGTGCCTTTGTCAGCTAGCACTGTGACTAGGCGCATTGAGGAAATAGCCGGAGACATTGAGGCACAATTGTTGGAGAGGATTAATACATCACCGTGGTATGCACTCCAGGTTGATGAATCTACAGATATCGACAACAAGGCACTACTACTTGTTTATGTGCGATATCTATATCAGGAGGATGTGCATGAGGATTTGTTATGTGCACTATCTTTGCCAACCAACACCACAGGAGCAGAACTGTTCAAGTCACTGGATGGTTATATATCAGGAAAACTGAAATTGTCCTTTTGTGTCAGCATATGCACAGACGGAGCTGCTGCCATGACCGGACAACTGTCTGGTTTAACTGCTCGGATTAAGGAGGTTGCACCTGAAAGTGAATCTACGCATTGTATCATTCACAGGGAAATGCTGGCAAGCGGAAAAATGTCACCGGAATTTAACAGCGTATTGAGTGATGTTGTTAAAGTTATTAACCACATTAAAGCACACGCACTTAACTCACGCCTGTTTGAGCAGCTTTGTGAGGAGATGGACGCAGAGTACAGATGCCTTCTCTTATACACAGAAATAAGATGGTTATCCAGAGGAAAATCGCTAACCAGAGTATTTGAATTACGAGAGCCATTGCAAAGATTTCTCTCAGAAAAGAAGTCACCGCTGGCAGCACATTTCAGTGACAAGGTATGGGTTGCAAAACTGGCTTACCTGTGTGACATATTCAGCCTGCTCAATGAACTCAATCTGGGCCTTCAGGGGAAAATGACAACTGTTTTCAAGTTGTCAGACAAAGTAGCTGCATTTAAAGCCAAACTGGAGTTGTGGGGACGGCGCGTGAACAGAGGCATTTTGGACATGTTTCAGACATTAGCGGGGATTTTAGGCGAGACTGAGCTTGAACATTCATTCTGCCAGTTGGTGCACGATCACCTGTCTTTGCTTTTAAAAGAGTTTGAGCGCTACTTTCCAACCACAAAAGACCCACGAACTGGTAAGGAATGGATCCGCGACCCATTTGCCAACAAATCAGGCGAATCTAGCATGTCTATGCAAGAAGAATAACAACTGCTGGAGATTGCAAATGACGGTGGCCTTAAAACTACATTCGAGACAACAACTCTACCAGTGTTCTGGATTAAAGTCATAGCGGAATATCCTGAGATTGCCACCACAGCACTTAAATCCCTATTACCATTTCCGACAACCTATCTGTGTGAAGCGGGGTTTTCTGCAGTGACAGCAACCAAAACAAAACAACGGAATAAACTGGACATAAGCAACACACTTCGGGTGTCATTGTCTCCTATTACCCCAGATGGAACCGTCTCGTTGCAAAGAAACAAGCTCAGGGTTCTCATTGATTTGGAATTCTAGTGAGTTAAATAAAATAAATCACTTTATATTCATTTTTTGGTGTAGCTGTATTTTATTTTGAAGGCATGTTTAAATACAATTAAATTAAAATTATTAAATTAAAACAAGCGGGCCACGGAAAAATGATCAAACGTTTACCGGTCCGCGGCGATAAAAAGGTTGGGGAGCACTGCATTAGATGATAGAGGAGTTAAAGGGGCACTAAGAGGCGACAAGGCGATAGCGGAGAGACTGAATGAATTCTTTGCTTCGGTCTTTACTGAGGAAGATGTAGGGATATTACCCATGACTGAAGTGGTATGTAAAGGTGCGGAAGAATTGAAGGAAATATTGATACATCGGGAAGATGTATTACAACTATTAGATAAACTGAAGAGTAGCAAATCACCTGGGCTGGATGGTATACATCCAAGGGTGTTGAAAGAACTGAAATATGAGATTGCAGACCTGCTATTAGTAATCTGTGAATTTTCATTAAAATCATCTGTAATACCTGAAGATTGGAGAATCGCCAATGTAACGCCAATTTTTAAAAAGGGTTCCAGGGGTGATCCGGGAAACTACAGACCGGTGAGCCTCACGTCAGTACCGGGAAAAATGGTAGAAACCATTATAAAGAATAAAATTACTCAGCATGTAGATAGTCATGGCCTAATGGGAGACAGCCAATATGGTTTTAGACAAGGAAGATCTTGTCTTACTAATCTATTATGTTTTTTTGAAAGTGTGAATAAACAGGTGGTCAAAGGTGAGTCGGTTGATATAGTGTATCAGGACTTTCAGAAAGCCTTTGACAAGGTCCCTCATCAGAGACTTTTGGCAAAACTTAAGAGTCATGGGATAGGAGGCAGTGTACTACTGTGGATCAAGAACTGGTTAAAAGATAGAAAGCAGAGGGTTGGGCTAAATGGCCAATTTTCCCAATGGAGAAAAGTGAATAGTGATGTACCGCAGGGATCTGTGCTGGGTCCGCTGCTTTTTGACATATTCATAAATGACCTGGAAAGTGGAATAACGAGTGAGGTTATCAAATTTGCAGATGACACAAAACTATTTAAAGTTGTTAAAACCCAAGAGGATTGTGGAAAATTGCAAGAGGATTTTGATAAATTGGAAGACTGGGCATCAAAATGGCAGATGAAATTTAATGTGGACAAGTGCAAAAGTTATGCACCTAGGGAAGAACAACCCAAACTATGGTTACATGATGCAAGGTTCCACATTAGGAACCACCTCCCAGGAAAAAGATTTAGGCGTCATTGTGGATAGCATGTTAAAACCCTAAGCCCAGTGTGCAGCGGCAGCCAAGAGAACAAATAGAATGCTAGGTATCATAAGGAAAGGAATGGAAAATAAAACAAAAGATATTATAATGCCTCTATATCGTTCCATGGTGAGACCGCACCTTGAATATTGTGTGCAATTCTGGTCGCCGTATCTTAAAAAGGTTCAGAGAAGAGCCACCAAAATGGTAAAGGGGCTGGAAGGATAATCCTATGAAGAAAGGCTAAAAAGGTTAGGGCTCTTTAACCTTGAAAAGAGACGGCTGAGGGGAGATATGATAGAAGTCTATAAATTAATGAATGGAGTGGAACGGGTAAACGTAGATAGATTGTTTACGTTATCAGAATATAGAAAGACTAGGGGACATGCGATGAAGCTACAGGGTAAACTATTTTAAACTAATAAAAGAAAATATTTCTTCACTCAACGTGTAATCAAACTCTGGAATTTGTTACCGGAGGATGTAGTAAAGGCTGTTAGTGTAGCTGGATTTAAAAAAGGTTTGGACAAGTTCCTGGAGGAAAGGTCCATAAACCATTATTAAGAAAGGACCCAGGATATCAGTGCTTGACCCAGTACAAGCATTGTGGAACCTGTCTTTTGGGGAAACTGTTAGATACGTATGACCTAGATTGGCCACTGTTGGAAACAGGATACTGGGCTTGATGGACCTTGGTCTGACCCAGTATGGCATATCTCATGTTCTTATGTAAGAGCCCACACCAAAGAACATACCGCTCTTCCCAATCTCTCATAATTTCCTTAGTGTCCATCAGGAGGTCCTTGGAAAACAGTATCCCCACACCCCCTTTTTTATAGGAACTGCAATTGGCAGCAAAAAAGCCTCTATCGTATTTACCCTGATAAAGTCCCCCCCCCCTCCCCGAGAGCTCTTTAAATGGGTCTCCTGCAGCAAGAGTACGTCCGCCTGGACTCGGGCTCCTTCTCTTGCCACTGCCCGTCTCTTTTGCCAGGAGTTGAGGCCATGCACATTAAGCATGAGGATCTTTAATTCACGTTCCATTCTCAGGTATCACTTTTACCATCAGTGTGCACCATTCCATAGTGAGCCCCCACCTCCCCTACCCCCACACCCCTACACTTAACCGATTTATGATTGCCCTCCTCCCCCCTCCCTGTTCCCCAACCCCTTTCCCCCCCTCTCCTTCAACACCCACCCCTATAGCCCTCTACTGTGCTCAGTCCTCCCACATCCACCCCAATCTGGACCCCCCAGAACACAGTGTCGCTGCACCCCACTCACCTACCTTCCCCCTCTCCGCTAGCCAACTTTACCAGAACTCCCAACCCCACAGCCTGAAACAACATACACAATCCCATAGACATTGTCTTCCCCATACACATTGTCATCCCCACCTCCCCACTCTTGACATATCCACATCACTCCTCCCCACAACATATTTAAACATACAGATTCATCCCTCAACTTCGGAAGGGCGTATTCATTCCCCCACGGGCAGACTTCCTCTCCCGTCTGTCTACCCGATGCCACCGCCTGTCAGGAACTCGCTGCTGTGTGCCGCCCGTCTGCGCCATCTCTAGAATCCGCTGGATGTCTGCCTCCTTCATAGCTTCCTTCAGTGCCAGCAAGGTCTCCGCACGCCGAGTCGTCCCATTAACGGTGAAGGCAAGCCCCACCGGGAATAGCCACTTATATCGTATATTGTCCTCTCGTAGCCGAGTAGTAAACTCCCGCCAGGACTTCCGGCGCTGCAGCATAGCTGCGGCCAGATCAGCATACATAGCAACAGCAGTTCCTTGCCATTTAAACTTTCCCATGGAACGTATCTTGTTGGCTATTTTGTCCTTAATCTGGTAATCATGGAAGCAAATGATAACGTCTGTAGGCTGCTCCCGTCGCGCTGCTCCAAGCGATCTATGTGCTCGATCCAGCACCACCTCCACCACTTCTTCCCCTGCCTCTTGCAAACCGCCTCACAGATAGCTTTCGCTGTTTTCATACAATCTTGGTACGCGTCTACCTCAGGGACACCCTTTATGCACAGATTCTGTCGTCTGGCTCTGTTCTCCAAGTCTTCCAGCTTCAATGCCATACTCTCCTTGTCATCTTCCAAACTCTTCCAGCTTCAATGCCATACTCTCCTTGTCTTCCAAACTCTTCCAGCTTCAATACCATACTCTCCTTGTCCTCTTCCAAACTCTTCATCCCTTTTTCTAACAATTCAGTGCGCGCCTCCAATGTCTCAAGACATCCTTCAACGTCCGCCACCCGGCATCCTACGGTTATATCAGCTCTCAGCTGTGAGAACATCCCCTCTACTTCTTTGAACCCAGCAATGTCCGTTTTAATTTCATTGAACCACGATTTGAGTTCTTCCTTTGTAATAGCCACAATAGCACTCGCTGCGAGGGGGTCCTTCTTGCCAGAATCAGACACTACCACACTCCCAGTCGGGCCCTCTGTCATCTGCTTATCCCTCTCCTGAGGCTCTGTTTGCGCACTGCCATTAGCAAATTCCTTTAGATCAGCTGTTTTCTTTCTGGTGGACGCCATAGCTTACGCACAGCTGCCTCCCACCACCACAGATAGTGTCCTGGGCCGTTTTCAGCTTCTTTTGCAAAGCTGGGCCACCACGACCCTATTCAACCACCAGATGGAGCTGTTCATTCATTGCTGCAGAGCCATGTGCTCAGTTGAAGAAGAAAAGATAGCAGAATTATAAATTGGAACCCACAGTTAAGAACTCAGGGCAGCACACTTATTCCGCTGCAGTTCATGCCCAATTCCTTCTTCCTGGTATTGTCCAAAGCAATAGCCCCCACAGCTTAATGTACAGGGAGAGAGTATACAGCAACTTAAGTCAGCTCTCCCTCCGGTACTCACTGCAGCAATCCTCTGCAAAGGACTCCAGCAGAAGGCTCAGCAACCCCCATTCCTCGGCAAGGCACTTCAGATCCAGCTCTTGCACACAGCAGCTACATCGGAGAACCAATTAATTTCACCAAGTGGGGAGCCCAGGGAGGCAGGCAAAACATCGAGGCTAGCAATCAGGGCCTGTGCAGAGCAACATCAATTAGCCTTTCCTTCCACCGGAGCTGCACAGACCAGGCCTCTCTCGTCAGCAGGTCGGGGGGGCATAATTTAAGCAGCGGTGATCACATACCGGCCTTCACTCCCTTTTCCAACTCACCTTGTCTTCCGCTGCACTCAGCTACTCAACTTATCCCCCAAATCACGGATTCATGTCCTCCCCTCCAGTAATTGTGGGATGCCTGGCACGGAGCCTCAGGGAGATGCTGCCATGTCAGTTCGGGCTCGCTAGCGTCCCCCAACAAATTACTCCTATCAAATGCCTTTCACCCGCACCGCGAACTCCCGACTGCGCTCCTTTCACCTTGCTGCACCTTACGCCTGGAACGGCCTACCTGCGTCTGTGTACCAGGCATCCTCTCTGGCCCTCTTCAAATGCAGGCTGAAGACCCACCTCCACCGTTGCATTCAGATTCTGACTCCCTCCTCATCTTACCCTAACCCCCGTCAACGTTTATGACCTACTACAGACCAAACTGTACCACACCGTATCTTGCGTAGAACTGACTAATGCTCTGTACTGTTCTAACTAGATTGTAAGCTCCGATGAGCATGACTCTGACGGGCAGGGACTGTCTCTTGTAGGTTAGCTGTGCAGCGCTGCATGTGTGACGCTTTATAAGTGCTGAAAAGTAGTAGCAATTATATTTGAGAATTCAACGCCTGCTTTAAACATTTTCTATGTTAAAAACATTTAACAGTAAAGAATCAGTATATAAATGTTGCTAGAATATATTTAAGATCCAATAAAGCAGAGAGAACTTAAAGAGCTGTATGTCTGCCAGAAAGAAATCACTTTGCTAATATCAGTCTCTCCTGATGGTTCCAGAGGGAAGAAAAGCAGCTGGAGTTATCTATTGATGCTCTCATCAGCCAAGTGGCTGATCTGAAGAACTCGCTGGCCAGTTTCATCTATAAACTGGAGAATGAGTACGAACGTCTCAAGTGGTAAGAGGAGCATGAGATTAATCCCACAATGCCTATGCTCTGCCTCTTTGCCTAACCTTTCCTCGTCATCACCTCTGTGTGCTTTATTTTCTTGTTTTACTTCATTTTAATAAACCACCAAATCCCTGCTAGCTCAAAGTGGATCACAAAACCATTTACATAGTAACATAGTATATGACTGCAGATAAAGACCTGCATGGTCCATCTAGTCTGCCCAGCAAGGCAGTAAGACTAGGTGCACCTGCCGCTCCGTGCAGGACACCTCTCTCCATGCCTTTGTTTAGGGTGTACCCACCGCTCCATGTAGGTCACCCTTATTTGAGATGGTTATGTTTGTTTTAATTTTATCCTGTTGCTGTAAAGGGATCCACCGTGTCTGTCCCATGCCGTTTTGAATTCTGTCACTGTATTTGCCCCCACCACTTCCATCGGGAGGGCATTCCGAGCATCCATCACCTTTTCAGTGAAAAAGTATTTCCTGACATTGCCTTTCAGTTTACCCCCTTGCAGCTTCATGTTATGCCCTCTAGTTTTGCAGCTTCCCCATCTTTGGAAGAGGTTTGTTTGTTCATTAATACTCTTCAAGTATTTAAAGGTCTGAATCATATCTCCCCTATCCCTCCTCTTCTCCAGGTTGTACATATTTAGGTCTTCAAGTCTCTTCTCATAAATCTTCTGACGCAGGCTCCAAATCATTTTGGTCGCCTTCCTCTGAACAGTTTCCAGTCTTTTTATATCTTTTGTAAGATACGGTCTCCAAAACTGAACACAGTATTCCAAGTGAGGCCTCACCAGTGACTTGTACAGTGGCATCAGTACCTCCTCCTTTCTACTGGTAATTCCTCTTTGTATGCAATGCAGCATCTTTCTGACTTTTGCCACCGCCTTGTTGCTCTTTTTTGCCACCTTGAGATCCTCAGAAACAATCACTCAGAGGTCCTTCTCCTGCTCCGTGCACACCAACCTCTCACCCCCTATCGTGTATTGTTCCCTTGAATTTCTGCTTCCCCCAAGTGCATGACACTGCACTTCTTCGCATTAAATCTTAAGTGCCAAGCATTAGACCATTCTTCCAGCTTTTGTAGATCTTTCCTTATGTTATCCACTCCCTCAGGGGGGAGTCCACTCTGTTACAAAGTTTTGTGTTATCTGCAAAAAGACAGACTTTTTCATTCAGTCCTTCAGCAATATCACTCTCACAAATACTTTGAACAGTGTCGGGCCCAGAACCGGAACCTGGGGCACAGTGCTAATCACTTTCCTTTCAACCGAGTCATCAGTCAGTCAACCAATTTCTGATCCAGTTCACCACCTTGGTACCCATCCCCAAGCTATTGAGTTTATTGATAAGCCTCCTATGAGGAACAGTATCAAAGGCTTTGCTGAAATCTAGGTAGATGACATCCATCACATGCCCTTGATCTAGTTCTCTGGTCACCCAGTTAAAGAACTCAATCAGATTTGTTTGGCAAGATCGTCCTTTGGTAAAACCATGTTGCCTCAGATTGTGCAACCTGTTGGTTTCAAGAAAATCCATTATTCGCTCTTTCAGGAGTGCCTCTATTACTTTTCCCGCCACAGAGGTAAGGCTTACTGGCCTGTAGTTTGTCACTTCCCTATTACCACTTTTGTGAAGAGGTACCACATCAGCCCTTCTCCAGTCCTGTGGAACTGCTCCTGTCTCCATCCTTTAAAAACATCCTTTAACAGCCCTGCAAGAACCTCTCTGAGCTCTTTCAGTATTGTGGGATGTGTCCCATCCAGTCCCATGGCCTTGTCCACTTTCAGTTTTGCAAGCTGTTGTAACACATCATCTTCTGTGAATGGTGTGGTATCTACTCCATGCCCATTTGTATATTTGGGAATCACAGGTGGTCCTTCCCCAGGATTTTCTTTAGTAAAAACAGAGCGGCTCCAAAAGAGAACCGATGGCCGAAACTATAGGCCGACCTGGCGGAGCTTCTAAGGACTTATGGATTTTAGGAATAATGTATATGGTGGGAATAATAGGCACATCCACAATCAGAAAGTCTTTCTCTTTCTCAGTGATGTATCCAATTTCAAAAGCTGAGATAACAAGATTATCAATGCTTTTCTTGAGATTTTGTGTAGGATCCCCATCTAGTCTCTGATAAAAAGTATTGTCATTCAGCTGTCTGTTAATTTCAGCTATATAATATTCTTTATCTAAGACTACCACTGCTCCTCCTTTATCTGCTGGCTTTATTATAATATCAGTATTCTTTTGTAACAATAAAATTGCTTTCCTCTCACCATATTAAGGGAGTAGCTATGGGGTCCTCGATGGCCCCAGATATAGCGAATTTGTACATGTTTCACTTTGAGGAGAGTTTTTTGAAGGTTCATCCTTTTACGTCTAATATATCACTTTGGATACGTTACATAGATGATATTTTAATTCTTTGGAAGGGTACGTTGGATGAACTTACCATTTTTAATCAGTGGATTAATCAATTAGATGTAAATCTACGCTTCCAGGTGACTTATGATCCTAATCAGATCTCCTATTTAGATTTACTTATTAAGAAAGAAGACAATGGTTTCTACACTACATTATATAGAAAACTGACAGACAGGAATAATCTCTTGCATTACAGTAGTTTTCACAACCCATCTCTCAAAAGAAATCTTCCGGTGAGTCAATTTCTAATAGCAAAGAAGATCTGTACTAAGCCACAAGATTTTGAAACACAGGCCAAGGAAATGAAAGAGATTTTTAGCAAGACAATATCCAGTTCGTTACCTTGATCAAGCATACAAAAGGGCCCCCAAGAGTCCTCTCGGTATACACTGCTTAAGGTTAAAACAAGGAAAGACGATATAGGTATTGTATGTCCCCTTCTATATTCCTCACAATCATGCAACACCATTAAGATACAGTATTACAAAAAAGAGTGGCATTTGATACAAACCCTTCCAGCTTTTCGGAACCTACAATTAACGATTGCACACAAGTGTAACATAAATTTACAGAATCTTTTAGTCCCATTAGCATTTACAGAAAGGAAATTTCTGTCAAAATGCAAAGGACAATTCCAATGTGGAAAATGCTCTGTGTGCTTAAACTCTTTACCAGTGCGGAACACATTCATTCACTCTTTCACAAATCAAACATTTCATATTGATGATTTTTCTAACTGTGAAACCAACAACGTTGTATACGTCATTCAGTGTCCGTGTAAGAAATTATATGTAGGTAAAACCACTCGCAGCATCAGGACTAGAGTTGTTGAGCATAAGAGCTGTATCAAGAGAGGTTTGACTGATAAACCTCTCGTTCTTCACTGGCAGGAGGAAAATCACAAGATTATGGATTTAAAGTTTTTCGTCATCAAGAAGGTGAAAACTAATTGGAGGGGTGGAGATATTAATAAGACCATCATGAGGCCTGAACAGAGATACATTTTTTTTGTTAGATACTCTGGCACCCAACGGTCTCAACCTGGACAAAGATTTATCTGTTTTCCTTTAAGACTTAGTTTAAATATAGTTCCCAGTTAGTTTATAATGTTTTTGTACCTCCCCTTGAAGTACATGCTTACAGGACCTTCTGTAGCTAATTTTGATCTTCGTGTTAGGTTTGATTATTGCATTGTTTTTTATTACTTTTTCCTCCCTTTTCATGGCAAGGTTACTTCTTATGCCACGGTTTCTTTTATCGGTTCAATTATAGTCCGATTATATCTTGACAATATTTGTGTAAGACCTGAGGGAGATCAATACATTCTCACTTTTCTATGCATGGTTATGCTTTGCCTGTGGAGAGTTTACATCATTTCTATTCACAATAGCCATCAGTTTATTTGCGATACAGGTTCCCCGTGGTTTTGAGGAGACTCCACCCCCTCCTCCCTCCCTCTTTTTAATGCGCAGGTGTGGGCGTCTTTTTAGTTGTGTTTTTACATTCAACGAGTGAGGCAAGCGTTTGCTGCCATTGAGAAGGTAATCTGAGGTTCTTATAAGTTTTAATCAAACTTTTTCGTATTGGTTTTAGCTGTATAAGTTGGCATAGTATTTCATATTTTTGATTGAGACAGTCTCCAAATGGCGTCTGCGTGATCAAGTTTAATTCTTTTCATTTACGCCTCTTTGAGTGCATTCCTGTTTTCAGAAGATACGTTTCTTTACGATCTATTAGATTATGAAATTGATTTTGAGTGAGCCTCTGCTCTTTTATTCCTGGTTTCTTTATCATGGATTATAATACACCATGGTATGAATGCATGTACAAATATACTTTTAGTTCGGTTGATTAGTTCAGGGTCTTTTTAGTGCCTTCTCTGTTTTTCAGACATAACATTTTTATCCAGACGATATTTAAGTAATATGACAAATAGCTTGTTTTTAAGGGAGGCTTTGGCCATTGACACTTTTTCTCATGTCTGATACACCGCGTTTTTCTTGTTAAGATTAGTCCACTGCCATTTGATATTGTTTCTTGAGGAAACACGTAAGACAGTATTATGTCCCTTTTGCTTTATTCATCCCATATTTGTTAAGACTCATTTGTCATTTTTTGGAATACATATATGTGCCCCTTTTTCGGCATTTCTTTTGCATTTTTTCTCTCTCGCTGACTCACTCCTGCTTCCCACCCCCCCCCCTTTTTTTCCCCTTATTATAAGGAATATGATGTTTAATAGCTGCGTGTCTTATTTCCTCTGTTCTCCATGTTCTACTGATATACTTTATGTATTTATTGTTCATAATTGTTTTTAATTTATTCCTTTTAGTGTACAGATTTCTAATAGTTTTAAAAAGTACGGTACAACACCTTCTGGTTTAGCATTCTTCAACAGAGGTATTTATGTTTTATGTGTCACATTCTTTTAACCTTTTTAATGTTTTTAATGTTCTCAGACATATGAGTATTTTTGTATTTTGGGTACATTTGGTTTTTTTATTCTATTTACTCTTAATTTATGTTTTTAATTGATGTTTTTGATTATAATTTATTTTGATGCTTTTATTTGATTTATTGATTTATTGCTTATGTTTTGAGTAATCTGTTCTTTTATGTTAAGTATGTATATATTTATGTTTTTAGCATATGCCAGACAAACCCCTGACGAAGGGTAGCGAAACACGGCCTGTGTCGGGTTGTCATTGGTTCAATAAAAGCTCTGTCTTTCCACAATATCACGTTTCAGACTGATTTCTGCATACCACGTGATATCTGCTTCTGTTGTGTTGCACCCTTGCCTTGCAGGCTTCCATTTGTGGGGCGTGGGTGGCGAGAGCTTGCCTCTGTTGGTCCCAACGTTTGCAGCAGTCCACTCCGCAGACACGGGAGCTCTTAATAGAAGTGACGCGACTGGAATCCGGTTCGGCATATTTAGCGGATGTCCACTATGATTTAATTAGGGCGTTGGTGAATAGTGTGGCTTCCTTGGTAGCCGTGCACCGTTATCTGTGGTTAAGGAATTGGGCGGCGAATGATTCTTCTAAGTCACGTCTCAGTAAGCTTCCTTTTAAAGGAAAATTGTTGTTTGGTGAAGATCTCGACAAGTTGGTTAAGGATTTGGGTGAGTCCAAATGTGAAAGATTGCCGGAGGATAAGCCTAAGCAGGGCAGATCTTTCTCGGCCTCACAAGGTCAGTTTAGGGACTTCAGAAGGTTCGTACCTCTCGCTTGGGTGGTTTTCAAAGAGTAAGATTTCTGTCAAGGGCCCAGGGGTTTCGTGGGTTCCGAGGAGCAGGCAGAGGCTTTGTAGCTTCCTCAACCGCGTCGGTGCGAAAGCCACAATGAAGCAAGGCGGGCCCAGGTAGGAATTCGATCGATTGGGGGACGACTTCGGGAATTTCTTCCTGCCTGGGTCCCAATAACTTCCGACCAATGGGTACTGGAGATAATACGTGAAGGTTATGCTCTTGAATTTGCTTGTCCAGTACTAGACTCGTTTTGTGCTTTCGCCTTTCAAGGGATGACAAAAAACGTTCGCAGTGAGACAAACAGTAGATCATCTCTTACAGTTAGGAGCTGTAGTGCCGGTGCCGCAGGAGGATTACGGCGTCGGTCGTTACTCTATTTATTTCGTAGTACCCAAGAAGGATGGAACGCTCCGGCCTATTCTGTATCTAAAAGGAGAAAATCGCTGTCTTTGAGTGCCGCACTTTCGAATGGAAACGTTTCGTTCGGTAATAGTGGCGGTGTGACATGGGGAGTTCTTGACATCATTAGATCTCACCGAGACGTATTTGCACATTCCTATCAGGCCAATTCATCAGAGATTCCTCAGGTTTGCTCTCCCGTGGGGACACTTTCAATTTCAAGCGTTGCCCTTCGGGTTGGCGACGGCTCCGTGCGCCTTCACCAAGGTCATGGTGATGGTGGCGGCGGCATTGCAAAAGGAAGGTATTCTGGTGCATCCTTATCTCAACGATTGATTGATTAGGGCGAAATCCAAGGCAGAGAGTGTTCAGGTTACAGACAAAGTAGTGAAGTTCCTTCAAGGTCTCGACTGGGTAGTCAATGCCGCCATTTGGTCCCGTCCCAGGATCTAGTGTACATGGGAGTGCGCTTCGATACACGCAAGGGAGTAGTTTTTCTGCCGGCTCGGAGAGCTCAGGCCCTGCGGCAATTAGTGCGCAAGTTCCTCTCAACTCCAGCTCCATCAGCGTGGAGCTATCTTCGTTTACTAAAAATGATGGCAGCAACCCTGGAGGTAGTTCCATGGGCAAGGGCTCACATGTGGTCATTGCAGAGGTCATTACTTCGGCGGTGGTCGCAACAGAACGACTCCTTGAACAGACTTCTCCCCTGTCCCCTGCGGGTCAGGCAATCCCTTCAGTGGTGGCTCTGCCCAGGAAATCCTGGCGGCAGACCTACCACTGGAACAGCCACAATGACTCCCAGTTTTGACAGATGCGAGCCGCGCAGGTTGGGGAGAACATAAGAACATAAGAAATGCCATACTGGGTCAGACCGAGGTCCATCAAGCCCAGTATCCTGTTTCCAACAGTGGCCAATCTAGGTCATACATACCTAGCAGTTTCCCCAAAAGACACAGGTTCTGCAGTGCTTGTACTAGGCCAAGCATTGATATCCTGGGTCCCTTTTTAATAGTGGTTTATGGACCTTTCTCCAGGAACTTGTCCAAACCTTTTTTAAACCCAGCTATACTAACAGCCCTTACTACATCCTCCGGTAACAGATTCCAGAGTTTGATTACACGTTGAGAGAAGAAATATTTTCTCCTATTTGTCTTAATAGTTTACCCTGTAGCTTCATTACATGCCCCCTAGTCCTTCTATATTCTGATAGCGTAAACAATTTATCCACGGTTTATCCGTTCCACTCCATTCATTAATTTATACACCTCTATCATATCTCCCCTCAGCCGCTCTTTTCTAGGTTAAAGAGCCCTAACCTTTTTAGCCTCTCTTCATAGGAGTAGCCTTCCATCCCTTCACCAATTTGGTGGCTCTTCTCTGTACTTTTTCTAATAACTCTATGTCCTTTTTAAGATACGGTGACCAGAATTGCACACAATATTCAAGGTGCGGTCGTACCATGGAGCGATACAGAGGCATTATAATATCCTTTGTTTTATTCTCCATCCCTTTCCTTAGGATACCTAGCATTCTATTTGCTTTCTTGGCCGCCGCTGCACACTGGGCGGAGGGTTTTAACATGTTATCCACGATGACTCCTAAATCTTTTTCCTGGGTGTGGTTTCAAATGTGGAGACATTCATCTTGTAAATATAGTGTGGGTTGTTCTTCCTAGGTGCATACTTTGCACTTGTCCACATTAAATTTCATCTGCCATTTGGATGCCCAGTCTTCCAATTTTATCCAGATCCTCCTGCAGTTTTCCACAATCCTCTTGGGTTTTAACAACTTTAAACAGTTTTGTGTCATCTGCAAATTTGATTACCTCACTAGTTATTCCCTTTTCCAGGTCATTTATGAATATGTCAAAAAGTAGCGGACCCAGTACAGATCCCTGGGTACTCCACTATTCACCTTTTTCCATGGGAATATTGGCCATTTAGCCCTACCCTCTGCTTTCTATCTTTTAACCAGTTCCGATCCACAATAGTACACTGCCTCCTATCCCATGACTTTTTAGCTTCGCCAAAAGTCTCTGATGGGGGACCTTGTCAAAAGCTTTATGAAAGTCCAGATACACTATATCAACCGACTCACCTTTGTCTACCTGTTTATGCACACCTTCAAAAAAACAGATCAGATTAGTAAGACAAGATCTGCCTTGTCTAAAGCCATGTTGGCTGTCTCCCATTAGGCCATGACTATCTACATGCTGTGTAATTTTGTTCTTTATGATGGCTTCTACCATTTTCCCTGGTACTGACGTCAGGCTCACCGGTCTGTAATTTCCCGGGTCACCCCTGGAACCCTTTTTAAAAATTGGTGTTACGTTGGCGACCCTCCAATCTTCAGGTATTACAGATGATTTTAATGAAAGTTCACAGATTACCAATAACAGGTCTGCAATCTCATATTTCAGTTCTTTCAACACTCTGGGATGTATACCATCCGGTCCAGGTGATTTGCTACTATTCAGTTTATCAAATAGTTGTAATATATCTTCCGGTGTAGCGATATTTCTCTCAATTCCTCTGCAGTATCACCTTTAAATACCACTTCAGTCTTGGTAACACCCCTACATCTTCCTCAGTAAAGACCGAAGCAAATAATTCATTCAGTCTCTCTGCTATAGCCTTTCTCCTTCTACTGCCCTTTTACCCCTCTATCATCTAATGGTCCAATTGACTCTCTCACAGGCCTTTTGCTACGAATGTACTTGAAAAAGTCTTTATTTCGTGTTTTTGCTTCCGTAGCAAGTTTCTTCTCAAATTCCCGCTTTGCCTGCCTTATCAATGCTTTGCATTTAACTTGCCAGTGCTTGTGCTGTTTCCAGTTTTCATCATTTGGCTCTTTTTTTCTGAAGGTTGCTTTTGGCAGCAACAGCCTCTCTGACCTCACCTTTAAACCATGCTGGCAGTTTTTTGGACTTTCTTCCACTTTTCTTAATGCGTGGAATACAGCTGGTCTGGGCTTCGGGATAGTATTTTTAAATAACACCCAAGCTTGCTGTAAGTCTTTAACCTTTGG
This sequence comes from Ichthyophis bannanicus, assembly GCA_033557465.1. Lineage (NCBI taxonomy): Eukaryota > Metazoa > Chordata > Amphibia > Gymnophiona > Ichthyophiidae > Ichthyophis > Ichthyophis bannanicus. Next base: position 298,944,945 of record CM066040.1, on the reverse strand, counting down.
AACCGCTCCTTTTAGTTTTTTCCGAACTACATTCCTCATTCTATCATAGTCACCCTTTTGAAAGTTAAATGGTAGTAATGTGTATACCTGTCCTATCTGTCCTCCACTGATTAAATCTAAAATGATCATACTATGATAACTATTGCCAAGTGGTCCAACACCCTTATTTCTTGCACCAGATCTGGCGTTCCACTAAGGACTAGGTCCAGTATGGCTTCCCCTCTGGTCGGTTCATGAACCAGCTGCTCCAAGAAGCAGTCATTTATTTCATCTAGAAACTTTATCTCTTTAGCTTGTCCTGCTGTGACACTGTCCCAGTCGATACCGGGGTAATTGAAATCACCCATTATTACTACTCTGTTGTGGCTTTTGTTAGCTTCCTTGATTTCTTTGAGCATTTCATCATCCATTTGTTCATTCTGGCCAGGTGGTCGATAGTATACTCCCACTGCCATCACCTTCCCTTCATAAATGGAATTTCAATCCATAGAGATTCTACAGCATATTTGTTCCCTGCAAACTTTAATCCTTTCTGACTCAATGCCCTCTCTAACATAGAGCGCAACCCCTCCACCAATTTGTTCAGCTCTATCATTACGATATAGTTTGTATCCAGGTATCACAGTGTCCCACTGGTTATCCTCCTTCCACCATGTCTCTGAGAGTGCAATCATATCTAACCTCTCATTTAATGCTATATAATCTAATTCTCCCATCTTATTGTTTAGACTTCTAGCATTGGCATACAAGCATTTTAGAGACTGCATTTTATTAATATTAATCTGGCTATTGGTAGGCATGGGTAATTGGGAATCTTTATGCTCTGTCTGCTCCTTACTCAAGGGCATTTGGGCTACTATACTCCCTTTTGGAACCTCACTGCTTTTGGTAGTATCCTTCAAGGATACCTTTGTCCGAACCGTGCGCTCCTGGGTGACTGTCGGCTTTCCCTATTTTCTAGTTTAAAAGCTTCTCTATCTCTTTTTTAAAGGTTAATGCCAGCAGTCTGGTCCCATCCTGATTAAGGTGAAGCCCATCCCTTCGGAAGAGCCCCCCCTTTCCCCAGAATGTTCCCCAGTTCCTAACAAATCCAAACCCTCATCCTTGCACCATTGTCTCATCCACGCATTGAGACTCCGGAGCTCTGCCTGTCTTTTGGTCCTGCACGTGGAACAGGAAGCATTTCGGAGAACGCTATCCTGGAAGTTCTGGATTTCAACTTCCTACCTAAAAGCTTAAATTTAGCCTCCAGAACTTCCCTACCACATTTTCCTATGTCATTGGTACCAACATGTACCAAGACAGCAGACTCCCCCCCAGCACTATCTATGATCCTATCTAGGCGGTGCGTGAGATCTGCTACCTTCGCACCAGGCAGGCATGTTACCAGGCGATCCTCACGTCCACCAGCCACCCAGCTATCTACATTCCTAATGATTGAATCACCAACTATAACAGCTGTCCTGACCCTGACATTGCAGGGATCTCTTCGCTCAGGGAATTTGGAACGAGCAGGAGGTTCAGTCTTCAACCGTCTCGAGCTGAGAGCGGTATTCCTAGCACTTCAGGCATTTTGAAGCCGTGCTGAAGGGCCGAGCGGTACGAGTACTTTCGGACAATTCCGTGACGGTGGCTTACTTCAATCGGCAGGGGGGCACGGGCAGCTCTGCCATAGAGGAGGAGGAAGCAGGAACTCTGTTTGCCTGGGTGGAACCTCTGTTGCAGGCGATCTCGGCAGCGTATATTGCAGGAACGGACAATGTGATGGCAGATTTCCTCAGCAGAGTCCGGGTGGATGCTGGGGAATGGGAGCTTCATCCGAAAGTCTTTGCTCAAATAGTCCGCAAGTGGGGCCCTCTCATTATGGATCTCATGGCGACCTTCCGTTTTGGCCAAAACAAGTCGGTTCTTCAGCAGAAGAAGAGAAAGGATGTCAGAGGGAATCGATGCCCTGATGCAGAGTTGGCTATCACCGGGCCTGCTCTATGTCTTCCCTCTGTGGGCGCTCCATAGAACAAGTGGTTCAGCGCATCGAGGCTCATCGGGGGAGAGGGGTGTTGGTGGCTCCAGACTGGCCAAGACGCCTGTGGTATACTGATCTCGTCTGACTCCTCGACGGGGATCCTTGGAGGTTGCTGGCAACGGAGAATCTCTTGACTTGGGGTCCGCTCCGAATGCCTTAAGTGGATCGATTCTCGCTTACGGCTTGGCCATTGAAAGGGCGAGGTTAAGGAAGAAAGGTTATTCTGGAGCGGTTATTGTGACCCTACTCGAGGCCAGGAAGAGGTCCACATCCCTAGCATATGTGCGGATATGGCGCATATTTGAGGACTGGTGCTCTCAGCAGCAAATGCATTCTTCCACAGTTTCTGTGCCGATGGTGCTCAGTTTTTTACAGGACAGGTTTTATAAAGGATTGGCGGCCAGCTCCTTAAACGTTCATCTAGCGTCTCTTTCTTGCTATAGAGGTAAGGTCCAGGGAGTGGCCTTGGGCTCTCACGTCGACGTGGTTCATTTCCTTAAAGCGGTCTCTAGATTGCGCCCTGCTCGTAGGGTGGTGGTGCCTCCTTGGGATCTCAGCTTAGTTCTGGGGGCGTTGACCAGGGAGCCGTTCGAGCCCCTGCATCAAGCTTCAGTTAAAGATTTAACCTTAACGATGTTATTTTTAGTGGCTATTTGTTTGGCAAGACGAGTCTCAGAGCTATTGGCCTTGTCCTGTCGGGAGCCATTTTCGGCTTTTTCTAGGGGAAAAGGTGGTGGTGCGTCCGGTGTCATCCTTTTTACCCAAGGTAGTTTCCCCCTTTTACTTGACCCAATTGGTGTCATTACCAGTGTTTGGGTCTGACGGAGGCAAACTCCTCGGACCATAGTCTGCATTGTTTGGATTTGAAGAGAGTTCTGCGTCAATACTTAAAGGTCTCGGAAACGTTTCACAAGTCGGAACGCTTATTCTTTTTATTTGGGGGTCCTCAGAGAGGGGAAGTGGCAGCAAAGGCTTCAATCTCCAGATGGGTCCAAGAAGCGATCACTTCCGCATACATTTTTGTAGGGTCTTCAGGTGCCCGTGGGGTTACTCTACAAGAGCGCAAGCGACGTCTTGGGTGGAACACAGTTTGGTTCCGCCAGTGCAGATTTGCAGAGCAGCCACTTGGTCATCTCTCCATACCTTCAGTAAACATTGTTGCCTGGATGTTCAGGCGGCGAGCGATGCCTTTTTCAGGTCCGCGGTCTTGCAATCCAGGTGGACAGGTCCCTCCCAATGAATACTGCTCTGCTATATCCCAGAGGTGGAGGACTGAACTGGAGGAACGATAAGGAAAGGGAAATTAGACTTACCTGCTAATTGTAGTTCCTTGAAGAACTCCAGTTCAGACCTCATTCCTGCCTGGGGATGGTTTGCTCACAGGTCAGTGCGGTGGGGAGATGTGCCAGGCACATGGGATGTAAGAACCTTTAACACGGTCGGTATCGCGAGGGTTCTGCTACTCTAGTCTTTCTTCCTTGTGTTCTTTCTTTCTTTCTTCCTTATGGGGTTCCGGAGGAAAGAGGCTGTTAAGATAAATAGTTTCCCTTTTAATAGAAGGAAATTTAGTTGAATTAAAGTTGTAATTGAAAGTTGAATTTAATGCCTTAGCTACTTATTTGTTGCTCCATTGAGTCTGCTTTGTCAGTAGTACACTGGGGCTGATGGGAGAGACCAGCAGGATACATCCAGTGAGGTCACAGTTTTGACATGCCCAGTCTCCATGCTGCAGGAGGACGTACACTACCCAGAGGTGGAGGACTGAACTGGAGTTCCTCAAGGAACTACAATTAGCAGGTAAGTCTAATTTCTCTTTATTGCATTGCATACACAGCATGCTGATTAAGTGGTCCTAGGAGAAGGAGAAAAGGTGGGTGTAATGTATATGATGACTATATAGACAATGCAACCCAGGGGTGGGTGGGGGTGAGGGGTAGCGTGAGCGGGAACTTAAGTATCCCTGGCCAGTAGACCTTACATGAGTTGAGGATACACTCAGATATCTGATTTAAAGGCTATGTAAGGAATGTAGGCAGTCAGAATATTCATAAAAACTTATATCCAGCAGTTAAAATTTGTATTAAAAAAAGAACATAAGAACATAAGATATGCCATACTGGGTCAGACCAAGGTCCATCAAGCCCAGTATTCTGTTTCCAACAGTGGCCAATCTAGGTCATATGTACCTAGCAGTTTCCCCAAGAGACACAAGTTCCACAATGCTTGTACTGGGTCAAGCATTGATATCTTCGGTCACTTCTTAATAATGGTTTATGGACCTTTCCTCCAGGAACTTGTCCAAACCTTTTTTAAACCCAGCTACACTAACAGCCTTTACTACATCCTCCGGTAACAAATTCCAGAGTTTGATTACACGTTGAGTGAAAAAATATTTTCTTTTATTAGTCTTAAATAGTTTACCCTGTAGCTTCATTGCATGTCCCCTAGTCTTTCTATATTCTGATAACGTAAACAATTATAAGGTAATTGTAAAGTTTGAAAGCTTATCTGTGTGGAGTCTTTTGAAGCTGTGATGACCAGAGTTGATCAGGTTCTTGTGGACAGGCTGTTAAGGTGATTCAGTTAGCCCCATCCTGTGAAGCAGGTTTGTAACAGACAATGGAAACTGAAATATTCAAACCAAAATCTTATTTCTATGTACCTCTTTACACCCCCTCTTCTTCACCCCATATCCTCCCATATATCTCACCTTCCCCCCTCCCCAAATGCCATTTCACTTGCCAGATGCCCATCACAATCTCAGCCCATCTTACATACTTCACTCTCTCACCCATGAACCATTCCCCCGTGAATTTCCCTCTACCTCCCCCCCAATATTCTCCCTTTCCCTCCCTGCACTAATACACATACATCACATTCAGAGTTATACCCCCCTGCTACTGGACCCTGTTACTCAAAGTCCATCCAGGTGCCTCAGGCTCCTCGCTTTCAGTCATTAGAGTCCATGGAGGTGGATGCCTGCATGTGCACTGGCTGCCTTTTCAGGCAGCGTCCTCCTTCCACTCTTCATTTATTTACATTCTCTTATATACCGCGCTATTCTGCATCAGTGCGGTTTACATTGAACAAACTGAAATTACATTGAACAGGGCATTATAACTTGGAGATAACTATTTTACAGGGAACAGGGGCTATGGAGGGTTAAGTGACTTGCCCAAGACCACAAGGAGCACCTGTGGGACTAGAAACCCCAGTCCTTCCGGCCCAAGGTTGCTGTCCTCTAGTGGGATTTGAACCCCCAACCTTCCGGCCTGAAGTACCTTGCCCCAACCACTAGGCCACTCCTCCACTCTTCACCAAGCAATCCCCTTTGTGTCTCTCTGGTAGTCCCTCAGCCGGAAAGTCGGCTGCTTCGACGATGTCCAACTCCTGCTGCGAGTAGTACGACCATCTTTTGAGATCACCAAGGTAAGGGAAAAAGCCATTTATACTTGATCCCATTTTCATACAATTTTATCATGATGTCCCTGAGCTCCCAGTGCCACTTTAAAGTGGAGGGGGAGAGATCCTTAAAGATTTCTATAGAGAAATTATTCCAATGCAGGGAGCTTTGTTTGCACGCTCTAGCCGACACCTGTTCCTCGTCATCCCTCCAGTCCAGTCCCTCATGTCTGGGTTGTGCTCCCCTTCCAGTAGCTTGGAGACTGAGCACATCATCTTCTTGATGACTCTAGAGTATATATACCGTTGGCATCTCCCACCAGCTCCAGTATGCTCAGTCTCCAAGCAGCTGGAGGGAACAGTAAGCCAGGGTGATAGGCTTCCTGGAGAGACAGTTATGGAAAGTGTAGGGTTTTTTTGTGTTTTTCTTTTTACCTCTATTTATTTGCTTTCTTCTGCATATCTTTGTGTGGCCTTCCAGTGAGGTTGGCAGCTTGCTAAGCCAGGGCTTGGTGCAGGGGAAGGAACCCCCTCTTACCTTCGTCAGGCTGGGGCCAGGGCCAGGAGGAGGCTTCGGGTGGAGGAGAGTATCAAGCAGAGACCCTTGTCACTGGAGTGGGTCCCGATCCTGTGGTTGGGTGAGGTGCCACTGACCGGACAAGACAGCGCCTGTAGAGCAGTTCATCTTGCTACTGAAGCTCTTAAAGGCAGCTGAACGCGGGAGTGGGATAGCGATGCGAGGGCAGCTGTGGAGAGCCCTTTGCAAGAGCTTGATTCCTCAGCGGGGTTAGGGCGCGGCAGCGGTCCACATGGTAAGGTAAGCTAACCACGCGGCCACCGACCGCATGGTTGAGGGAGGCCTGATACTAAGCACCGGGGAACAGGGAGCACCGGAGGAGTCAGGCCTTCTCTTTTCGCATGTTTTTGCAGTATATTCTTACCCGTTGGTCCTGGAACAGACATTGATTTCCGATGAATGTGGAGGCTATGGGAATAGGAAGAATTGTAGCCTGTGCTTAATTTTATTTAGTTTAACTTTATTTGGGTTTGTTTTAGTTATCTCAAAAAAAAAAAAAAGGGTGGGTGGGTAAGGCAGTTTTTAGTCTTTGCTGAGTTTATATCTTGCTGTCATAAGAACATAAGATATGCCATACTGGGTCAGACCAAGGTCCATCAAGCCCAGCATTCTGTTTCCAACAGTGGCCAATCTAGGTCATACGTACCTAGCAGTTTCCCCAAGGGACACAGGTTCCACAATGCTTGTACTGGTTCAAGCATTGATATCCTGGGTCCCTTCTTAATAATGGTTTATGGATCTTTCCTCCAGGAACTTGTCCAAACCTTTTTTAAACCCAGCTACACTAACAGCCTTTACTACATCCTCCGGCAACAAATTCCAGAGTTTGATTACACGTTGAGTGAAAAAATATTTTCTTTTATTAGTCTTAAATAGTTTACCCTGTAGCTTCATTGCATGTCCCCTAGTCTTTCCATATTCTGATAAGGTAAACAATCGATCTACGTTTACCCGTTCCACTCCGCTCATTAATTTATAGACTTCTATCATATCTCCCCTCAGCCGTCTCTTCTCCAGGCTAAAGAGCCCCAACCTTTTTAGCCTTTCTTCATAGGAGTAGCCTTCCATCCCCTTTACCATTTTGGTGGCTCTTCTCTGAACCTTTTCTAAAATCGCTATATCCTTTTTAAGATACGGCGACCAGAATTGCACACAATATTCAAGGTGCGGTCTCACCATGGAACGATATAGAGGCATTATAATATCTTTTGTTTTATTTTCCATTCCTTTCCTTATCATACCTAGCATTCTGTTTCCTCTCTTGGCTGCCGCTGCACACTGGGCCGAGGGTTTTAACAAGGTATCCACAATGACGCCTAAATCTTTTTCGTGGGTGGTGGTTCCTAATGTGGAACCTTGCATCGTGTAACCATAGTTTGGGTTGTTCTTCCCTAGGTGCATAACCTTGCACTTGTCCACATTAAATTTCATCTGCCATTTTGATGCCCAGTCTTCCAATTTATCAAGATCCTCTTGCAATTTTCCACAATCCTCCTGGGTTTTAACAACTTTAAATAGTTTTGTGTCATCTGCAAATTTGATAACCTCACTTGTTATTCCACTTTCCAGGTCATTTATGAATATGTCAAAAAGCAGCGGACCCAGCACAGATCCCTGGGGTACACCACTGTTCACCTTTCTCCATTGGGAAAATTGGCCATTTAGCCCTACCCTCTGCTTTCTATCTTTTAACCAGTTCCTGATCCACAGTAGTACACTGCCTCCTATCCCATGACTCTTTAGTTTTGCCAAAAGTCTCTCATGAGGGACCTTGTCAAAGGCTTTCTGAAAGTCCAGATACACAATATCAACCGACTCACCTTTGTCCACCTGTTTATTCACTCCTTCATAAAAACATAACAGATTAGTAAGACAAGATCTTCCTTGTCTAAAGCCATGTTGGCTGTCTCCCATTAGGTCATGACTATCTACATGCTGAGTAATTTTATTCTTTATGATGGTTTCTACCATTTTTCCCGGTACTGATGTCAGGCTCACTGGTCTGTAGTTTCCCGGATCACCCCTCGAACCCTTTTTAAAAATTGGTGTTACATTGGCGATCCTCCAATCCTCAGGCTGTCTCCCTCCTGTTTGTATTTTAGATAAAGAGGAGAAGCAAACAGAGCTCCATCTGGTGCCATGCCAGCAAGACTGCAGTGCTTGATATGCGGGACCCGGCGAGGAACTGTTTTGGACGCAGGCATGTGCAAGGGATGCGCTATGGAGGCCTCGTCCTTGGAACAGGGTATTCAGGTGAGTATAAGCTACAAGCCCCCACTCTCAGTCTCCCAGAAGTCGAGAGTCTCCACAGAAGCAGAGGTTGGAGCTGGGTCCTCCCTTTCTCTAGGACCAGAGCCACCTTCCTGCCCTCAGCCCCCTTCCAGACCCTCCACTTCACAGGGAGTGGAGGAGGGGGGAGGCTGAGGAGATTTTCTCTCCAGAGTTTGTCTTGTTATTGCACAAGACATTTTGTCTGTGCCAGCAAGGGGCACAAGGTCCAGCGCCGGGGCAGGAGTGCACTGGGAAGTGGACCGCGGACCCTAAGGAGCTTGGGCTCGCAGGCAATGGGCGACCACATTCCCGTCAGTCCGAGTTCCAGGACGGAGAGTCCCCAGACCTGGAGATGGAAGAGGAAGATGAAGAGCTAGAAGAGGATGAAATCCCGGAGGAGGAGCAGGCACGGATTGTTCGGGTCTTCCGCAAAGAAGAGTTAACGGCCCTGATCGGTGAGTCCCTAAAGGCCCTTAATATGTCCACAGGCCTCCCATCAGAGAAGTCATCTCTGGAGGATCTGCTGATTCAGGCAATACGAAAGACACAGAAGGTCTTCCCGGTCCACCCGATAGTGAAGCAAATTATCTAAGACGAGTGGAATCAACCAGAGGCCGGTCTGCTGAGGGTACGGTCCATGTTATGTTTGTACCCTTTGCCGGAGCAGGAGAGAGAATTGCTTCGGTCCCTGAAGGTGGACGCGGCAGTGTCAGCGGTGACCAAGAAGACCATGATCCCAGTCGAGGATAGTTCGGCTCTCAAGGACACCCAGGATAGGAAGCTGGACACTTTATTGAAACAAGCCTTTGATATCAATGCCCTGGCTCTTCAGGCATCAGTGTGTGGGGCCTGGGTGGCCAGAGCCTGCCTCCGTTGGTTGCAGCAAATTCAGCAGCCAGGCGACATGTCCAGGAGCTCAGCAGGGGAGGCTGCAAGGATTGAGTCGGGGGCAGCCTACCTTGCGGATACTCACTACGATCTCATAAGGAGTCTGTCGAAGAGTATGGCATTGGTGGTGGTGGCGGCACGTCGCTACCTCTGACTCTGGAATTGGGCGGCTGATAGTTCCTCCAAGGCCTGCCTCAACAGGCTCCCCTTTAAGGGGAAGCTGCTGTTCGGTGAGGACCTATACAAGTTGGTAAAGGAGTTGGGGGACTCAAAGGGGAGGCAGGATCCTGGAGGATAAACCGAAACAGAGTTGCAATTCCACTCCCAAACAGACCCAGCCAGGGAGGTTCTAGAGGTTTCGGACAACCTGTTTGGCACCCTATCAGAGGGATCAGTTTCCCTTGAAGGGTCAGGGTTTCCGGGGGTTTCGAGGAGCGGGTAGGGGTTTTAGTGCTACCTCCTCCTCCTCCTTGGGACCTAGGAAAACACAATGAAGCGATGGGGGAAGGGGGGTCGGCTGCGGCAGTTTTACTCCTCCTGGGTCTGGGTCATGTCCGATCAATAGGCCCTGGAGGTCATCCGAGATAGGTACGTCTTTGAACTTGCATGGCCAGTTCCTCCATCGTTCATTCACTCTCCCTGCAGGGCTCCAACCATGGCCGCATTAGTGAAGGAAACCTTGACATGACTTCTGCTTCTAGGAGTGGTTGTGCCGGTGCCCAAAGACCAATGTGACTGTGATCAATACGCCATTTATTTTGTGGTGCACAAAAAGGAGGGTTCCTTTCGACCAATACTCAACCTCAAGTGGGTGAATCGTTGCCTGAAGGTGCCACATTTTCGCAGGGAGATGCTGAGGCTGGTGATAGTGGCGGTGTGCAGGGGAGAGTTTTTAACATCCCTTGACCTCACCGAAGCATACTTGCATATCCACGTCTGTCCGGCCCATCAGCAGTTCCTGCAGTTTGCGGTACCAATGGGGCACTCCCAATTTCAAGTGTTGCCGTTCAGCCTGGCAATGGCCACCTGTACCTTCACAAAAGTCATGGTCGTGGTACTGGCGGCATTCCGCAAGGAGGGGATTCTCATAAATCCATACCTCAACGACTGGTTGATCCGAGCCAAATCCAAAGAAGAGAGCATAAAGGCAACAGCCAGAGTGGTGGATCTCCTAGAAAGTCTAGATTGGGTGATCAACATATCCAAGAGCAGGTTGATTCCCACTCAGGAAATCGAGTACCTCAGGGCAAGGTTCAACATCTGAAGTGGCAAGGTGCTCTTGCCGGATCACTGGGCGTAGGAGCTTCGAGGTCTTGTTCGAACGTTCTTGGCTAAGAAGGAGCCCTCAGCCTGGCACTATCCTCAGGTGCTGGGAACCATGGTGGCAACTGTCGAGCTTGTCCCCTGGGCGAGGGCCCACATGAGGCCCTTGCAGCGGTCCCTACTCCATCGCTAGTCTCACCAGCATCAGCCATTGTCAATGAGGCTCCCCTGTCTGCCAGTGACCAGAAGATCACTCAGGTAGCGGCTCCATCCAGGGAACCTGGAGCTGGGCATGCCCCTCAAGTCGCCTCAGTAGATACAGCTGATGAATGCCAGCCTGGCCGGATGGGGAGCCCACCGCAAGGGACATATTGTCCAGGGACGCTGGAGCATGCTGAAAGCCCAATAGTCGATAAACAGACTGGAGATGCGGGCGGTGGCTCTAGTGCTCCGGTCCTTCGAGCACTGGGTTCAAGGAAAAGCGGAAAGGCGGTCTGGGTGTTCTCTGACAATGTAACCACGGTGGCCTATTTCAACCGTAAGGGAGGCATGGGCAGCACATCCTTGGAAGAGGAAGCGGAGAGTCTGTTGGAATGGGCAGTGATCCATCTTCAGGCCTTGTAGGCAGCACATTTGACAGGGGTCAAGAACGTCACTGTGGCCTACCTAAGCTGAGTCCAGGTGGATCACAGCGAATGGGAGCTCTGTCCGGTGGTGTTTGGTCAGGTGGTGAGCCGCTGGGACCCTCCTATCATGGACCTCATGGCAAGGAGGGGTTCGGCCAAGGCAAGCCACTTCTACAGCAGAAGAAGAGAGAGGATGTCGGAGGGATTGGATACTCTGTTCCAGAAGTGGCCTACAGAGGGGCTACTGTATGTTTTTTGTGGGTTCTCATAGGCAGGGTCGTCCAAAGCATACAGGCTCACCAAGGCTTGGTCATTCTGATAGCCGGATTGGCCAAGACGTCCGTGGTATGCCGACTTAGTGCGGCTGCTATTGGATCGTCCGTGGAGGCTCCCAGTGCGAAAGGATCTCTTGACCCACAGCCCGGTCCAAATGCCACAGGTGGATTGATTCTTGCTTATGGCATGGCTCTTGAAAGGGCAAGGTTGTTGAAACGAGGGTACTCCGTCTCGGTAATCTCAACCATGCTGAAAGCTCGGAAGAAGTAGACCTGTCTCCTATGTTAGGGTCTGGCGCATCTTTTAAGGGTGATGCGCAGACGGGGAGAGTCTTGCTACTGTAGTTACCATATCGGACGTCCTAGACTTCTTGCAGGCAGGCTTCAAGAATGGCCTGGCTGCCAGCTCCTTGAGGGTACAATTGGCAGTGATTTCCTGTTATCAGAGAAAGATCCCAGGGAAGTCGCTGGGTGAGCACCCAGACATGGGGCGGTTCCTGAGAGCGGTGAGTCGCTGCCTTCCGCCTCGAAGGACAGTAGTCTCGTCCTGGAATCTCAATCTGGTACTGGAGTCCATGTCAGGGGAGCCCTATGAGCCGGTAGGGCGGGCTTCCCTGAAGGACTTGACCCTCAAGACGGTGTTTCTGGCAATCTGTTCAGCCAGTTGGATCTCGGAGCTACAGGTTCTTTCTTGTCAACCTCCTTTTCTGTCCTTCTACAAGGAGAAGGTGGTCCTGCGGATGGTGCCCTCCTTTTTGCCCAAAGTAGTGTTGGTGTTTCATGTGAATCAACCGGTTTCCCTACCATCCTTTGTAAAGGTGGGGGAAGGGTCTACGGATGCACTACTGCGCCTTTGGAAGTTCACAGAGTACTGAAGCGCTATCTAAAGAGGACTGAGGCGTTCTGCAGATCAGATTATCTGTTTGTCTTGTTTGGGGGACCACGCAAAGGAGAGGCTGCGGCCAAGGCTTCCTTTTCCAGATAGATCAGGGAAGCTATTGCTTTGGCGTACATTTTGAAGGGCAAGCCTGTTCCAGAGGGTTTATGGGTGCATTCTATATGAGCTTAGGCAGCTTTGTGGGCAGAGTACGGTCTAGTGCCACCGCTGGATATCTGTAGGGCAGTGACGTGGTCCTCCTTACATACTTTTGCTAAGCACTATCATTTGGATGTCCAAGCAGCGGGGAATGCAGTTTTCAGCAGAGCGGTTCTTTGGATCGGTCTCGCAGGTCCCTCCTGTGGTTTGAACTGCTCAGTTACATCTCAGAGGAGAGCGACTTGATTGGAGGGACAACTAGGAAAGAGTAATTAGACCTTACCTGCTAATTAGCGTTCCTGAAGGAACTCCAGTCCAGTCCCTGATCCCACCCAGTGTGTCTGTATTGAATATTGTTGAAGCGACTCCAGCCCGAAGATGGAGGTACAGGAACGGGGAAGTCGCGATTGGGTTCAGCATTGGCGGGGCAGAGGTGGTGCGGTGGAATGGATAAGCTGTTTGCCCCTTGCTCTGTGAGCTCCGGGGTGATTCTCACAGGTAAGCCACCTCCTCATCGGGGGGTGGGGGGAGGAATCACTTCCGGGGTAGGGAGGAGATCATAGGTTTGTTTTTTGTTGCATTTCTAGCTGGTTTTGTTGGTCTACTTAATTGTCTCTCCGTTAAGTCTACTTTGTCAATAGGTGGGAGCTGGTGGGAGTTGCCAGCGATATATATATAGCCTAGAGTCATCAAGAAGATGACGTGCTCAGTCTCCAAGCTGCTGAAGGGGAGCACAACCCAGAGATGAGGAACTGGACTAAAGTTCCTTCAGGAATGCTAATTAGCAGGTAAGGTCTAATTACTCTTTCTTGGATGGAGTATTTATGAAAACATACTACAGTGTCCCACACTTGATTAACTCGTGATTGACCCAACGATCTGTATGTTGTTGAACTCCACTTTAGGACCCTCTCCCTTGGGGCCATAACTGCTGTATAGTGGAGTGGAGGAGTGGCCTAGTGGTTGGGGCAAGGTACTTCAGGCCGGAAGGTCGGGGGTTCAAATTCCACTAGAGGACAGCAACCTTGGGCCGGAAGGACTGGGGTTTCTAGTCCCACAGGTGCTCCTTGTGGTCTTGGGCAAGCCACTTAACCCTCGATAGCCCATGTTCCCTGTAAAATAGTTATCTCCAAGTTATAATGCCCTGTTCAATGTAATTTCAGTTTGTTCAATGTAAACCGCACTGATGCAGAATAGCGCGGTATATAAGAGAATGTAAATAAATAAAAAAAATAAATAGTTTGGATTACTGCTCCGCTATCTTGATAAACAGCCGCCTCTGGTATTCCATGGAAGCAGAGGTTGCTTTTCCAGTTACAATTTTCAATATCCTCAATTTTATCAGCTAACATAGTGTATGTATCATCGAGCTCCTTGAGTTTGTTGGCATGATTGGTTAAGACTGTCATCTTCTGTCACCTTTTCTTCAACGGACTCAATCCTTCTCCCAACTGTGTGCTTGCAAATACGCTGCTAGGGTGCCAAAGTTCCCCAACAAACTTGTTATCTCTGTTTTTAAATCGAGTAGCAAACTCCGTAGTTCTCCAGCTCCCAGCACATTCCCAGTATCAATGCCGGTATCACTCTCCCAATTGCTCCGCTCACCTTGCCCGTGTCTGCTTGCTGCTGAATCTGGTGCCATTTTGGTCTCCTTGCTCGTGTTCGCAGTTTTGCTGTATGCAGAGTCTTTAAAATGTACTTTCTTTTTGCTGGCCATGTAAGATCACTTTTGTGGGTTCAGAAATGCCTTGTCTCTATCAGGCGAGGAAGGTCAGGATCGCAAAAACTTAATTTTCACCACAGGGGTTTGAGGCGCTCTCAGCTCACACCGCCATTCTTATCAGTGATGTCACTTCCTCCCCTTTCCTTTTTTACATGGAATTTCGGTCCATAGAGATTCTACAGTGTATTTTATTTCCTGCAAAACCTTTATCCTATTAGACTAAATGCCCTCTTTAACTTATAGTGCCACCCTCCACCTATGTGATGTACCCTATCATTGCGATATAATTTGTAGCCTGCTATCACAGTGTCCCATTGGTTATCCTCTGAGGGGCCAATTACAGTATATCTAACCTTTCATTCAGTGTTATATATTCTAACTCTCCCATCTATAGGTCTGGATAATATCAAACAAGGCTTTGCCCTTATCTTCTTGGATATTGCGGCAGCTTTTGACTCCGTCAGCCACGAATTACTCCTATCCCGCCTCACCGAGAAGGGAATCCACAGCACGGCACTGTCCTGGTGTGCTTCATACTTGAATGACAGATGGCAGCATGTCCGTTCTGGCTCCTCTATATCCACACCTTTCCTGCAAGAGAAGGGAGTCCACAGCACGGCACTGTCCTGGTGTGCTTCATACGTGAATGACAGATGGCAGCATGTCCGTTCTGGCTCCTCTATATCCACACCTTTCCCGCGAGAGAAGGGAGTCCACAGCACGGCACTGTCCTGGTGTGCTTCATACCTGAATGACAGATGGCAGCATGTCCGTTCTGGCTCCTCTATATCCACACCTTTCCCGCAAGAGAAGGGAGTCCACGGCACGGCACTGTCCTGGTGTGCTTCATACGTAAATGACAGATGGTAGCATGTCCGTTCTGGCTCCTCTATATCCACACCTTTCCCGCGAGAGAAGGGAGTCCACAGCACGGCACTGTCCTGGTGTACTTCATACGTGAATGACAGATGGCAGCATGTCCGTTCTGGCTCCTCCATATCCACACCTTTTCCGCGACAGAAGGGAATCCACAGCACGGCACTGTCCTGGTGTGCTTCATACGTGAATGACAGATGGCAGCATGTCCGTTCTGGCTCCTCCATATCCACACCTTTCCCGCGACAGAAGGGAGTCCACGGCACAGCACTGTCCTGGTGTGCTTCATACGTGAATGACAGATGGCAGCATGTCTGTTCTGGCTCCTCCATATCCACACCTTTCCCGCGAGAGAAGGGAGTCCATGGCACGGCACTGTCCTGGTGTGCTTCATACATGAATGACAGATGGCAGCATGTCCGTTCTGCCTCCTCTATATCCACACCTTTCCCGCGAGAGAAGGGAGTCCACGGCACGGCACTGTCCTGGTGTGCTTCATACGTGAATGACAGATGGCAGCATGTCCGTTCTGCCTCCTCTATATCCACACCTTTCCCGTGAGAGAAGGGAGTCCACGGCACGGCACTGTCCTGGTGTGCTTCATACCTGAATGACAGATGGCAGCATGTCCGTTCTGGCTCCTCTATATCCACACCTTTCCCGCGAGAGAAGGGAGTCCCGCAAGGATCATCACTCTCATCCCTATTGTTCAACATTTACATGCAACCCATCTGCAACCTCATCCGATCGTTTAACATTAACTGCCTAATATACGCTGATGACGTTCTGATGTTCACGCCAATATCCACGGATCATCCATACCTCTCTCGGCTGTTTACCTGCTTCGATGCAGTCACGGATTGGCTACACACACAGAAGCTCAAAATAAATCTCATAAAGACGGATGTCCTCTTCATCAGCAGAGACCATGCATTCATCCCACCCTCATCACTGAAGGTACACGATGCAGAGCTCCTCACCAAGCCGACGATATGATACCTAGGTATCACGCTTGACCAACATCTTAACATGAACACCCAGCTAGGCAACATGGTAAAGGCGATTTACCACAAAATTCGGTTGCTGCGCCACTTGAGACAGCTGCTAGAGCCAAAAGACTTCCGAACAGTCTTCCAAGCACTAGTGATGCCTCATTTTGACTACGCTAATTCCATACTACACGGCCTTCTGAAGAGCTCGCTGAACCCATTGCAGCTCGCAATGAACACTGCAGCAAGAACCCTGTATGGAGCATCGAGAAAGCACCACATCACTCCGATTCTAAATATTCTGCACTGGCTCCCTGTTCACTGCAGGATTGTCTTCAAGATCTTAACTTAAGGCCATCAACAAGTGCACGTCCATCTCCCTCTCTGACCTCATCCAGACCACCCCCCCCCCCAACAGGCTGAGGAGATCATCCACCACTAACACTCTGCTACTCCCGAGAGCGATCATCAAATGCTCTAAGGCTACGAGAAACCGAGCATTCACACTCTATGCACCTTCCTGCTGGAACTCCCTGCCACCAGACATCAGGGCCATCAACAACCTTCCCCAGTTCAGAAAAGCACTGAAGCACCATTTGTTTCTTCAGTACTTTCCCAATTCAGATGACATTACATAGCCACTTATCTGCCATACCCAAATGTCTCACGCACAATATCCAATCGAATTTAGAATATTGTATATAGTTAAAATATATATATAGTATAAAGTTAACTGTACATAGTTTCCCCGGTTATCCATTGTATTTATCCTTCCCTGTTCTATGTAAACTCAATGTTGCTTGTATGCATTGCAGTATGGTTTGTTCATTGTACACCGCACTGATTTTAATAGCGCGGTATAGAAGAAATGTTAAATAAATAAATAAAATAAATAATACCCACACCACGTGCCATAGCTACCCACACCATGTGCCCAAACCAACCCCCTCAGAGTAACCACCTCACGCACCTTTCAGATCACCTAAGTCAGCGATGGCGAACCTATGGCACGCGTGCCAGCTGTGGCACGCGAAGGCCTTGCAGCTGGCACGCGGGAAGGTCCGCCATCGAAAAAAAAACAACAACCCTGTCTGCTGCCGTTGTCGGGGCCGCCGCGGCAGAATCGAGCGTGCCGCGGGGCCCCCCTGTACCCACCGGCAGAGCCTGTCCTCCCCGTAGCAGCTCTCTCTTTGGAGCTGCAGTCAGACTCGCCGGCTTGCAGAGCGCGAAGGGAAGAGTTTCCCTTTCGCGACTCTGTTAAGCCCGCGGGGGCTGATGGGAACTTCCCATCAGCCCCCGCAGGCTTAACAGAGCAGCGAGGGAACTCTTCCCTCGCGCTCTGCAAGCCGGCGCGTCTGACTGCAGCTCCAAAGAGAGAGCTGCTACGGGGAGGACAGGCTCTGCCGGTGGGTACAGGGGGGCCCCGCGGCACGCTCGATTCTGCCGCGGCGGCCCCGACAGCGGCAGCAGACAGGTTTTCTTTTTTTTTAATTTTCCCTGGGCTGGGCTGGGCTGGGCTGGGGGTGGGGGTTAGGAGTGGTGATGGGCTGGGCTGGGGGGCTTAGGAGTGGTGATGGGCTGGGCTGGGCTGGGCTGGGGGGGGGTTAGGAGTGGTGATTGGCTGGGCTGGGCTGGGGGGGGTTAGGAGTAGTGATGGGCTGGGCGGGGCTGGGGGGGGTAAGGAGAAGTGATGGGCTGTGGTGGGGGGGTTTGGAGTGGTGATGGGCACTGGGATGGGAGGTGAGGAGTGGAGATGGACACTGGGCTGGCTGGGGGGGTTAGGAGTGGTGATGGGCACTGGGCTGGCTGGGGGGGTTAGGAGTGGTGATGGGCGCTGGGCTGGGGGGGGTAGGAGTGGTGATGGGCGCTGGGGGGGGTTAGGAGTGGTGATAGGCGCTGGGGGGGCTTAAACTAAAAATTGAGTGATGGGGGATTAGGACTGGGAGTGGGCTGATGGGGAGGTTAGGACTGGAAATGGGCTGGTGGGATTAGGACTGGGAGTGGGCTTTGGGGGGCTAGGACTGGTAATGGGTGGGGGTTGCTAGGACTGGAAATGGGCTGAGTGGAAGGGGGCTTGAACTGAAAATAGCTGTTGGGGATGGGGCTTGGAATGGAAATGGGCTGAGGGGAAGTGGGGCTTGAACTGCAAATAGCTGATGGGGACGGGGCTTGGAATGGAAATGGGCTGAGGGGAAGTGGGGGGCTTGAAGAAGGGAATGGATGCTGGGTGAGACTGGAACTAGAAGGGAGCTGATGTTGGGGGAGGATTAGAATGGGATGGGGCTGGGAGAGTAAAATGGAGAGGGGAAAAATATTTTGTGTAGGAGGGATGAAAAATCTACAATTGGCCAGGTATTGGGAGAGTAATTGGGGATTGAGGATGGAGGGGTAAAATTTGTGTGGATGAAATAGGAATGAGGAAAGAGCAAAAGGAGAAAGATTAGTATGTTAAAGCAGATGTAGAGAGAGAGAGAATGGAAAAAAAACTAGAAGAGAAGAAAGGACAAATGGACAGCAGACGATGGAGAGTTAGCAGAAAACATGAAGAAACCAGAAGAAAATGGCTGGACCAATTGCAACTGAAAAAAATGCACAAAAGGTAGAACGATATCTCTTTATTTTGAATTTATTAACTGGAATATGTCAGCTCTGGGAAATGTGCATCATTAACATCTGCGCTTTGTTTGGTACAAGAGGAAATTCCTATTTGACGTTGCCACTTGTTCTCTTTCCCCAGTATTCACTGAAATGTATTGGTTTAATATTTGCAGTGTTGCCTTTTGATAGGTAGGGTATGGTGCTTTGTGAGTCCTGGTAATGCTGTCAGGATACAGCGGGTTTGCTATGGGTTCTAAATGGGCAGCGTTTGTAGTAGTTCCTAATGTGCCTGGCGGTTGGCACTGGATTATAGTAATGTAGAAATCTTTTAGTCTTTCTTTATCCATACACTCATTAAGAGACATGTTTACTAAAAGTTAGTGTATGGTAACATTATGCAAATATTTATGCAAATAAGGCCACTTATGCAAATGACGTGCTGGCACTTTGAGGAAATTCTTTGGTTTTGTGCGGCAGTTTGGGCACTCGGGCTCAAAAAGGTTAGCCATCACTGACCTAAGTGAACCCTCCCTCTGTAACCACCCCCTGTTGATATCCGATACTAACCTAGGTAACGATGAGCTGTCCACTACCATGCAACATACAAAATAGAATGGATACAGTCACGTTGTTTTGAATTGTAAATAGTGCCGAACTACATGTAGAACCTTGATACCATTTTGTATATAGTTTACCTGTTATCCTTGTTTAAACTCCCTGTTTTAATGTAAATCCAATGTTGACCTTTCTACATTGCACAATTATGTTGCCTGTGAACCACACTGATGATAAATAGCGCGGTATAGAAAAAACATTAAAGCTTATTTTTTAGACTTCTAGAATTTGCATACAGGCATTTCAAAGTTTGTTTTTTGTGTATATTAACAGTCTGGTTATTTGATTACAAGGTTAATTTGGAATCTTACAACTCTGTCTGCTTTTTACTTAAAGGTACCTGGGTTATTTTTATCTTTATTGGAACCTCTATCGGATGCTCTGTTTTGCTAGTATCCTTCAAAGATACATCATTCCATAAGAACATATAAGATATGCCATACTGGGTCAGACCAAGGTCCATCAAGCCCAGTATCCTGTTTCCAGCAGTGGCCAATCTAGGTCATACATACCTAGCAGTCACCCCAAAATACACAGGTTCCACAATGCTTGTACTGGGTCAAGCATTGATATCCTGGGTCCCCTTTTTATGTTCAAATTTGTTTATTGAAAGTACAACGTCCATACCAAAACAACCTTGAAACAGTGCCTAATTATACTATACAGACATTAAACCAAATCAAATCAAACAACAATTTTACCGGAGAGCCCACCCCGACAAGTACATTCCAGCAACAAAACCAAAGGAAAATCAAGAGGTAGAAATTAGAAATCAGAAGGGCCCCCCCAGAACCCACAGAAATACCCAAGAAGATCTGCAGAGTCATTGCCCGCACCCAAACCCTCTGTGGGCAGGTGGGCCCTAAATCAAAGGTAACCGCCCTCCCCCACCCGCCACCAAGAACCTAGACTAGTACCCCCCCTGATCCTCCCCCCCCCAGCCCACCTACCTACCACCCCTGCTCCACCCACATCCAGCAAAGGACAGGCTCGAGGTGTGTTCTTCGCCCGAGCCCATCCCTCCTCTCCCATGTAGACCCACCTCTAGCCTCCCCAGCAACCCCCCCTCCCCCCCACCTCCTATCATAGATTACCCCTCCCAGACCCCCCCTCCCTTCCCCCCCCCGTGACTGGAATCACCTCCCAAAAGAAAAGGCACACCTATTTAATTGAACCAGCTACCAATTCAGAGTGGACGCTTCTCAGAGGCCCCCCAGAATCCGACTACGGGCATTTCGAGGCAAAGAGTTCAAATGTGGCCCCCACTTCACCAGAAACCTCTGCCACCGCCCAGGGTCCCCACTAGCTCGGAGCCTCTCCATAAGCAACACCTCGTGCAGGCGTCCCCGCCAAAGCCCATATGTTGGCCCCCGAGCATCCATCCATCTGAACAAAATAGTCATCCTAGCTGTCACCAACACCAAGCGCATCCAGAACCATACCTCTCGCCCCATCCGTGCCTCCCACTCACGCTCCCACACATCCAGCACCGCATTCGACGCCGTCAAGGATAGCGAACTACCCACACATCCCGCTAGGTAGGCCTGCACCAGCTTCCAGAAGGCTGTAACCCGTGGGCATTTCCAGAACATATGCCCTAACGTAGCCCTCTCCTCCCCACAGCGGGGGCAACAATGGGACCCAGCGATCCCCGCCTTCCATGCCCGTACGGGGGCGTAATATAGCCGGCGCAACAGTTTATATTGCATGTCCCGAAAGGACACCAACGCACACACCTTGTGGATAGCAGCCAAACCGTCCAGCAAGCCTCCGCTTGTCACCTCCTCTCCCAGCTCCCTGGTCCAGGCCTCCACCAAGCCATCCACCGTAATCGGCGGTATCAAGTCCCATAAGAGCTTCTGTAACCCAGCCACTCTCGCCCCCAACTCTCCCCCCAACAGGGTCGCCTCGAGCTGTGAACTGACCGCCCCCCTCAGAGTCGCAGTGGGTATTGTGCGAAGATAGCTCCGGACCTGTGCAAATGGAAAAACATCCCGCCCCCCCCAGGGGATAGTACCGGCAAAGCTCAGGAAATGGCAGCATAACACCCTCAGGCGATACCACATGCTCCAAGTTAATTATCCCAAGCTGTTCCCAGCGCGTGAAAAAGCTACCCTCCAGCCCGGGCAGGAAATCACCATTACCCCTAATAGGGAGATAGGGTGAATGGGAGGCCGGAAGCTGCTGACTAGAGCAAAAATGGCGCCACCCCGCCCGAACCGGATCCACTATGAAGACGCGAAGATCCCGGTCCAGCCCGGAGGGGGTCTTAGCATGCAAGAGATACCGCAAATGATAAGGTTTCACCACCTCCTGTAGCAACCCCCGTGGGTTGTACTCCTCCAGGTCCCATAGCCAATCCCGGACAAACCGCAATAGGCAGGCCACATTGTATTTACGAAGATCGGGTAACCCCATTCCCCCCAAGGACCAAGGCTGCCGCAAGACCTCCGCCCGCACCCGAGGCCGCCGCCCCTTCCATAGCAGACTGTTCAACAGACCATCCAGCTTCCTCAAGTCCGACCGAGTCAACAACAACGGAAGAGTCTGTAGTAGATACAGGACCCGAGGGAACAAGGATATCTTATATAAGGCGATGCGACCACCAAGAGACAGTGGGAGGTCCCGCCATTTGTCAACACAAACGGCCACGGTGGTCAGTAGCTTGTCAACATTCAACTGGTAAAGCTCATCTAGATCAACGGGAATGAACACCCCCAGATACTTAAAGTGCCTCGACTCCCACTTTAGTGGGAAATCCCCCTGCCACCCCTGCGGATCCCCCGGACCCAACAACATCGCCGCCGATTTGTCCAGATTTAAGCGAAACCCGGAGGGCACCCCATACTCACAAAAGAGCTGTAGTAAGTGTGGGAGTCCCGCCTGGGGGTCAGCCAAATGCACCAGGAGATCATCAGCAAAGGCTGCGACTCGAAACTCGGACCCCCCCACCCGCACACCCCTAAATTGGGGGTGAACCCGAATCCTCTGCAGCAGGGGCTCCAAAGTCAAGATGAACAGGAGAGGGGACAAAGGGCATCCCTGCCGAGTCCCCTTCTGGATGGGAAACTCAGCGGACATAGCCCCATTTATCAAAATAGCCCCTTTCGGGTCTGCATATAAAAGCCGAACCACCCGGACATAAAAGCCCGTGAACCCCATCATCTCCAGGACCTGATACATGAAGTCCCAATTGACCCTGTCAAATGCTTTCTCAGCATCGAAACTAATAAGCATAGACCGCACCTTAGCAGCTCTACCCACACACATAGATATCAGAAGCCGCTGCAAACTGTAGGCTGCATGGCATCCCCGTACGAAGCCCACTTGGTCTTTATGAATCAGAGTCGGCAGAATAGGTGCTAACCGGTCTGCCATAATTTTAGCCAGGATCTTAATATCGACGTTGAGGAGAGAAATGGGTCGGTAGGAACCTGGTGCCAACGGATCCCTCCCCGGCTTAGGCAAAACCGTAACCAGCGCTTTATTCGCCTCGTACGGGAAGATACCCCTACGGACCAAGTCCTCAAAGTAGTCCGCGAGAGGAGCCGCCACAACGTTCCCCAGGGCCTTATAGAACTCCCCCAGCAATCCGTCCAGGCCGGGAGCGCGACCGTTTTTCAAATTCCGGATCCCCTCCTGCACCTCTTTCAAGGAGATAGGCATATTCAGGGCCTGCACCTGTTCCTCGGTCAGCTTTGGTAAAGCGCAACCCTCCAGAAAGTTCTTACCCTCCACCACGCCGTCCCCCTCACGGGCATAAAGCTGCCGATAATAGTCCGAGAAAACCTGCTGGATCGCAGCAGTGTCTTTACGGAGAGACCCGTCCGGGTGACGAATCGCCCCTATGTGGCGACCGCCGGCCGCACCAGCGCCGCCGACAACTTCCCGGCCCGATTCCCGTGCTGGTACAACTTATATCTGTAATACATCAAGGATTTTTGGGCATGTTGATGAAGGAGCATCCCCAACTCCTGCTGGATTTCACGCACTTGGCGCCCGTGCACAGCTGACCGATCCGCCGCCAGCCGCCGCTGCGCTTTACCCAATTCGCGCTCCAGAAAAAGAATGCGGTGGTTCTGACGCTTTCGCCACAGTAACTAATAATCTCCCCCCGCATGACCGCCTTGCCCGCCTCCCAAAGAAGGGTCGGAGAGATCCCCAGGTTATCATTAAGAGCTTCATAGTCTCTCCACCGATCCTGAAGAAACCCTGCAAATTTGACGTCCCCACTTAACTCCAAGGGGTACCGCCAGAACCAGTGACCAAGCGGAGTTCGATTTCTCAATACCAGAGTGATCATTGCGTGATCCGAGATAATGGAGGGGCCAACCGCCGCATCCACCACCCAACTGAACAAAGAGGCCGATATCAAAAAATAATCAATACGGGACCAAGTGCCATGAGCCCAAGACAGGTGAGTGTACGTCTTTTCCCCGGGGTGCAAGACTCGCCAAATATCTAAAAGGTGATGCGCTTCACAGATCCCCAGCAGCCGCCGTTGACCCCTATGGGTCCCTACCTTCCGCCTGCCCGGACCGATCCACACTATCATTCAATACAGTATTGAAATCCCCCCCCCACTATTACCTGGTATCCATCGACAGTGGCCAGTAACCGTTCTAGTGTACGATAAAAGCGAGTTTCATATACATTGGGCGCATACACAGAGCCTAAAACAACCCTGATACCCTCAAGTAATCCCCGCACCAGGACATACCGGCCGTCAGGGTCTATTTCAACCTTCTCTTCCACCCAGCCCACGTGCTTGGCTATGAGTACCACCACCCCACGTTTCTTCCCAACAGCAGGGGCTCCATATACCTGGGCTATGGAGCGGCTACCCAGCTTCGCATGCTCAACTGCAGACTGGTGGGTCTCCTGCAGCATTGCGACTCCCACCTTCTGGCGTTTGATCTGCTGCATGATTTTATATCTCTTTATTGGGGATCCTATACCACAGACATTCCAGGAAGCAATCTTCAAGCCACTAGTCATGGCAACTCATCAAGGAAGGTCGCCTGCTATGGAATTTCATCCTCGTAGTGTGGCGAGAACCCCCCCAGCCTAGGGTCCTCCCCCTGTTTCCCTCCACCCAGATTGCCAACAGCCACTCCAAAACACACACCCATCCACGGCGCACCCCAGACGGACTCTCGGAACCAGTCACATACCCTCCCCCAGTCCTCCCCCAGGCCCCCCCGCGCACCCCCCATTCCCCCCCACCAAAATCAGAAAAGAATCCCCACCCCTCCCTAGCCCCCCCAACCCCTGCCCATACCCTTCCCCATACCCCGTACAGCCATACCCTAGTACTACCTCCAACCTCCCTTTCCCCCCCCCCCGCCCCCCCTATCCTCTCTACCCACTCTCTTAACCCTGTACTTCCCGGCCAGTCTGACCCGGTCGGTCGACTCCTACTGGTAACGGGCCCACACCCCCCCAGCAACCCCCCCATGCATACCAACAGACAACAAACATTCGTAACCCTATTACTTAAACTAATATTAGGTCCTTCCCCCCTCACCCCTCCCTGGGAGTACCCCGCGACCTTGTCTCACTCCAGGGACGGAGTTGCCACATCAGGAGAGGCGGAAACTGTCCTCCCCCTTCCTACCCGCTCCCCACTCCCCCCACACTCTACCGCGCAACCCACTACTATACCAAGGGGGGCCCCCCTCCTCCATACCCATCGACCCCCACAAACCTACCCCCCTGGGGCTCCCCACATGCCCAGCGAACAAAGGGCCAAGAGCAAAGAAAGACCCGGTAGGAAGCCATGCCTGTGTCAGCAGAGGTGGGGTGTGATTAGCGTTAAGTGAGGGAGAGCCTTGGACAACCCCCCACCCCCTAGTGACCTTCCAATAGGCCGAAAGCTAGGAAATGGCAAAGCCCCTAACAGATATCTTAAAGGTGAGAACCCAAGGAGCCAAGAAACCCCAGAGCCTGCACCAGACACCGGGCGGGAGCATGGATGCAAACCCGAGGGCTCGGCCTCCTGCTAACCCATCGGGGCCCGATACCCAGGGAATATAGCACCCCGCCTAAAGAAAAAGGCCAAACAACGGTAGCAATCCCATTGCCCCCCCCCCTCAGAAACCAGTACAATAAGTGTATCCAGTAAAACAGAAAACAAAGAACAACAAAAAATACAAAGTTCAAAACAGCACATAGTATAAAATGCAATGAAAATACAAATCAGAAAATGCAAGTTAGAAAATGCACATAAGAGAACCGCTGCCAAATTGTACCCCATAGGGCATAGCATAAGACATTGGGAGGCAGCATCTTCAGTCTCTGATGCCTGTTCTCAGCCAGCCTCTCAACAGATCGGGCAGTGAGGAGTTTGTGAGGCAGAGAAATAATGCTCGAACAAGGCAAGCCCGCAATCCGGGTCCCGGAGCTAACTTCCAAGGCGAGGTCAGCCATGCCATAAGGACTCCTATAGTAAGGCCTCACCTCCAACTACTGCTGCACGTTGCCGTCCTGTCGCGCGGTGACACATGGTATCAGGGAGCAGCCTCCGCCGCCCCAGCCAGACGATCCAGAAAGGCGCCAGCCTCCGCGGGGGTCCCCAAAAGGTGCGCCCGCCCCTGGTGCTCCACGCGCAGCCGGGCGGGGTAGAGAAGTGAGAAGCGCAACCCCTTGCCCGCCAACTGCGCACAAAGGGGAGAAAAGGCCTTGCGCTGCTGGCTAACCAGCGCAGAATAGTCCTGGAAAACCAGGAGCTGTTCCCCATCTCCGGACTGCCTCCGATGACTGCGGGCTGCCCTCAGGACCGCCTCTTTCTGGCGGTAATCTAAAAATCTGGCGATGACTGCACGTGGCCGCCGGGCCTGTTCCCGCCTAGGGCCAACCCGATGTACCCTCTCCAACGCAATCGTGGATTCCATCTCCCCGGGCAAGATTTTAGACATCCAGGCCAGCAGGTAAGCAGAGAGAGCGCCGTCGGCAATATTTTCAGGTACCCCAACAAAGCGGAGGTTTTTCCTACGGCCCCTGTTTTCGAGGTCATCCAGTTTCTCTCCTTGCAGTTTCACCGTTGCCTCCAACGCCTGTACCCGAGCTGCAAGGGAGTGTTGTTCATCCTCCAGGCCGGAGATCCAATTTTCGGCATGCTCCATGCGGGCCGTAAACTCGCTGATGTTCTGGGCCACCGAACTGAGCTGGTCTCCCAGCTCCCTGAAGCGACCGTCAAGGGCCCGCACGACCGCCGCGCTCACATCCTCCACCATTCCCTGGTCACCATCAGATCCCGGGCTCCGAGGCGCCCCCTCCGCCATTTTTGGATCCGGAGCACGGACCTTGTCTCTACGCGATGATTTCGCGGCCATCCGAGGTACTGCGCTGATCGGAGAAGGCACCGAGGCAGACCGCCCACTCTCCTTGTTGCTCCGCGCTGGGGTGGGGGGCATTCAGTTGCGATTTGCTATAAAGGGGTAAGGCTGCTGGCAGGGTATGGAGCCCGGAGCTGATCAGCACACGTCTGGTCAGCTCATTACCAGACCGGAAGTCTCCTGGGTCCCCTTTTAATAATGGTTTATGGACCTTTCCTCCAGGAACTTGTCCAAACCTTTTTTAAACCCAGCTACGCTATAACAGCCTTTACTACATCCTCCGGTAACAAATTCCGAACCATGTGCTCTTTGGCAACTGTCGGCTTTCCTCCATTATCTAGTTTAAAAGCTGCTCTCTCTCTCCTTTTGAAAGGTTAATGCCAGCAACCTGGTTTCACCCTTGTTAAGATGGAGCCCATTCTTTCAGAAAAGCCCCTCCTTTCCCCAGAATGTTGCCCAGTTCCTAACAAATCCAAACCCTTCTTCCTTGCACCATTGTGTCATCCACGCATTGAGACTCCGGAGTTCTGCCTGCCTTTTGGGTCCTGCGCATAGAACAGGAAACATCTCTGAGAATGCTAGCCTGGATTTCAATTTTCTACCTAAAAGCCTAAATTTAGCTTCCAAAATCTCCCTCCAAATCTTTCCTATATCATTAGTACCAACATTTACCAAGACTGCAGGCTCCTCCCCAGCACTATCTAAAATCTTATCTAGGTCGCATGTGAGGTCCGCTACCTTTGCACCAGGCAGCCAAGCATCCAGGTAATACACACAACCACCAGCCAACCAGCTATCTGTGTGCCTAATAATGGAATTGCCAATTATAACGGCCATCCTAACCCTTCCCTCATGGGCATATGGTCCTAGAAACACATTCTCAGTGCAAGAGGGTATTACATCACTTGGGGGATAGATCCTAGCTACAGGATCACTTCCTGCCACTGCAAGGTGATAATCTCCTTTCATATGACCTCTCTCCTCTATGGCAGCAGAAAGGATACCAGACTGGAGGTAGGATTTCTCTCCTTCATCCCTGTAGGTCTCTTCTATATATCTCTCTGTCTGCCTCAGCTCCTTCAAGTCTGTTATTTTAACATCTAAAAGATCGGATTCATTCCCCAAGAACAAAGAGTTCTTTGCACCTGGTGCACACAATAATATCCCTCACCAACTAGAAGAAAATCATAAAGTAACACTCTGTGTAAAAGTCTGGATAGCCCCCATCTCGCTGCTGGACTGCTGTCTACATCTTAGAATTAAAGATTCTATTTTAGCAGTTTAGAGTTGCTCAGTTGTTTAAAGTTCTTAGAGGAATAGGAATACCTGAACCAATGCAATTATCAACTTTAACCCAAAGAATTCCCTTTCCCCCCAGTTTTAGAGAATTTTCAGCAGGTAAATATTTACAAATGCAAATTTCTTCCCAACAGTAGCAGTAACATGTGTGGATAATTTATCAAGATGTGCTTAGAAATTTTTCTTAATCAAACCTGTGGCATCCAACACGTTGGAAAAAACTCTTATCTTTCTGCCTCATTTTCTTGGTCTGACTGCATTTCTTGGTACTTGAAGACCTTCTCACTTCCAATGCGATTTACAGAGTAATCGCTTTGGACTGACACCTATATAAGCAATGCCATTTTTGTGTTTTTTCTTTTACCACTGTGTCCAGCTTACTTGCATCCAACTTTTTATCAGTAGAATGAAAGTATCCAAGGTGATCGTATCCTCATCATTTTTGGTAATTCTGTTAGGGTCATGATCCCAGTGCATTGCTGTCACAGTGATGTCGTAGTGTTTACAGAGTTTCCAATGGATGAGATGTGCTACTTCATAGTGCCTTTCTGTATAGATCGTTTTTTACATCAGAACTTTGCAGCCAGTTATGAAGTGAGTCACTGTTTCCAGCACTTAAGAATCTGCATATGTCTATTGTGCCAATTTTTTCAATGCTCTCTGTAAACTATCTTGTCCATAATCCGCTGTCCTGGACTGCAGCTATCAATCTCTCATCCTTTGGTTGCCAGTCACCTCTCCTTAACCATTCATGTGTCCTGTCTTGATTGACAAAGGGTTCCTGGAGTAACAATTTGTATTTCCCACTGTATTTAAGCATTTGCCACTTGTTTTTCCATGTTTGCTGATCTAATTCTTTGAAGAGCTTTTTCTCTTGTTTGCAAATACTGTTGCTTCCTTCCCTGTGTGTGCTTGTGGATTCTCACTCATTCTTTCTAGTCGTCGGAAAGCTTGTCCAAGTTTGATGATCGAAACAGATTCTGGGCATTTACTTTCATATTTCAGCACTTTTTGCGTATTTGGAACCGATGGTGCTATTACATAGGCTTGGAGGCCTATGATAGTAGCTCTGTAAGTATAATTGACCTCTATAAGGTTCAGTCCTCTTTTGTCTTTAGGGATCTACAATCTTGACATTCACTGATTCTTGTAAATTACCTCATGGGCATTGAGGAGTTTTCTTATTAGTTCATCCAGTTTTCAGGATCTTTAAGAAGCCAATCTTCAATCCCAAAGTTGTATGAGAGTACAGGGATTTGCCAGCTGATTGATGGCTTGTATATTTCCTACCATACTTCTGTTGTTGTGTCGCCTTGCTGAGATTTAGTATAAATTTTGTACAACAGGGTTACCACATGGGAGATCATTACCAGGCAGCCAGGAGCAGTTGGACGGAGGCTGAGCTCCGGTACGCCCAAACGTCATCAGGTGCTATTTAAAACCTTGCCGCTGTTGCTTTCTCTCTGGGAGCATTACCAGGCAGCCAGGAGCAGTTGGAGGACACAGGCTGAGCTCTGGGATGCCCCGACGTCATCAGGGGCTTGGATATATATTTGCTTCAGCCCTAGGCGCCTTGCAGTGGGCGCGATCTAAGGGGCATCTGCCCTTTGTATCATGCCCCTTGGAGGACCGCAGGGGGCTCAGGTATTGTGCTGAATGCTGATTTCCTATGGGTAAGTAGAAAAAGAAGCTGCTGTCTGCTGAGCCTGTTATAGGACCAATGGACTGGCATGTGAAGGCAACTGCGGGGGAAAATGTGTCGTTGGACCCAGACTTTTATTTTACATTCCCCGGCTGCCATGCGAAATTCTCCAGATCACACCCCACCTCCTCCCCCATTTACAAATATTCCATCCACTTCAACGGCCTTGGAAGAACTTTCTCAGCAGTAATACCCCTCTAGAAGAAGGTGAAATGCTGAGGCCTGTTTTTTGGTCTCTTCCCCCCCCCCCCCCCCCCCATTTGAAGCCAAGGTCTCTGAATCAGAGGTATCCTTGGTGGATATGTGGCGGGTTGTTACTCTGTATGAACAGACTTGGTTACCACAATTCTCGGCTTTGTGCCTTCTCTCGGGACAGCCACAAATCTGAATAAGTTCGAGGGGAAGGTTGAATACTTGACTAGTCAGATTTCTAAATGTGAAAATCAGTGCAGCTCTCTACAGGCTAGTGTAAAAGATAGTTTATCTGTTCATTATAAGTTGGAATTATATGAACATTTCTTTAGGGTAAAGAATGTTTATTTTCTAAATTTTCCTCTATGTCGGTTACTTTCGCCTGAGATATTGCTACGAAAATAGCTTTGAGGGGTCCTGGCTCTTCCTGGGTCAGCTCTATGGGTTTTTCTAAATTATTTTACTTAATTGGAAGGAGGGTTTCCTTCGAATCTCCAGAGGGGTTTGATGTTTTGCAAGTTTCTTCTGATATAAACTTGACTAGTTTTCTGGAATACTCACAGGATTCCATTACCTCCAGGGCAACTTTATTAGTTACTTTTGTTTCCGAACAGGATAAGGCATCTGTTTTAAAGGCTTACTTTAAAAATAAAAATGCCTTATTTTGTGGGGCAAAGTTGCAGTTGTTCCTGGATGTCTCCAGAGCTACACAACTCCGGAGAAGGGCCTTTTTGGCCCTGAAACCGAGAGTGTTGGCTCTAGGGGTGAACTATTTTCTTCGTTATCCTTGTAAATGTGTAATTACCGTTACATGGAGATAGGTTTATCTTTGTGGATTCTTCTCAGCTGGAGGTATTCTTGGCTACTAGGGACATGCAAGATTAATTTGGGTGAGGCATAAAGGGGTGAGGCATGTTTGAGTGACGCTTTTGTTTCCTGTTTCCTTTTTGTTTTCTAAATTGTGTTGTTCTCCCCAATATGCAGGCTAAGAGATGAGACTTTATTGGCTGAATATTATTATGTTTCATTATATGGTAAATTGCTATTCAGTTTACTTGTTTGTAAAATATTTGAATTATGAAAATCAATTTAAAAAAAAAGGGTTACCACGTGAAGGTACTCAACAAGATTTGAGGAGGAAGCTTTATTCTGTCTCCCTAAGAGATGCATAGCAATTCACCAACCTTTGCTAGAGCCCTACTCTGGTTCCATCAGATGATATCACCCATTTGTATGTCTGGTTTACCCTGCTGTCTACAGAAAATGCCTCTTACAAGTAAGCAAGTCTTTCCTGGTCCTGCCATCGCTCTCTCGCGCTCTCTCTCTGTGTGACAGGATTCCTCTTCAGTCCTAGACATACTCTGAGTCTTCCTTTGCATATGTTTACTGTATATTCCATGGTGCTTTGTGCCTCTACCTTTATGTGCGAGCAGGGCCTTTTTTGAGGGGGTATGTCATGGTATGGAGTACCAGCACCTTTTACATTGCCTGCTAACATTGCCCGTTAGCCCTCATGCATTAATGAAAGAGCCCTTCATTTGAGTACCGGTGACATTTTTTCTAGGAAGAATGCACAGTGTGAAAGTATTTGTGCATGATAATTATTGTGTATTCTTAAGATACTTGTTAGTTTTCTTTCAGCACCTGGATTACTGTGTTTCCTGAGTTCTGAATGTGTGTGTAAGGGTTAATTTTATTCTTTGGTTTCCTACAGGCCCTCTGTGCTCGACAGCTTTGCACTACTTTCTGGACAGCTGAACACTCTGAACAAAGTGCTAAAGAATGAGAAGACCCCATTGCTGCGCAATCAGGTGCTCATCCCACTGATACTGACCCCAGACCGTGACGACGAGATCCTGGTGAGGGGCAAGCAGTGACATAGTACTGTAAAACATGACATTCCTGGTGAAAGATAGGCAGCACTGGGCTGTAGATGAGGGAGGTACTCTATGATAAAAGGGGCCACTTTTTCAGAGTAATGTCTCCAAATTTGTTAATTTTGCATATACCATGATGGCAATGATTCTTGTTCCATACCAGGATGTTTTAGAGGAGGTCTCATTCTCTCAGACTGATTAACTGCTAATGTGCTTAACATTTGCATTATTTTGAAGAGAGCCTTGTATGGAATTTGTAAGATGTAATATGATAGAGGAGTGGAATGCATAAACACAAATCAGTTGTTCCTGATCGTATCTCCAGTCTAGTCCTGGACCTCTGGGTTGTCCACCTTAAACAGCAGCTTGGAGACTGAGGAACCTCCTTCTTTTGTGATGTCACCGATATATCTCCCTGGTGGTCACCTCCATTTGCTAGTTACCTCAGTCTCCAAGCAGCTGAAGGGACAGTGAGCCTGGGAGGTCCGGGCTCACAGGAGGAACAATTGAGATAGATTTAGTTATATTTAGAAAGAGTTGGCTATTAAAAAAACAAACAAAAAAAAGAAAATAAGAACAGAGAAAATGACTGATAAGGTAGCAGCTAACTAACAGGGGCTATACCTTTAAACTCTGTTTAAAGGCTCTCCCTCCTCCTGGTGGTGTTCTCTGCAGACGGGGTTGGAGTTTTCACTTACCCAGGCAGAAGTGGCCTACAGTAAATGTGGCAGGAGGCCCGTTGATAGCAGGGCAGCTACAGAGGGACCCAGCCGGTGTGATACAGAGGTACTGCCTGTTAGTACGCCGTGGCTGAGCGCTCCCCTTTTCATCTCTCTTTCTATTCCCCCCCCCCCCCCCCGGTACAGTCCCAGTCGCAGATCGGGTTCGGGGGCGGAGTAGGGCCTGATATTTGCTCTCGCAGCTGTGTCGGGGGAGCCGGTACAGCGAGAGGGAAGAGGGCCCGTTTTGCCTGTAATTTCCTGTCAGCCCGGTGGGCGCGAAACGAAAGCAAGCCCAGCCGCGTGGTTGCGGCGCGGGAAGGATCACAGCACTGTCGGGCCTGGTCCGGTGTGTACGGGGGAAGCCGCGGTCCCGCGGTAATCTTTAATTCGGTAATTGGGGGAGTTTTTTGGTCTTTGTGCAGCCGAGACTTATTTTGATATCCTTTCGGTGCGGTTCTTTGGTTCGCCGGTTTGGGGCTCTCGGGTCCGCTTTAAATTGTGACAGTTTTTGGCTGAGATGCCCGCTAGGCCCCAATGCTTTGTCTGCGGGGCTAGAAGGGGCTCGGCAGCAGACTCGGGGGTGTGCAAAGGTTGTTCAAAGGAGGCCTCTGTCATGGATAGCGCTACACGGGGGTCAGAGGAGCGCTTGGAAGCGGAAGCAGATCCTTTAGCCACTCAAGCTGTCAGCCCACCCCTTGGGGAGCCGGTGGTGGGCCCCTCCTCTGCACCGGATGTTTCCCCTTCCCTGGAATCCTGGCCCAAGGGTCTGGAGTCCATTTTCTCTAGAGACTTTGTGCTGCTTTTAGAGCAGGCAGTTGGTAACTCCCCGCTAGGGTCAGCTAAGGAGAAAGCCCAGGGGCGCGAAGGAAAGAGGTCTGCGCCCTCTCCGGTTCCTAACGATGTGCAGTTTTGGACCAAGACAGCGCGCTTAGATGAGGACCTTAAGGCCTCCTAGGTTGCCTCCGAGGAACAGGGGTCAGATGAAGAAGGCCGAAGTATAGACATGGAGGAGGATCTAGAGGAAGGTGAACTCGCTGAAAAGGAGGACCAGGCGAGAGTAGTACGAGTCTTCCGCAGAGAGGAGTTGCCGGCACACATTGGGGAGACGCTCAAGGCACTGAACATGCCGGTTCCGGGGTCGGGGGAAGAACTAGATAATAGGGGAAAGCCGACAGTCGCCCAAGAGCAGATGGTTCGGAAGAATGTATCCTTGAAGGATACTACCAAAAGCAGAGAGGTTCCAAAAAAGAGTAAAGTAGCCCAAATGCCCTCGAGTATGGAGCAGACAGAGCTTAAAGATCCCAAATTACCCATGTCTACCAATAGCCAAATTAATATGAATAAAATACAGTCTCTAAAATGCTTGTATGCAAATGCTAGAAGTCTAAAAAATAAGATGGGAGAGTTAGAATATATAGCACTAAATGAGAGGTTAGATGTGATTGGAATCTGAGACATGGTGGAAGGAGGACAACCAGTGGGACACTGTCATACCTGGGTACAAACTATATCGTAATGATAGAGCTGGTCAAATTGGTGGAGGGGTTGCGCTCTATGTTAGAGAGGGCATTGAGTCAGAAAGGATTAAAGTTTTGCAGGAAACAAAATTTGCTGTAGAATCTCTATGCATTGAAATTCCATGTAAAAAGGGGAAGGCGATGGCGGTGGGGGTGTACTATCGACCGCCTGGCCAGAATGAACAAATGGATGATGAAATGCTCAAAGAAATCAAGGAAGCTAACAAAAGTTACAGCGCGGTAATAATAATGGGCGATTTCAATTACCCCGGTATCGACTGGGTCAGTATCACGGCAGTACATGCTAGGGAGATAAAGTTCCTAGATGACATAAATGACTGCTTCTTGGAGCAGCTTGTCCATGAACCGACGAGAGGGGAAACCATATTAGACCTAGTCCTTAGTGGAACACCAGATCTAGTGCAAGAGATAAGGGTGTTGGGGCCACTTGGCAATAGTGATCATAGCATGATCGCCTTTGATTTAATTAGTGGAGGAGGGCTAGTAAGGAAATCCACAGTACTACCTTTTAACTTTCGGAAGGGAGACTATGATAAAATGCAGAAAATAGTTAAGAAAAAACTAAAAGGAGCAGTTGCAAAGGTTAAAGACTTACATCAAGCTTGGGTGTTGTTGAAAAATACCATCTTGGAATCCCAGACCAGCTGTATTCCATGCTTTAAGAAAAGTGGAAGGAAGTCCAAAAAACTGCCAGCATGGTTTAAAGGTGAGGTCAGAGAGGCTGTTGTTGCCAAGAAAGCATCTTTCAGGAAATGGAAAAAAGAGCCAAACGATGAAACCTGGAAACAGCACAAGCACTGGCAGGTCAAATGCAAGGAATTGATAAAGAAGGCAAAGAGAGAATTTGAGAAGAAGCTTGCTGCGGAAGCAAAAACACGAAATAACGATTTTTTTCAAGTACATTCATAGCAAAAAACCTGTGAGAGAATCAGTTGGACCATTAGATGATAGAGGAGTTAAAGGGCCACTAAGAGGCGACAAGGCAATAGCAGAGAGACTGAATGAATTCTTTGCTTCTGTCTTTACTGAGGAAGATGTAGGGATGTTACCCATGACTGAAGTGGTATTTAAAGGTGCGGAAGAATTGAAGGAAATATCGATACATCGGGAAGATGTATTACAACTATTAGATAAACTGAGGAGTAGCAAATCACCTGGGCCGGATGGTATACATTCAAGGATGTTGAAAGAACTGAAATATGAGATTGCAGACCTGCTATTAGTAATCTGTGAACTATCATTAAAATCATCTCTAATACCTGAAGATTGGCGGATCCCCAATGTAACACCAGTTTTTAACAAGGGTTCCAGGGGTGATCCGGGAAACTACAGACCGGTGAACCTCACGTCAGTACCAGGAAAAATGGTAGAAACCATCATAAAGAATAAAATTACTCAGCATGTAGATAGTCATGGCCTAATGGGAGACAGCCAATATGGCTTTAGACAAGGAAGATCTTGTCTTACTAATCTGTTATGTTTTTTTGAAAGTGTGAATAAACAGGTGGACAAAGATGAGTCGGTTGATATAGTGTATCTGGACTTTCAGAAAGCTTTTGACAAGGTCCCTCATCAGAGACTTTTGGCAAAACGAAAGAGTCATGGGATAGGAGGCAGTGTACTACTGTGGATCAGGAACTGGTTAAAAGATAGAAAGCAGAGGGTTGGGCTAAATGGCCAATTTTCCCAATGGAGAAAGGTGAATAGTGGTGTACCCCAGGGATCTGTGCTGGGTCCGCTGCTTTTTGACATATTCATAAATGACCTGGAAAGTGGAATAACGAGTGAGGTTATCAAATTTGCAGATGACACAAAACTATTTAAAGTTGTTAAAAACCAAGAGGATTGTGGAAAATTGCAAGAGGATATTGATAAATTGGAAGACAGGGTATCAAAATGGCAGATGAAATTTAATGTGGACAAGTGCAAAGTTATGCACCTAGGGAAGAACAACCCAAACTATGGTTACACGATGCAAGGTTCCACATTAGGAACCACCACCCAGGAAAAAGATTTAGGCGTCATTGTGGATAACATGTTAAAACCCTTGGCCCATTGTGCAGCGGCAGCCAAGAGAGCAAATAGAATGCTAGGTATCATAAGGAAAGGAATGGAAAATAAAACAAAAGATATTATAATGCCTCTATACCGTTCCATGGTGAGACCGCACCTTGAATATTGTGTGCAATTCTGGTCGCCGTATCTTAAAAAGGATATAGCGTTATTAGAAAAGGTTCAGAGAAGAGCCACCAAAATGGTAAAGGGGATGGAAGGATATTCCTATGAAGAAAGGCTAAAAAGGTTAGGGCTCTTTAACCTGGAAAAGAGACGGCTGAGGGGAGATATGATAGAAGTCTATAAATTAATGAACGGAGTGGAACGGGTAAACGTAGATCGACTGTTTAATTTATCAGAATATAGGAAGACTAGGGGACATGCAATGAAGCTACAGGGTAAACTATTTAAGACTAATAAAAGAAAATATTTTTTCACTCAACGTGTAATCAAACTCTGGAATTTGTTACCGGAGGATGTAGTAAAGGCTGTTAGTGTAGCTGGGTTTAAAAAAGGTTTGGACAAATTCCTGGAGGAAAGGTCCATAAACCATTATTAAGAAGGGACCCAGAATATCAATGCTTGACCTAGTACAAGCATTGCAGAACCTGTGTCTTTTGGGGCCCTATATTAAATTAGACTTACCTGCTAATTGTTGTTCCTGGAGTAGATGCAGTCTAGTCCCGTAGTCCTCCCTGGTACAATTTCCTGCGGTTTACAGCCTGAAGGTCTGGCGGAGGACGGGCTAGGGCCTGTACAGGTAAGAAGTTTGTTTTTCTGTACGGGTTAGCAGGCCCTGTTTGGTGAGGGTGCGGTCTAGAGTGGGGCCCTCCAAACAGGTGAGGGGAGGGCCTTCAGCAAGTTTCAAGGATGTTCTTAGACTTTGCTTTGGGGGGGAAATCTTTCCCGCCATGAGTTACAGATAATTCAGTACATAGTATAGCGTTGTTATTTATGTTCATGTTTACTTGTTGCTCCGGTGAGTCTGCTTTGTCAATAGGAAACTGGCAAATGGAGGTGACCACCAGGGAGATATATCGGTGACATCACAAAAGAAGGAGGTTCCTCAGTCTCCAAGCTGCTGTTTAAGGTGGACAACCCAGAGGTCCAAGACTAGACTGGAGATACGATCAGGAACAACTGATTTGTGTTTATGCATTCCACTCCTCTATCATATTACACCTTACAAATTCCATACAAGGCTCTCTTCAAAATAATGCAAATGTTAAGCACATTAGCAGTTAATCAGTATCTACTCCAGGAACAACAATTAGCAGGTAAGTCTAATTTAACCTTTACTCTTTCAAAAACTAGAAAGACTTGGGAGCATACAATAAAGTTAATAAATAGTGTATTTAAAACAAATTAGAGAGAATTATTTTTTCACTCAACATGGAGTTAAGCTCTGGAATAAATTGCTGGAGGATGTGATAAAAGCTGTTTGTGTGGCTGGGTTTAAAAAAAGGTTTGAATGAGATCATGAAGGAAAAGACCATAAACCATTATTAAAGCGGACTTGGAGAAATCCAACCTATATCCCTGGGGGGGGGGCCTGCATAGAATCTGTCTACCTTTTTGAATAATAGAAACATAATGACAGAAAAAGATCATATGGACCGTCCCGTCTGCCCTCCCATACCAATTACTGTAGTCCCTTTTTTCCTTTAGAGATCTTCTATGGGAGTCCCATGCTTTCTTGAATTCAGATACTGTCCTGGTCTTTACTACCTCCAATGGGAGACTGTTCCACATATCTACCACTCTTTCCATAAAGAAATATTTCCGCATATTGCTCCCCAGTCTATCCCCTTTCACCTTCATCCTATGCCCCTCGTTGCAGAGCTTTCTTTCAATTCAAAGAGGCTCTATATGCCTTATGAAGAAGTCCACTATTTTGGTAGCCACCCTCTGCACCGACTTCATCCTATTTTATCATTTTGAAGATGCGGTCTCCAGACTTGCACACAGTACTCCAAAGGAGTCTCATTAAAGACTTATACAGAGGCACTATTACCTCCTTTTTTCTGCTGGCAATTCCTCTCCCTTTGCAGTTAAGCATCCTTCTGGCTTTTGCCATTGCCGTTTCTATTTGTTTAACCACCTTAAGATCATCAGAAACAATCACCCCCAAGTCCCGTGCCTCTTTCATGGACAGAAGTACTTCACCCCCTATATTGTACCACTCCCATGTATTTTTGCAGCCCAAATGCATGACCCTGCATTTTTTTAGCATTAAATCTCAGCCACTGAATTACATAAGAACAAATTCTTGACCATACTTCAAGCTTAGCGAGATCCCTGCTCATGTTAAGTACGCCTTCCTGGGTGTCTACTCTATTGCAGATTTTGGTATCATCTGCAAAGAGGCAAACCTTTCCCAACAGCCCTTCAACAATATCACTAACATATGTTAAAAAGAATCAAATCAAGCATAGATCCCTGCTGCATATCACAGGTTATATCCTTCTCCTCAGAATAAGCTCATTTACCTGTGCCCTTTGTCACCTCCCCTCAACCAATTTCTAACTGAGTCAGTCATTTTAGGGTCTATTCCTAGGATGCTCAATTTATTTATAAGTCGTCTGTGCGGAGCGATGTCAAGGGCTTTACTGACATATAAGTGCACCACGTCTGAGACCCGGTGTACATTTTGATTTTCAAGTGTTATTTAAGAAGAAACACATATGTGTATATTGGAATGATTTTCGTGTTTTGTGACATTTCTCACTCCGTGAATTTTGACCAATTGCATTTGGGTTACCAATCATGGACGGTCAGGTCTCCTCTTGGAAGGAGATTTTTAGTTTTTCAAGTGACCACATTTCACAGCTATGTAAAGAACAGACTCCTTTTTGTTTGGAGGGGTCTGCAGCAGGGGGCGATTCTGCCAGCTGGGACCTATTGCTGAATTTGCAGAAACGCATTATCCGTTCGGAGCTTCATCGTTTATCTCTTCTCGAGTATGTTCGTCGACAGCATATCCCTCGGGGTCTCCGGATTTACAAGGAGCCCCGTTTATTTGCTTCAGACACTGTGTTTATGGGAAAGTGGAACTGCATTTTGAACAAATGTTCTCTGGACCTCATGGTCCTTGTGATTGACACTGCTAAGACCAGTTTGAAGTTGCAGATGAAAGAGGTGGAGGATCTACTGACTGAGCTTAAAACCAAAGATTCTGCTGCGAGTTTCCAGTCCCACACTGACGAGATCGCCAAACGGCTTGTACAACTACGCGAAGAGGTCAAGACAGCCAAGACTAAAAAGCTGAAACGGGACACGTATATCCGTGGCTCAATCCGAATTGGCGGGTGCGGAGAAGACAACGGAAGCGAGTTGATTTCGAGAGCACCTCTGAGGATTCGTCCACTGGCGATTCCGGAAGATCCTTACAGGGAGCTTTTTTGGACACGGGCGGGACTCACGACAAAAGCGGTGGCACCCGGGGCCGTGCCAAAGGTCGGGTGGGGGGGGCGGTAGGCAATTGTTTGCAGGTTATTGCCCCTGCTGCTCTGGGTTCTTCCCTAGTCATCAATCTGTCTTCTACACCATTGACAGCGACTCAACTTCAGGTGTTGGAGAAGGGACTTTCTTTTGTGGCCAGAATATTTTTTGATGCCTTCCAGTTCCGTGTGGATCTGGAAGGGTTGATTCGTAAATTGCATTTGAAATCCTTTTTTGCTAAATGTCAGGAAGATTCGCCCAGCACGGCAGCTGTGGATTCTCACCGGGTTCCTTTGCCTTTGAAGTCCTCTTGGTCCCCGCCGGGACAGTTACCTCCGGGGTTGCTGATTTTTAAGCAACTTGTTCTTCAAGATGTAGCTCTTTTGGAACACTCTCGGTGTAGACAGTGTCTACCTTAACCCCCGCTGAAAATCAGGCTCTTGCTGATTTGCGAACGAATCCAGATCTAGTCATACGCTCCGCTGATAAGGGGGGCGCTGTTGTGATTTGGGGGAGGGATGAATATTTGCAAGAGGCCCATCGTCAGCTATCTGACTCCGTCACCTATGAGGTGCTGACAATGGATCCCACTGCTGACTTACAGAAATCCATCTTAGAGTTAACTACTTCTGCTTTTTTGTCTAAATTGATCTCGAAAAAGGAGTTTTCCTTCCTGAACACACGTAGTCCTGCATTAGCTAAGTTTTATTTGCTGCCTAAGGTGCATAAGAATTTGCAGCGGCCTCCGGGGCGTCCTATCGTGTCCACTAAGGGCACGGTGTTGGAGCCCCTGTCCGTGTTTGTTGACTCTTTCCTCAGGCCCATGTTGTTGCAAATCCCCGCGTATATTCGTGACACAATGCACTTCCTAAACATTTTGCAGGAGCATTCCGATCTAGCTGGTTCCGCGGATTTATTGCTTGCTACATTGGATGTAGTTTCGCTGTACACGTCGATTCCTCAGGCTGCGGCGGTTGATGTTGTTGAGGAGTGTCTCATGCGGCGGGGTGATTTGGATTTTGCAATGGTAGGTTTTGTTAGGCGGTTGGCCCGGTTAGCTATTTTTGAGAATTATTTTCAATTTGAGGGGTCCCTGTATCATCAGAAGGCCGGGGTTGCGATGGGCGCGACGTGCGCTCCTTCTGTTGCTAACTTGTACATGGCCCGGTTTGAGGCACGATGGCTTGGTAGGTCCCCTCTCTCTGTTCACGTTTTGTCGTGGCATAGGTACATTGATGATGTTTTCCTGTTATGGGGTGGCACCATTGAAGCTTTCCAGGCCTTTGTACAGTGGCTCAATGTTTGTGATGATCACATTCGTTTCACCAGTGTCCACAGTCTTC
The DNA here is from genome assembly GCA_033557465.1 of Ichthyophis bannanicus. NCBI lineage: Eukaryota > Metazoa > Chordata > Amphibia > Gymnophiona > Ichthyophiidae > Ichthyophis > Ichthyophis bannanicus. Next base: position 298,904,277 of record CM066040.1, on the reverse strand, counting down.
AGAAGATTGTGTTTTTGGATGTTGAAGTTAGTAAAGGCATCCAGGGATGGGTCACTTCAGTTCATAGAAAGCCCACTGATAAGAACACTCTACTACACTATTCTAGTGCCCATCCAATGGCTTTAAGGAATAGCCTGCCTTTCTCCCAGTTCATCCGGTATAGGCGGAACTGTTCGGATGTGGGAGATTTTAAGAACAAATCTAGGCTGTTGGCTCATGGTTTTCTGGCCCGGGGCTATCCCAAAAAGGTAGTGGGGGACGCTTACAAGCGGGCATTATTTAATAATCGGTCCCTGTTATTGACCCCTAAGGTCAAACGGGCTGACATGGACAGTGATTCGGTTAATTTCATCTCCAAGTATTCACCTTTGAGCTTTAGTATTCAGCGTATTGTTCGCAAGCATTTGGCGGTGGTGCACACGGTCCCCGGGTTAGAAAACCAAGGGGTCAGATGTGTCTGGCAGCGTCAGCGCAACATCCGTGAGCTATTGAATTCTTCAGGGGAGCGGAGTGAGCTAGTGGGTGGTCATTCGACATGTGGGCACTGTGCAGTTTGTGAGGTCTCGTGTGTGACTGGGTCTTTTGAGTACCATGGAGTTCGATATAAGTTGCGTGATGTCACTTCTTGTGACTCATCGTTGTTTGTGTATGCTATCAGATGCCCGTGTCAGCTTCTCTACATTGGGAGCACATGTCGGCCCTTTCGCAAAAGGTTATTGGAACATAAGAGCAGGCTCCGGTGTGGTGTTCGGGAGGCGCCTCTTGTGTCTCATTTTGTTGAGTTTCACCATTCCTTTTGTGATGTGGTTTGTTTCTGTATAGAGCAGGTTTCCTTTGGGCGTAATGGGAAAAGCAGGGAGCAAACTCTTTTGCTGCGTGAGCAAAGCTGGATTTTTCGGCTTGACACTGTAGCCCCGGCAGGTCTGAATCTTCGGATCGATTGGTCTGTTTGTTTATGATCTGGGTTGGGTTTCTGGGTTGACATTGCAGCTTTGGCAGTTTTGACATTTTGGGTTGGTTGTCTCATGTGTTGTTTTGACGTCATTGGGTTCCCTTTAAATCGCAGTGGCTGTGTGGAGTGCGCATGGGCGGCGTTTTTCTGCTCGGCGCGGTTGAAGGTTAGCTGGCAGGTAGACAATTGAAGTTGTGGTTTTTTAATTTTTACAGGTGGTTTTAGATGTGTTTCACAGTAAAATAAAGGTTATGTTTAACTTGTGTGTTTGCATGTGTTTTTATAGATTCCCCTGAAGCAGCGGGTAGTCCCGCGAAACGTTTAAAGGGCTCTCTTGTGTGATAACATCGGGGACGTGGCTGGCGTGTGTTTGTTTCCCTACCTGGCTCTCAAGTTAAGTGCTGGTATTTTTACATTTAAGAAGCTTGGTATGGGTATCGCCAGTTGCTAGTCACTGGGTCATTGATGTTATTGGGCTTGGTACTGGTGTAGACGGCCTGAACTTGATTTTGGCTGTTTTCTCACCGTATGCCCTTGTATGCTGAGACCCGGTGTACATTTTGATTTTCAAGTGTTATTTAAGAAGAAACACATATGTGTATATTGGAGTGATTTTCGTGTTTTGTGACATTTCTCACTCCGTGAATTTTGACCAATTGCATTTGGGTTACCAAATTGGAAGACTGGGCATCCAAATAGCAGATGAAATTTAATGTGGACAAGTGCAAAGTTATGCACCTAGGAAAGAACAACCCAAACTATGGTTACATGATGCAAGGTTCCACATAAGAAACCACCACCCAGGAAAAAGATTTAGGTGTCATCGTGGATAACATGTTAAAACCCTCCGCCCAGTGGGCAGCGGCGGCCAAGAGAGCAAATATTTATTTATTATTTATTTATTTATAGTCTTTTCTATACCGCGCTATTCAGCATCAGCGCGGTTTACAATAAACAATGAAATCACACATTTCCAATAGTACTTTGTGTTTACAGATGAACAGGACATTTAACTTGGCTAACAGGGGAACTATATACAATTCACAAATAGAATGCTAGGTATCATAAGGAAAGGAATGGAGAATAAAACAGGATATTATAATGCCTCTGTATTGTTCCATGGTGCGACCGCACCTTGAATATTGTGCAGTTCTGGTCGCCATATCTTAAAAAAAGATAGATATTTATTAGAAAAGGTACAGAGAAGAGCCACCAAAATGGTAAAGGGGATGGAAGGATACTCCTATGAAGAGAGGCTAAAACGGTTAGGGCTTTTCAACCTGGAAAAGAGACGGCTGAGGGGAGATATGATAGAGGTCTGTAAATTAATGAATGGAATAGAATGGGTAAACGTAGATCCATTGTTTGTCATCAGAATATAGAAAGACTAGGGGACATGCAATGAAGCTGCAGGGTAAATTATTTAAGACTAATAAGAGAAATATTTTTTCACTCAACGTGTAATCAAACTCTGGAATTTGTTACTGGAGGATGTAGTAAAAGCTGTTAGTGTAGCTGGGTTTAAAAAAGGTTTGGACAAGTTCCTGGAGGAAAGGTCCATAAACCATTATTAAAAGGGACCCAGGATATCACTGCTTGACCCAATACAAGCATTGAGGAACCTGTGTCTTTTGGGGAGACTGCTAGGTACTTATGACCTAGATTGGCCACTGTTGGAAACAGGATACTGGGCTTCATGGACCTTGGTCTGACCCAGTATGGCATATCTTATGGTCTTATGTCAGAGAGCATGGAAACTTGGAAGCATCAACACCCAAAGGCATCAAGTGTTCTCGATTCTCTACCTGGAAGGTTAGAGGACTGGGTCTTTGAGCTTTTGATTCTGCGCATCACTGATTCGACCACTATGGAATGGTAGGGAAACTGTGGATTTTGGAAGCCCAGGCATTCCGATATGCGATTACATGGTATCAAGGTGTCAACTGTGAGGGGAGTCTCCCACATAAGGAGCATAAGATCATGAAGGATGCAGTGCACTGGTAGAGTGGCTGTCTCCTTCGGTGCTGTTGAGTATTGGGAGATCTCCAACTCATCCGCTCTTGGTTCCTTCTTTAATTTTACCGTGATGGAGAGACCCTTGGCTAGGTCTCTAATGAATTCCTGCAAGGACATGTCCTCCAGAGGCAACATCCGTCACTTTTGTGATAGAGATGGTTCCAAAGGAAGGTCCCGGTGCCCACAGGAATTTCACGGTTCTGCATCAGAGATGCTGGAATCTGAATTGGAGGACTCAAAGTACCAACGCTTGAGGTGTTCTCCTGAAGCTCAATGTCGGTCCCAGTGTTCCGAGGTATCGGCCACGGTGAGGCGTTTGGATTGGGAACCAATATCTGTGATGGTTTCCAGGGAGGGAATGGGTGGCAGCGATGTCGACAACATGTGCATGAGCTCTCATGTTGTGGCTGCAAGTGGTATCAACGTTAGTATCGATGCCTGTACCGACAGACCAGTGCTTGGAGCCAATGACTTCATAGGTACCGAGACTGCCAAGAGAACTGCTAAGCTCTGCTCGATCATCAGTATACGCTGATCCATCGAGTTTGCTGATGCCTGGATAATCAGTCGCAGGTGTTTGCACTATGTCCTGGAGTATGGCACCAGTAGCTCTCCAGAGATCGAGGCCTCGGGAGCATCCTGAAGCCCCTCTGTGGTTTTGGAGGACCAGACCTCCCGCCAGCTCTGTTTGGCAGGCCAATCCATCTCCGATGCAACACCTGAGGGACCTTGATGCCTTGAGCGAGATCTACTCAGGAGCAATGTTCCCGCTAACCTGTGCTGGGTCTGCCGCCAACATTCCTGCCGGCGGGGGGAAGTGCAGAGCGATCAACGCTCTGCCCCTCCCTCCACCGGTAGGAATGTTGGCAGCAGACCCAGCGCAGGTTAGTGGGAACATTACTCTGGAGGTTTTGTCTTACTTCGATGCAGACGTGGGCTTTGATTTTGAGGATACCTGGGATCCATGAGAGGAGGATGAAGCTCTCGATGAGTGGATGCTAACGATACCGCGTCTGAAGTGAAGAGTGTCCCAAATTTAGCTGCCCAGTTCTGTAGGCCTCTTTTAGATATCTTTTGACAGAGGGGACAGTCTGCTGGCTGGTGTTGTGAGCCGAGGCATTTTAGACACCAGTCGTGTGTGTCAGTTGCTGAGATGGTGCTGGCACACTTGGAACATTTTTTTGAAACCACTAGCTGGTTTCTCCATACCTTCAATGGATGGGAAGGCTATGGTAGGCATAAGGCCTGAAAGGGTGTTGACATGCCTGTTTTTTTTCTTTTATTAAATAAATTAAAAGAAGAAAAGAATAGAATAAGGGAACTGGCGATGTCTTCAGTGCCAGCGTCAGTGGGAAGGCAGAGAAGTTTTTCTGCAGTGACAGGATTTGCATCCTTCTGGAGGTTTGGAAAATGAATAACTGAGGAGAGGGAGCTGGGAAGGCAGTCACGCAGGCACAGTGGAGTGCTCTCAAAAGCTTTCCTATTGGACGCTGGGGAGCGTTACCAGTCAGGCTCCATCGGTATGGATGTCACCAATATGTGAAGACTACATTCCTTCTTGTTCCTGGAAATAAAGTATTAACCTAGCGACTCAAGACATACCAGAGTGGCCAATATGAAGAAACCTGGTATCCAAGTGGAACAGGCCTTCGCAGGGGATGTCCATTCGGGCAGGCTCTAGTTACCAATAGATGGGATGAGGGCTTGAAGATTTCCAACCCTTTTACTCAACAGTTGCTGCATGGGGGATCAAAAATAATTGAGGGAAGCTATTTTTGCTCACATTATTTAGGCATAATTAGGATTTCACTCCAGAGAACGATAAAGGGTTTTTTCTGAGATTGGAGCAGTTAGGCCTAACTAACTTGTGCCAATTCTTTGCAGAGAGTAAACTCCTCAGATTTCAAGAGCTACAACAAATTTTGATCTCCATAAAGGGGATTTTTTTTAAATTTAATATTTATGCATTTTACAATAAAGATCAAGTGTAACAAAATCACATGTAAGAAAACGAGTATTGGGTGGAAACAACAAATCACAAGAAAATGTTTAAAAGAAAATCAATACCGACAACCTCCAACCCTAGCCCACAATTTAGAGAGGGGGTTTCCAAAGGAAATAATCCTACTATCAAACATGCAGGAAAAGAAACGGAATTTATACAACCAACATACACATTAAGGCAGCGTAGGTTCTCTTCCAGGGGAACTAGGAACTGGGTAAGCATTTAGGAAAGACAGAAGCTGTGAAGGATATAAAAAAGATATGAGTGCGAAAGATATTTAATCAAGCACTTACAGGGAAATTTAAGAAAAATAACGCCCCCATCTGGGTTACCCTAGGCTGGAGAAGAAGTTCCTTTCTGCGGCTCTAGGTTTCACGAGCCAGGTCTGGAAAAGCCCTAACCAGAAGCCCTCAAACTCATTTCTTTTCCTAAAAAACATTTTCAAAAACCACTCCACTCCCTTATCAGAGGACAAAGCAAATTGCACTAAACATGTAGCAGGAACATTTTCAGAAACTGAGCTCTCTAAAATAGCAGAAACATTCAATACATCGAATTGCATATCCGTCCCCTCAACCCGAGGAGAAACTTTCATCCCAGGGGTTAGATAATACACCTTAGTCACTGGTGGATGAGTTTCAGGCGAAACACCTAAAACCTTTTCCAAATAACACTTAAACATGGCTCTAGAAGACTTATATTGAGATTTAGGAAAGTTAATCAACTGCAGATTTACCAACCTAGAAACATTCTCCAGGTGTTCCAATCGTGCCTTAAGATGTGTCGAGTCCTTCATCACACCTTGAACACAGTTCTCCATCTGCTCTACCCGAACAGTAACATCCATTACCCAATACTTGCATTTTGGATATTTCAGTCACATTCCTGGCGCAGTCTTCCTGAGTTGCTTGAATTCCAATATTCGAAGACTGACCTTGAGGAAGGATCACGTCAGCAAGTTGCTTGATAGCAGTCCAGATGGATTTGGGGGTAATCTGGTCTGGTTTTGAAAGAATAGTCAATTGTAACCCCTGCCGTGCTCTGCTGCTCTACCATTCTGCTTTGCTGCACAACCAACTCCTCGGACCCGTGGAGCTCTTCCAGTTCTGAGGAAACGCAACTGGCAAGCTGATCCAGCAAGGTCTCTATGCTCCCCGCATCATTCCCTGGAGACTCCCCCCGAAGGTCTGCGGACACACCAGTGGAGCTGCCTACAAGACCCAAGCTCCATGGAAGCTCAGCTGCATCTGATAAATTCAGCAGTCGCCGCACTTCTGGAGGGGTAAGATCTATACCTGAAATGGATGCCGAGCCCTCCTGCTCAAGCGTCCCCTCAGCCGGGAACACCATTCCTATCATCAGTGGTTGTTCTACACGTGACACAAAAGCATCGAGAGGTCCTTTAGGTAAAACAGCGGGAGATGCTGCGGTAGCTAGGGGCAGTTTTCCCCACCTTAGCCTTCCTCTTCCCCATAGGCAAAGCATGTACAACACTCAAACGCTGCATGTGGCCATCTTGGCTCCCCCCCTCCCTTCTTTCTCTTGGCCAAAGGGGATTTTTTTTTTAAGTACTGCAAGTTGAGCACTACCTGATAAGAAAAAGGGGCTGGTTTCCTTAGTGAAGCATGGGCTTTCTTCCTTAGAGAGTCTGTATATCTCACAATGAAAGTCAAAAGGGGCAGTTGAGAAATCTTGTGGTTATATGAATGGGGATGACTTTCTCAAGCATGCATAACATTTAATTTAGCAAAGAGGACTGTAGATCTTAGTGAATATCGGTTGAATTACATATTTGCAGAGGCAGTCCAGGCCACAGTAGTTACTTTTCTCAAGGAGAATTGTGACAAGGTAATATAAGAACATAAGAAATAACGCTATACTGGGTCTGACCAAGGTCCATCAGGCTCAGTGTCCTGTTTCCAGGCCACAAGTACCAGTCCGATTCCCAAAAGCTGCTCAGGTTCCACAATGCTTATCCCAGGTTAAGCAGTGGATTTCCCTGAGACTCTTTAATAATGCATTAAGGAATTTTCCTCAGGAACTTGTCCAAACCTTTTTTTAAACCCAGCTACATTAACAACTTTTACTACATTCTCTGATAACGATTTCCATTGTTAACACGATAGCATTTTCAGAAGTTCTATCTGTTTGTGATGAGGGGGCAGAAAGGCTGCATTGCATAACCAACTTTAATACATTGTTCCAAACCTGGTGTAAACAAGAAGGATTTAGATATATAGGCGACTAGAGAAATAGATGGAACAAGAGGCTATGCTGTGTTGATGGACTACATCTCTCCGTCGCAGGGAAAAGGATCCTAAATGAATAATTCAGGCAGTATGTAGACAGGCATTTAAACCATGGAAAGGGGGTGACAGATGGAAAAGAACAAGTCCAGGACATCACTCCCAGCTGAAACATAATAACATTGGAAACAGCCATAAGAACATAAGATATACCATACTGGGTCAGACCAAGGTCCATCAAGCCCAGTATCCTCTTTCCAACAGTGGCCAATCTAGGTCACAAGTACCTAGCAGTTTCCCTAAAAGAGACAGGTTCCACAATCCTTGTAATGGGGCAAGCAGTGGATATCCCGGGTCCCCTTTAATAATGGTTTATGGACCTTTCCTCCAGGAACTTGTCCAAACCTTTTTTTAAAACCGGCTACACTAACAGCTTTTACGACATCTTCCGGTAATGAATTCCAGAGTTTGATTACCCATTGAGTGAAAAAATATTTTCTGTGTTAGTCTTCAATGTTGTTGTTGTTGTTAAGTGCCGTCGAGTCGGAGTCGACTCATGGCGACCCTCTGGATAGCTATCCTAAATTGTGTTCGGTCTTCAGTCAGGCGGCTCATTGTTGACAGACTGGTACCCGTAGCTGCTGTTATTGAAGCGATCCATCTCATTGCTGGCCTTCCTCTTTTGCGTTGACCTTCTATCTTTCCAAGCATGATGTCTTTCTCTAATGATCTCTCTCTTCGCATGATGTGTCCGAAGTATGAAAGTCGAAGTCTTGTCATCTGAGCTTCTAAAGAAAGTTTAGGTTTGATCTCCTCTAGTACCGACTGGTTTGTTCTTCGGGCAGTCCATGGTATACACAGTATTCGCCGCCAGCACCATAATTCAAAGGCATCAATTTTCTTCCTGTCTGTCTTTTTCACTGTCCAGCTTTCACATCCATATGATGTTATTGAAAATACCATGGCTTGAACAAGTCGAATCTTTGTATGGAGAGAGACATCTCTGCTCTTGAGAATCTTATCTAGGTCTTTCATAGCCATTCTGCCAAGAGCAATGCGTCGTCTGATTTCTTGACTGCTTGTTGCTTCTTTATTGATAGTTGATCCAAGTAGGTTAAAGTTGTTCACGATTTCAATTTCTTCTCCTTCAACGATGAACCTGTTGATTATGCCAGTTGTCATGATCTTTGTCTTCTTTACATTAAGGTGCAGGCCCATTTTGAGACTATGTTCTTTGATTGTGAGAAGCAAATGTTTCAGATCATCTTCACTTTCTGCCAGTAGTGTGGTATCATCAGCATAGCGAAGGTTGTTGATGAGTCTTCCACCAATCTTCACACCTCTGTTGTCTTCATACAATCCTGCTTCTCTGATGATTTGTTCTGCATATAAATTAAACAGGTAGGGGGAAAGTATGCAGCCTTGTCTTACACCTTTGCTTATTTTAAACCATTCTGTTTCTCCTTGTTCCGTTCGAACTGTTGCTTCTTGATCAATGTACAGATTGCGCAAGAGAATGATCAGGTGTTCTGGTATACCCATGCTTCTTAATGTGGCCCAGAGTTTCTCATGGTTTACACAGTCAAAAGCCTTGCTATAGTCGATAAAGCACAAATAGATATCCTTTTGGTATTCTTTAGTCTTTTCAAGGATCCATCTCACATCCGCAATGATGTCTCTCGTTCCTCGCCCTTTCCTGAACCCTGCTTGCACTTCAGGTAGTTCTTGTTCTAGGTATGGCTGTAGTCTCTTTTGAATAATCTTCAGTAGAATCTTGCTGGCATGTGGGATCAGAGCGATTGTGCGATAATTTCCACAGTCAGTTGGATCACCTTTCTTTAGTATTGGTATAAACACAGATCTTTTCCAGTCAGTTGGCCATGATGTTGTCGTCCATATTTCTTGGCAGAGCCTTGTAAGTACGGTAACAGCTGCATCAGATTGCTGCAATACTTCTATGGGAATGCTATCAGTGCCTGGTGCTTTGTTCTTTGATAAGTCTTTCAATGCTGCTTCAACTTCTTCCTTCATCACCAATGGTTCCTGATCATAAGGTATCGGTTGAAACGGCTGTTGGTCCACTTGATCTTTATCATATAAAAACTCTGTATATTCCTTCCACCTCTTCTTGATCTTCTCAGCATCATTCAACATAGAACCTTGAGCATCTTGTAACATTCCAATTCGAGGCTGGAACTTTTTCTTTAACTCTCGCAGCTTTAGGAAAGCCGATCTTGTTCTTCCTCTAATAGTTTCTGCTTCTATTTCCTTGCAAGTGTCATTGTAGTACTTTTCCTTGTCCTGTCTAGCTGCACGTTGGAAATCTCTGTTGAGTTCTGCGATTGTCTTTCTTTCTCCTTTGGCTTTAGCTTCTCTGCGTTTCTGGGCAATTTTCAGAGTTTCTTCCGTCATCCATTTTGGCCGTTTTTGTTTTTTCACCTTTTGTAGAGACTTCTCGCTTTCTTCCAACACAACCTTCTTGATGTCATTCCATAACTCTTCCGGAGCTCTGTCATTTGTATCTAAAGCAGCAAATCGATTTTGCAGGCAGTCTTTAAATTCCAGTGGTATATTCTCAAAGTCATATTTTGCTGCATTCATGAGTGGTTTGCTCTTTTTCAACTTTAGCTTGAGTTTGCATACTAGTAGTTGATGATCTGTACCACAGTCAGCTCCAGGTTTTGTCTTTGTTGATGTTACAGAGCTTTTCCATCGTTGACTTCCACAGATGTAGTCAATTTGATTTTTATACAATCCATTGGGTGAAGTCCATGTGTACAGTCGCCGCTTGTGTTGCTGGAAGAAGGTGTTTGAGATGAATAGATCATTGGTCTTGCAGAATTCTATCAATCTTTCTCCAGCTTCATTTCTGTTGCCAAGTCCATATTTTCCAACTACTTTGCCTTCTTCTTTGTTGCCAACTTTTGCGTTCCAGTCACCCATGACTATCAGGATATCCTGTTTGCATGTTCTGTCAATTTCAGCTTGTACTTGTTCATAGAACTCTTCAATTTCATTCTCTTCTGCAGCTGTTGTTGGGGCATATACTTGAATTATAGTTGTGTTGATAGGCAATCCTCGTAGACGAATAGAGATTAAGCGTTCGCTGACTGCATTGTATTTCATTACAGTTCTTGCAAGTTTCTTCTTTATTATAAATGCAACACCATTTCTTCTTTGTCTTTCATTTCCAGCATAGTAGACCATGTGATCATCTGATGCAAAGTGCCCCATGCCAGTCCATTTCAGTTCGCTGACACCCAACAGATCAAGTTGTACACGTTCCATTTCATTCTTGACCACCTCCAACTTCCCTTGGTTCATGCTTCGTACGTTCCATGTTCCAATGTGTAAGACATCTTTACAGCTTCTGACTCTCATTTCATGCGCAGCTACATCAGCAGTCAAACTTCCCGAGGGCTTTGATCCAACCACATCATAAATGCTGGCTTTACTCTGAAAAGTCTTCAGCTCTTCCGCAGTAGCTAGTTGAGTGCCTTCCGACCTGGGAGTCTCATCTTCCAGCACCATAGCACAATTTGTTTTGTTGTAACTATCCATTGGGTTTTCATGGCAAGATACAGAAGTAGATTGCCGGGCCTTCCTTCTGCGCAGTTTAAGTTTGGTGTTGTTGCCGTTGTCACAGAAATGTGATCCTCCGCCGTCAACACTATCCCATTCTGCTGCTGCCCAGATATTTCTATATTTTGATGGCATAAACAATCGTGCTACGTTTACCCGTTCTACTCCATTCATTAATTTATAGACCTCTATCATATCTCCCCTCAGCCATCTTCTTTCCAGTTTGAAGAGCCCCAACTTTTTTAGCCTCTTCATAGGGGTATCCTTCCATCCCCTTTCCATTTTGTGGCTCTTCTCTGTACCTTCTCTAATAACACCACATCCTTTTTAAGATACGGCGACCAGAATTGCACACAATATTCAAGGTGCGGTCACACTATGGAACAATATAGAGGCATTATAATATCCTTTGTTTTATTCTCCATTACTTTCCTTATGATACCTAGCATTCTATTTACTGTCTTAGACGCCGCTGCACACTGGGCTGAGGGTTTCAACATGTTATCCACAATGATGCCTAAATCTTTTTCCTGGGTGGTAGTTCCTAATGTGGAACCTTGCAACCAATGTTCCCTCTAATTTTCTGTAGGCTGTGTGCGCATAAAATATCAGCTGTGTGCAGCTTTTGAAGGAAGGTTAAATTTTTGTGCACCACATAACGACACTCGGAGTTATATACTTTAAAATTTGACCACGTCAGAATACAGTATGTACACCACATTGATTTTAATCAAATTAAATGAAAATAGACGATTATTAAATGAAGCTGGAAATTTCTAGTAATTACAATCATAACTTTTACATTTTAAGATGTCTGTGGTGTTTTCTATCAGAATCAGAGCTGTAATTTTTGTGCGCTCTGTTGTAAAGTATGTGTGCGCGCGCACACGCGCACAGCTTAGAGGGAACAGTGCTTGCAACGTGTAACCATAGTTTGGGTTGTTCTTTCCTAGGTGCATAACTTTGCACTTGTCCACCTTAAATTTCATCTGCCATTTCGATGCCCAGTCTTCCAGTTTATCTAGATCCTCTCGCAATTTTTCACAGTCCTCATGGGTTTTAATAACTTTGAATAATTTTGTGTCATATGCAAATTTGATTACCTCACACATTATTCCCATTTCCAGGTCATTTACGAATATGTTAAAAAGAAGAGGACCCAGCACAGATCCCTGGGGTACTCCACTATTCACCTTTCTCCATTGGGAAAATTGACCATTCTATCTTTTAACCAGTTCCTGATCCACAATAGTACACTGCCTCCTATCCCATAACTTATAATTTCCCCAAAAGTGTCTCATGAGGGATCTTGTCGAAGGCTTTCTGAAAATCCAGCTATCAACCCACACATTAATGGCAAGTAGGAAGAGGAGTGTAGAACCAAATCCATGCAAAATACAGGCGAGCCATTCAACAAATGCTGGAAAGCAATGAGCATGAATGCTTGAAGTCTAGCCAGCAAAGTTCTTGACCTTGTAGCCCTAATGATGGAAATGGACATTGTGGCCGTTACGGAAACATGGTTTAATGAGTTGCATGAATGGGATATAGCCATAGAAGAGAGAGAGAAGTCGGAGGAGGAGGAGAAGCCCTACAGGTGCTCCTTGTGGTCTTGGGCAAACTACTTAACCCTCCATAGCCCATGTTCCCTGTAAAATAGTTCTCTGTGTGCTGTGCTTTCCTGTCTAATCAATGTGTTTATACCTCAAAAATTTCCTGTCATGATTTGACAATTTCCAATCTGTAATCAAAAACCGCTGCTGATCGCTGGAAGTAGCGGTATACAAATGTATACTAAATAAATAAATAAATAAATATATGTCAGAAGCAATATTAAAGCTGCTGAAATGCAGGGGACATGGGGAAAAAAAGAAACTCTGTGGATTGTGTTGGAAAGAGGAGATGGCACTATCATCCATACTGGTGTAATCTATAGGCTACCAACTCAAACCTAAGAAATGGATAGAGACTTGATTATTGATATTGCAAAGATAGCCATGAAGGGGGAAGTGATCATACTGGGTGACTTTAATCTACCCGATGTAGATTGGAGTATTCCTTCTGCAAATTTGGAAAGATGTAAAAGATTGTGGTTGCCTTCCAAGAAGCATTGCTTAGACAAATGGTGATGGAACCGACCAGGGAAAGCTCGATGCTGGATTTAGTACTCACCGATGGAGATAGAATGTCAAATATCCAGGTGGGTGCCCACATAAGCAGCAGCGATCATCACATGGTATGGTTTGAGTTAAAAGCCAAGGCAGAGTCCAATCACAGCAAACTCAGTCCTAGACTTCAAAAACGCTGACTTCAGTAAAAAGGCCAAGTGCCTGAAGGAGGAGTTGACAAGGTGGGAGGAGGTAAGAAGTAGAATTGCAGGTCTCCAAAGAAGTGGCTGCACACATAAAGGCAAAAAACACAACTTTCACAAAATTCAAAAGTTCGCAAACAGAGGAACACAGAAAAGAATACAGGATAAAGCTAAAAGCGACAAAAAGAGAAATAAGGGTAGCAAAAGCATTACTAACAGGGGCTATACATTTCAAGCAAAGGACAGCTGGGAAACCGGCTGGTACTTTGATAGATCCTCTCTCTTTTGTTTTAACAGATACCTAAGCTCCACCAATTGAACAATGGCTGGGAAAAATCGTATCGCTAAAGCTGTTGCCCCAGTTACAGCTTCTGCTTCTGTCTAGACAATGGTCCCAAAACAGTGAGAAGTACATTGATGAGATGCTTCTTGCAACATCCATGCTCTCCAGCAGAGGAGATGGGTACCTACAGAATGATGAAGGTTGGACACAAGTCACCAGGTCCTGCAGAATCACCAATCCAACTTCTCCAGCCCTTGAATTGAAGAACCGTTATGCAGCCCTGGAAGTGGAGGAGGCAGTGAAAGCATCCCTGGAAAGGGAAGAACCAGAGCTCAAGTACTCCATAGTTGCAGAATCAGTGACCACAAAGAAGCAAAGGGTAGTGGTGGTTGGTGACTCTCTTCTGAGGGTACTGAGGCGTCCATCTGCCAACCAGACTTAATGTCCAGAGAGGTATGCTGTCTGCCAGATGCCAAAATCCGAGATTTAATGGAGAGTTTGCCGAGACTCATCAAGCCCACTGACTATTACCCAGTGTTCCTTATCCATGTGGGCACAAATTATACTGCCAGGTATCCCTCTGAGCATATCAAAAGTGACTTCATGGCTATGGGACAGAGGGTGAAGCAGATAGGTGCACAGGTGGTGTTCTCGTCTATCCTTGTGTTGAGGGTAAACGCCAAGGCAGAGAAGCCTGCATCTTGGAGATGAATGCATGCTGCGTGGATGGTGTCATCGAGAGCGTTTTGTTTTCCTGGACCATGGGATGCTGTTCCAAGGGTTGCAGAGCAGAGATGGTGTCCATCTGTCCAAGAAAGATCGAGGTGTCTTCAGTAACAAACTGGCTAATCTACTGAAGAGGGCTTTAAACTAGATTTGTTGGGAATGGGTGAAGAAAACCCCCAGGTAAGTGAAACATTAAATACCTTTATGGAAATGGGTAAAAAGGGCAACATATGGAAAGCAGTATGTATAAATACCCGTAGCATGGGAAATGAGTTCCCAGATGTTGAAGCTTTAATGGGAGTGGTTGACTTGGATTTAGTAGCAGTTACAGAAACTTGGTTCACAGAAAACCATGACTGAGATGTAACTATACCAGGCTATACTTTAATCAGAAAGGACGGGGTAGGAAAAAGGGGAGGAGCAGTGGCACTATATATAAAAAATATAATATTAAAGCTTTGGAATTACAGAGCTTAAAAGGCAGAGAGGAGGCACTGTGGGTTAAACTAGAAAGAGAGGAAAGAGAATACTATTTGCATTGGCATGATATACAGACCTCCCTCACAAGAGGAAGAGGTGGACGGAGAGTTAATTGAAGACATACACAGCATTGTTAGGAATGGGGACGTGCTACTGATAGGGGATTTCAGTATGCCAGATGTTGATTGGCACATTCCTGCTGCAGTATCATCTAGAAATAAGGAGATCCTGAATTCTCCACCGGGAGAACTATTCAGGCAATTGGTAACAGACCCCACACATGAAGGGGCCATACTGGACTTGGTGCTTACCAATGGTGAAAGTGTTTCTGATGATCTCCAGGAACAAGCAGGAATGAGTCTTCACATATGGGTATCGTCGGTACCGACGGAGCCTGCGCGGGAACTCTCCCCAGCGTCCAGAAAGAAAGCTTTTGGGAGCATCCCACAGCGCCTGCACGCTGCCTTCCCGCCGCCTTCCCGCCTTTCCCAACCGCCTCTCTCCAGTTCTTCTTTTCCGCGGAGCCAGCAGGTCGTGTTCCTGTCACCGCTGAAGAAGTTCTTTATTTTCTTTTATTTCTTTGGTCGCGCGTCTGCCTTCTTCGACGTCAGACCAGTACCGCCGGTCTTTTCTTCTTTCTTCTTTAAAAAAAAAAAAACTACCGTTTCCCACTTCTGTGCTTTTTTTCCTTTTGGGCCTTAGGCCTAGAAAAATTTTCCTCATGGAAAAGCCCGCTTCCGGGTTTAAAAAGTGCACGAAGTGCAGCGGTACTCTTTCTATCACCGACACCCATGACTGGTGTCTAAAATGTTTGGGTCCTGACCACTCCATCACCGATTGTGAGTCCTGTTCCATGTTGTCTAAAAGAGGTCGACAGAATCGAGCGGCCAAGCTCAGTACCCTGTTTCCCTCTGATGCAGCTTCGGTGGCATCGACATCTTCCAGGGCTGCTTCTTCCTCCCATGGATCTCAGGTAACCAAACATAAGTCCAGCCGGTCCTCGAAGGGTAGATCTCTCTCTAAGTATAGAGATGCCTCCGGGCTTGCTCTCGAGGATCCCGCACCGGCAAAATTACCCCGGCGGGAAGCTCCGGCTTCCAAAGCTTCATCTATGGGGTTACAGGTTGACATCGATGGCTCGGCCTCGACCGATCACCTGTTGCCATGTTCTGGGGTACCGGTGGTTTCCACTGGTACCGACATCCAGACATTGGTTGCGTCGATGGATCAGAATATTCTGACTATGCAGCGTGCCATTACGGCATTCATACAAGCTGCGACGCCTCCGGTACTGCAACAAACTCCGTTGTCGGTACCGGTTCCGGCATCAGCACCGATATCGGTTCCGGTGCCGATACCGATTGCATCGACATCAGCTTCAGTGTCAACTGCAGCGGTACCCTGTTCTGTGATGCCTATCGGTACCGATCACTCCCGATGTCGATTCCACTCGGTACGCGTATCGGGCTCTGCAGGAGCATCCAGACAGGCAATACTTCGATTCCTCCGAAGACTGATGAATCAGAGGCTTCTGTCGAAGCATCGGTTATCCTTCCTCAGGAGCCCTCTTCTCC
Organism: Ichthyophis bannanicus; assembly: GCA_033557465.1. NCBI lineage: Eukaryota > Metazoa > Chordata > Amphibia > Gymnophiona > Ichthyophiidae > Ichthyophis > Ichthyophis bannanicus. The sequence continues at coordinate 298,888,102 of CM066040.1, read as the reverse complement.
AAAAAGAAGAATGTCTCCTCCAGAAGACTTGTCTTTTCAAGACTTCATTAGGGAAGTGGCCAGGGGCCTCTCCATTTCAGTGGCCCCTGAAACAGAGCCCAGAGCCAAGAAATTGGATATTTTACAATATCCTAAGGCTCCTAAAGAGGCAGCTACTTTACCAATTCATAAGATCCTTTATGATCACATGTTGGGCATATGGGAGACACCTCTCACTATCTCCCCTCATTCTCGTAGGTTGAACACCATGTACCGTGTTCCTCCTTGTCTTGGCTTTCATAAGACTCAGCTTCCTCACCACTCTATTGTGGTGGAGTCTGCTATGAAGAAGATAAAGAGTGCAAAAAGACACTCATCTAATCCTCCAGGAAGAGATTGCAGAACCTTGGATGCTTTTGGCCGGAGAATTTTCCAGGCCAATATGCTTGTTGCCAGAATCAACTCCTATAGTCTCTATATGGGGATGTTTCTAAAGGAAGTTACAGATCATCTGCAAACTTTATCTCCTTTTATCTCAGAAGATAAAAGGGAAGAGTTTCTCACCTGGCTTAAACATGCCCAGGATGTTTCCAAATTTTCCAACCGTGCAGCCTTTGACTCTTTTGAGTGTGCCAACAGAGCCTCGGCTATTGCCATAGGTGCACGCAGAGTTGCTTGGTTACAAGCTTCTGATTTGGAACCCTGGGTCCAGGATGGATTAGGAAATCTTCCTTGTACAGGTGAAAACCTTTTTGGCAAGGATTGGCAAGCAAAGGCCACTCGGATGCTGAGAATTCTGCCTTAGATAGACTTTCAAAGTCTACTTCTGCTCCTGTTAGAAAAAGGTTATTCAAAAAGGCTTTCTTTCCCAAAAAGGGGAAATATTATCCTGTTTATGGTCAGCAGGCATCTTCTGCAGGTAATTTTGCTGCAAAGCGTCAGCAACAACCTAAACAAGCCAAGCCTAAGGCTGCAAGGACTGCTACGGCCCAACAGCCTCGGCCTCCTCATGGCCTTTGACTTACATCTAGAGAACTTAGCCTTTCTGGCTCTAGAAGAACCAGAGCCTCTCACCATTCCAGGAAGGTTAGCCCACTTTGCTCCCAGATGGGAACAAGTCACGGCAGAGCAATGGACCCTCTCCATCATAAGGGAGGGGTACAAGCTTCATTTCTTCAACCTTCCTCCTCACACCATGGTGAGACAGTTCAATTCTCCAACATCTCTCCTCGACCTTCTGGGTCAGGAGATTGCTACCCTTCTTGCCCAAAGGGCAATAGAAGAAGTACCCCTTCTTCAACAGGGCTCAGGGTTCTACTCCCCCTATTTTCTTATCCCAAAGAAAACAGGGGGCTACAGACCCATATTAGATCTCAGAGAATTGAACAAGTTTCTATGCAAGGAGAAATTCAAGATGATTTCTCTCGGTGCTCTCCTTCCATACCTTCAGAGTCAGGATTGGCTTTGTTCTCTAGATCTCAAGGATGCGTACACCCATATCCTCATCCATCCAACACACAGAAGGTTCCTTCGGTTCCTTTATCAAGGAAAGCACTACCAATACAGAGTGCTTCCTTTCGGTCTGGCCTCTGCTCCAAGAGTGTTCAAAAAATGCATGGCAGTAGTAGCTGCATTTCTACGCACTCTAGGAATATTTGTATTCCCATATCTGGACGACTGGCTCATCCGAGCTCCGTCCCAGTCAGAGGCCCAGACTTCCCTAGCCTGCACAAGGCATGTTCTTCAGTATCTAGGACTTGTAATAAACATCCCAAAATCCCATCTCAGTTCATAGGGGCCTTGCTGGATACCACAACTGCAAGGGCCTATCTTCCCCAGGCCCGTTGCCTACGCTTGGTGCAGTTAGCCTCACAAATTCAGTTAAAGTCCCCTATAACTGCTCGACAAATGTTACAACTGTTAGGCCACATGGCATCCACCGTGCATGTGGTTCCTTACGCTCGCCTTCACATGAGGGCAGCTCAGTGGACTCTGTCCACCCAATGGACCCAGGCATCAAGGTGCCTGTCAGACAAAATAGCAACCTCCAGTCGCCTCTTCTGGTCTCTCCAGTGGTGGAGGTCCACTCAAAATCTGTTTCTGGGGGTCCCCCTTTCAACAATCGCTACCCCAAGCAACCCTTACAACAGATGCTTCTCCAAAGGGTTGGGGAGCTCATCTACAAGATCTCTCCACACAGGGCATCTGGTCTCCACAAGAGACATCTCTACATATCAACCTCTTGGAGTTCAGAGCAATTCTTCTAGCTCTCAGAGTCTTCCACACCCTGCTCAGCTACAAGACAGTCCTCATCCACACGGACAACCAAGTAGCCATGTTCTACGTGAACAAGCAGGGCGGAACTGGCTCTCTGTCGCTTTGCAACGAAGCTTTGAGATTGTGGGCCTTCGCCAGAGAGCATCAAATTCATCTCGTGGCAGTGTATCTTCCAGGGGTTCAAAACTCTTGGGCAGACAGACTCAGTTGAGTTCTGCTTCCACACGAATGGTCCCTCCATGGGGACCAGATAGCCAGGTTCTTCCGAATTTGGGGAACCCCAGACATAGACCTGTTTGCAAGTCCGTGGAATGCCAAACTTCCCGGGTTCTGTTCCAGGATTCCATGTCAGGCAGTTCAGGCCAGGGATGCCTTCCTCCTTCATTGGGGGCAAGACATCCTCTATGCCTTTCCACCCATTCCCCTAATTCCCAAGACACTGTTCAAACTTCAGAGAGACAAGGGGTCTATGATCCTCATAGCACCACATTGGCCACGCCAGGTGTGGCACCCTCTACTTCTGCATCTCTCTCAAGCTCCCTCCCTGGACTTGGGATCTGCTCCAGACCTCCTGTCCCAGGAGGAGGGAACGTTGTGGCACCCAAATCCCCAGTCTCTTCATCTCAGAGCCTGGTTGCTGAAGGCCTAGACCTTCAAGATTTGCATCTTTCTCAGCAGGTGAAGGATATCCTTCATGCTTCCAGAAAGCCTTCAACTAGACGTTCCTATGCTTTTAAATGGAAAAGGTTTACCATTTGGTGTGCACAGAAGGGTATTAACCCCCTTGCAATACCTCTGAATTCTTTATTAGAATATTTGCTGCATTTATCCCATGCAGGCCTTAAAACGAATTCATTAAGAGTCCATTTGAATGCTATTGCAGCATCCCTTAAGCCTCTCAATGGACAGCCTATTTCCTCTTATCCTCTTATTGCAAGATTCATGAGAGGCCTTCTTTTAACTAAACCTCCCATTAGACCACCTCCAGTGGCATGGGACTTGAATTTGGTTCTTGGCTAGCTTATGAAGCCACCCTTTGAACCCTTAGCCACTACCTCCTTGAAATTTCTTTCCTGGAAGGTTACTTTTCTCATTGCAATCACCTCAGCTCACCGCATCAGTGAGCTGCAAGCCTTGGTGGCTAATCCTCCTCATACAAGGTCCATCATGACAAGGTAGTCCTCAGGACTAATCCACACTTTATGCCTAAAGTGGTCTCACCTTTTCATCTGAACCAGGAGGTGTATTTACCTTTTTTCCAGGACCTCATGCATCAAGTGCAGAGAGGAATCTCCATACCCTGGATTGTAAGAGAGCGCTCGCTTTTTACTTACAAAGGACACAGCAACATAGAAAGTCCTCTCAACTCTTTGTTGCTTTTGATCCCTCTCATTTGGGACTTCCAGTCTCTAAGAGAACCCTGTCCAATTGGATTGCTCAGTGTATTTCTTTCGTCTAGCAGAGTAAGAACCTTTCTTTGGAGGGCCATGTCACAGCTCACAATGTGAGGGCCATGGCAGCCTGTAGGGCTCATCTGAACTCTGTGTCCATCGACCAAATCTGTCGAGCGGCCACCTGGGCCTCGGTTCATACCTTTACAGCCCATTACTGCTTGGACAAGGACTCCTGCCGGGATGCCTTGTTTGGTCAGGCTGTTCTCAAACACCTGTTCCATACCTAATCAACTCCTACCCCCCATCCCTGGTTGGATGCCCGAGATCCATGGGGGCAGGTAGAGCCCTTCTCAGGGACTCACAACCTTGGAGATCTCCCTGGCATCTCTAGCTGGGGAGTCCCCATATGTGAAGGCTCATTCCTGCTTGTTCCTGGAGATAGCACAGTTACTTACCTGTAACAGGTGATCTCTGGGAACAGCAGGAATAAGTCTTCACAACCCACCCACCTCCCCTTGGAGTTGTATCTCTCTATCTATCTTTCCTTTCCTCTCTCTCTCTTTGTCTCAGCTTAAAACTCGAACTGGAGAGAGGCGGTTGGGAAAGGCGGGAAGGCAGCGCGCAGGCGCTGTGGGATGCTCCCAAAAGCTGTCTTTCTGGACGCTGGGGAGCGTTCCCGCCCAGGCTCCGTCGGTACCGACGATACCCATATGTGAAGACTCATTCCTGCTGTTCCCAGAGATCACCTGTTACAGGTAAGTAACTGTGCTTTATAGTGGGAGATCATTTTGCATCCAGAGATCACCAGATGGTGTGGTTCAGTATTAGGACTAGGGCTGATAGAATCTATTCAAAAGCTAGGGTCTTAGACTTTAGGAAAACTAACTTTGCCAAAATGAGCCAATACCTCAGGGAGTCGTTAGCAGGATGGGAACAGCTGGGGGATGTAGAAAAACTGCGGGCAAAACTGAAAGGGGATATTTTAAGGGCAACCAACCTTTTTGTTAAAATAGTAAATAAAGGTAAAAGGAAAAGGAGACCGCTATGGAAAGAAGTAGCTGAAAAGGTGAAGAAAAAGAGGGAGGCCTTCATGAAATACAATTGATCACAGAGAGAGGAAGACAGGCATCTATATGCGGAAAAACTTAGAGAAGCTAGCAAAGTAGTCAGGAAAGCAAAGATTCAAAAAGAGGAGGAAATAAACAATGCAATAAAATGGGGGGATAAGACATTTTTCAGATACGTTAGTGAGACGAGGAAAGGCAAAAGTGGTATTGTCAGATTCAAGGGTTAAGGGGAGGAATATTTGGAAGCTGATGAGGATAAAGCGGAATTACTTAACAAATATTTCTGTTCTATGTTCCCAGATGAAGAACCAGGAACAGGACCTCAGAAAACACCCACAAACAGGAACAGAAGCGAGGGGCATCTTGAAGAATTTTCAATAGACTGTCCGTGAGAAACTAGCTAAACCTAAAGAAGACAAAGCGATGGGACCGGATGGGATACACCCTAGAATACTGAGGGAACTTGGGGACGTTCTAGCAGTTCCACTGACTGACCTTTTCAATGCCTCGTTGGAGTCGGGAGTGGTGCCAAAGGACTGGAGAGAGGCTCATGTGGTCCCTTTACACAAAAGTGGAAGTAAAGATGTGGTTAAAAACTACTGGCCGGTTAGTTTAACTTCAGTGGTAAGTAAATTATTGGAAACGCTGCTGAAAGAGAAAATAGTGAGGGTTATGGAGTCCAGCCAATTACAGGAGCCAAGGCAGCATGGATTCCCCAGAGGCAGGTCTTGTCAGACAAAACTAATTGATTTCTTTGACTGGGTGACCAGGGAGTTGGACCGAGGGAGAGCCCTAGATGTGGTGTATTTAGATTTCATTAAAGCCTTTGACACTGTTCCTCACAGGCGATTTATAAACAAACCAAGCACCCTAGGGATGGACCCTAAAGTTATTGCTTGGGTTAGAAATTGGTTGAGTGGGAGGCGACAAAGGGTACAGGTAAATGAGCTCACTCTGAGAAGGAAGTTACCAGTGGTGTGCCCCAGGGATCTGTCCCCGGTCCGATTCTTTTTAACATCATTGTTAGTGATATCGCGGAAGGGCTGTCGAGTAAGGTTTGCCTCTTTGCGGATGATACCAAAATCTGCAATAGAGTAGACACCCAGGAAGGTGTAGATAACATGAGGAGGGATCTAGCTAAGCTTGAAGAATGGTCTAGAATTTGGCAGCTGGGATTTAATGTTAAAAAATGCAAGGTCATGCATTTGGGCTGCAGCAATCCAAGAGAGCAATATAGCATAAGGGGTGAAGTACTTTTGTCCACTAAAGAAGAGCGGGACCTCGCTGTGGTTGTGTCTGATGATCTTAAAGTAACTAAAGAGTTAGAAAAGGCGACACCAAAAGCTAGAAACATCCTGCAAGAGAATGCCCCAGAGCAGATGGGCTGCTGAATGCCACCATAGAAGACTGCATCACGTAGCGTAAGGGGGGAGAGGTGACAGTCATAGACCACAGAAACCACGGACAGCAGGACGGACAAGAGTGTTGAAGGCTCCGCATGTGGGCTCTGGTCCATGGGATAAACAATGGTGGCCACCATGGACCTTAGGGTCTAAAGATAGTCACACACACGCGCGCTCGCAGCTCTGTAGAAGAAGGAGTTGAAGGTGTGCAGAGTGCTTCTGAAAATGTTCTTGCATCAGGGATACTTTGCTCAGTCAGTTATCGACTGCTGCTCCCAGAAACTCTACAGTTTGGGGTGGCCAGAGGCAACCCTTGGAATAATTGACCACTCAGCCGAGGCTCTCCGAGAAGGTGACCAGCGAGGAGACCGTCTGACTGGCTTCCGACATGGAACTTGTGTGAATGAGCCAGTCATCCAAGTATGGGAGGACTTGAATGTGCTGTCTGCGCAAGGCTTCCACGGCCACCATAATGACTTTGCAGTCATCAGGCCAAATGGCAGAACGCAAAACTGAAAATGCTGCCCGAGCGTGGCAAAGCACAGAAAACGTCGGTGATCCTCCCGGAAAAGAATATGTAAATATGCTTCCGCGAGGCTGGACGAGGCAAGGAATTATACCATAAGGGCTGCTTGAATTATTGGACATATCATTTTCATGTGAAAAACCGGTACATGAAGGGCCCAGTGGACCTCCTTGAGACCCAGACTCTGCTGAAAGGACCCCTCCTTATTATATACCACAAAGTAAATGAAATAACGAGCAGAATCCCTCTTTGCGAGTTGGACCTGTCGAATGGCTCAAAAACTGCAGACATTGGAGGGTGGATTGTATGACTGCCCTCTTTCGGGACGCTCCACTGGGCGAAACTAGGAAGGCTTCTTGGATGGGAGAGCATAGCCTTGGCTGACGATGTTGAGGACCCATTGATCGAAGGCCATGTGGGCTTACAGCTGGGAAAAGGCATCCGCCCTCCTCGTATTGGTGGCAATGTAGGCATCCCGTCCTTTCCTGACTCCCCAAAGGACTGTGACCTTTGACCGGCATGAGGTCACAGCAAAGGCCTTTCCACGGCATGTAAAGGACTGCGGCTTGCCTTCCAATAGCCGCTGTGGCTTGACTTCCCCCAGGTCCTTGACGAGCTTGTCAAGGTCTTCACCAAGGAGCCACTTGCCTTGGAAGGGGAGCTTAGAGAGGCGCGCCTTAAAGGCTGGATCAGCCGACCATTGACAAAGCTAGAGCAATGTAGGCGGGCATAGGCCACCAGACATCTACAAACTGATGCCTGAGTAGAGTTTCCTATCCTAATGATCTGAAAGGGCCACACGCCCTTCAACCAGAATAGCGATGTGCTTAGTGACGGCAGTCACCAGAACAGCCATCTTCAGATATGCAAAGCACCTGTCCAGATCCGCTGGAGACTTAAGATAGCAGTGTCCCTAAGGTAATGCTGTCCCAGATGGCGAGCCGTATGCATCAGGCGAATTGCACTTCTGAGATACCATCTGCTAGGGCTCTGGTGGGAAAGGGAAGACCCTGGCGGGCTTTTGACTGCCCCGCAGGAGAGCCCTGGCGGGAAAAAGAAGGCCCTGGAGGGCTTTGGAATGCCCCGCAGGAGAGCTCCAGTGGGAAAAGGCTTTTGAATGCCCTGCAGGATCAGATCGGCCTGAGAGAGCGCCTGAGGCTGACTATGCTCTAGAGGATCGGTGCGGTGTAAGCCGTCCACTACTCGAACCATCAGAGCAGGGAGTTCATCCTTGTGGAACAGGTAGATATCCTGTGTGCTGTCTTGCTCGTCAGCTCACCATCCTCCCAGTCAGAGGTACCCAGGCTATCCTCGGTTGACAAGGCTTCATCTGGGAAATCAGGTGCACAGGCAGCCACAGCCCAAGAAAAGTTCCTTGAGAGGATGCCCTGTGTTCCTAAGAACTCGCTCCTTCCGAGAACGCTTCCGGGACCCCAACGTAGAGTCTAACAAGGTTCTGTGGATTGAACAGGCCTCCAAGCCAGAGATGACAGGGTCCACGTGCCAAGGTTCCAAGCTTAAGGAGCACTAGAAATAGTTTTGAATCTTGGTTCTGAGAAGACTGAGAGAGGTTTTGAGGCAGCAGCGTCTGAGCCGGAGGATCAGCAGGCTGAGAGAGGAGTGACCCTGGAGACCACTGGGGGTGACAGAGCAGCGGGACCCCCCCATCGCTGCCTACTGACTGTGCGAGAAGACTCCCCCGAGTAAGTGAAGACTCAACTGGGTAAGCGGAACAGGCCAAGCACCCCCTGTGATGTAAGTATTTCCGCTTGTAGCTGTGGACAGTACACTTCTGAAGGAGGAGGGCACTGTATATAAAACGTTCCCCTGAAATAATGTTACACAAAAGAAAATGCTACGGCTCTCGCAGGCTGCACAGTTAACTTTCACGCTCCAAACCAGCCACCGTGGCTGAGAATGCTGCGCGGCTCTGACATTTAAAACGGACGCTGCACCCTCCATGGCTGAGGAAATGGCTGCCGCGCACGCCGGATCAGTCCGAACAAAAAGGCAGGAAGCAGAGAAACGAAACATAGCGGTGCGGAAAGCAGGGCAGTGCAGCCACAGCAGTCTCGAAGTAAAGAAAAAAAACAGTGTCTGCGATAGTGGCAGCGCGACCCAGCACTCAAAACGGAGGGGGGGGGGGATTCAAACTCCCTGTGTCCTTCTGGAGAAGCAGGAGAGCCAAGGCAGCAGCAGTATTGCAAGAGACTGACTCAGAGCACTTAGCAAACATAAAAAGGCTTCCCTGCTGCCAGCCGGCTGGAACCCCTGCTGTACAAGCACCCGGAGCCTCCGTATCCCAGAAGGTAAAGAAGAGCGGCAGACCCCGGGGGGGAGGTCTTACTCACTGTGCCCCATGCAATCGCAGGAGTAGTAGAGCAGGGGAGCCAAGGCAGATGCTGTAAGAAGGCCGACCAAAAACTGCTGCTGTAGCTAAGCTCTATAAGAGCAATGAAGGCTCCCACTGCTGCCGGCCTACCAGGTCCTCGTGATCAAGATGCGGCCTTCCCCTCGCATAATGGGAGCTCGACTAGTCCTCTTGACCAGGAGCTCAACCAGATCCCCAAGGCGATGAGCTGGGAAATTGCAGAGGTGCACCTCCTGTGCGCCCTGAAAACAAAATTATAAAAACAAGAGTCACAATGAAAGTAAAAGCTGTTCTCTTGTGCCTCCACAGCTAGTATGATTATCTTTGCAGTTTTCCGGGTCACGTTGCATCTTAGTAGCTGTAACCAAAGTTTCAGTCGCCATGCTGTGGCTTTCTTCAAGGTGAAGTTTTTATGCAGTAAATGTCTGTTCTTTTATATAGTAGTCCTCAAACCAGATTGGTGGGATTGAGGTGAGAAATTTGAATTTTGGCGGGAAAGGTCATTGGAGACCTCTCTTTTTCCCATAAATTGGAAGTTTCTCTGAGTTTAAAGATGTTCTCCCCATAGAAAAATATGTAATTTATGATGTTAGGGAACATTTATAAAGGAATGCCTTTATAGAAATTCATGGCGTTACTGTACTTTGAGTATTATGTGAAGTTCTGGTTGCCCAATCTAAAAAAGGATGTAGCGGAACTAGAAAATGTTTAGAGAAGGGTGACAAAAAAGATAAAGGGGATTGAATAGTTCCCTTATGAAGAAAGACTGAACAGGTCAGGGCTCCTCAACTTAGAGAAAAGACAACTGAGAGGGGTTATGATAGAAGTTTTATAAAATCATGAGTGGGGTGGAACAGTGTATTGACTCATTTGGATATTAAATTCAAAAGCAAACAGCCACATGTGCATGGTATTTAATAAGCTATTTAATATGACAACCCAACAGTTGATATGACAATAGAACAATGCATCACCAACTCTGCAGCCCCTTTATCATCCGCTGGGAGAGCCACAGCAAAGTCTGGAGAAACGTCTGGGACCCCTCATGTGCTGGCCAGGCAGACATCAGCTCTCTGCCTGTCCTGGATTTTTTAGCTCTTTTTATAGGCTGTAACAAATGTGTCACAGCTGGACAGCATGATTCCTCACGTGAGATTTTCCCTACAAATATTCTCCATGCAATACACCTTTGATAAACAGTAATTTCTGACCAGTCCTTTTCCAGCCTTTATTTGTTCTCTGAGTTAAACAATTCTGGTCAGTCATTCCTACACCTTTGGTCTCCGGGCTAGTAAACAATTTGGGTACAGCTGGCTCAGCGTGATTTCTCACATACAGGATGGTTGAAAAGTTCAGTATTCCTTGCTGATTCTAAGAAATCTTGAATTTTTATTACAAACAGTTAAATAGGAAATGGTTGTTTAGCCCCCCTCCCTTCTTTTTCCTTCTTTCTTCTTTCTTTTTTTTTTCAGAACATCCCCCTTTGGGCTATAGTTTATGTATTCCTCTGGGCTCTGGTTGCCCTGAGAGGTAATTGCCTCAAGTGAGTAAGCCCTCTCCATAGCTTTACCAATATATGTCTGCCTTCTTACTTCTATGGTGTTTCTTTCCCATGCATTCAGATCTTTATGAAAGTTTGTTTCTGGCTATAATTTCAATTATGACGGTTTAGGTCTTATTGTATATGTTAAATGATTTAGTATAGTCTTATATGATCCTGTAATGGATCCTTCACAATTTTTATGTTTAGTCATTAATTTAACACTTGTTTTATTTATTTTAACATTGATATTTGATTTTATATGTTCATATATATCTATGGTTTTGTTTCTATTTATTTATTTATTTATTTAACAGCTTTTATATACCGCACTTTTGACATCAGCGCGGTTTACATTTCAACAAATTTTGTACTTAAACATAAAACAAATGTTAAGTTTACAGAGAACAGGGAATAAAAACATGGATAACAGGGATAAACAACTAACAGATATATTCAATTATTTACAATAGATTCTTAAATGCTCTAGCTCTAAAGGTAGGGTTTGTGATAAATGGTCTATATCAAGTGATAAGATTTCGGGAGCTTATTTGACTAGCCATGATCGATGGTCTGTGTGGGTGGGGAGTCAGTGTATTGTGAAAAGTGTTGTAGAAAGAGATGTGTTTTCAGGGATTTTCTGAACTGGGATAGGTCTTTTTGTGATCTAATACTAGGTGGTAGAGTGTTCCAACATTTAGGGGCGAAGGAAGAGAATGATCTTAAAGTGGTTGTTTGAGTGAGTTTTTTGCTGTCTTTTGGGACTGTTAGCATGTTCTCTGTTACAGAACGTCTAGATCTGGTGTTCTGTGTGTGTTGGAGGAGATCAGATAAGGAGGATGATGAGATATGGTGGAATGCTTTGAAGGTCAGAATGAGAGCTTTGTATAAAATCCTGCATGCTAGTGGGAGCCAGTGGAGGTCAAACAGGATGGGAGTAATATGTTGGTTCTTTGGGGATCCATGAAGAACTCTGGCCGCTGTATTCATGGCCAATTGAAGGGGGTTTAGAGTACTCTTGGGTAGGCCATGAAGAACGATATTTGCATAGTCAAAATGAGGAATGACTAATGCCTGGAAGGTGACAGGGGTTAAAGATCCCAGTACCCCTGAAGAAGGTTCCTACCAGCCGAAACATGGCTTGGGTAAGGAGGGACTTTTTGATGACTTAATAAAGACTAATTGTGATTCATCCACAGTATGATTCATCGCCATGCTCCTTTGTACTGTGTGCTGTATTCTGCAGGGTTTGGAGCCTTTTCTTTTATGGACTGGTGGTCTAACATTAGCCTCATTAAAACTTACCGCCTTCCTTATGGACCCACTACCCCTCCTGGCTTATTAAAGATCCTGCCTTGGATCTCTCTAAAATCATCTGTTCTATAGTTGATACTTCCCTTTCCTCTGGTGAAATACCTGCCTTCTAGAAACATGTCACTGTCACCCCTAAACTCAAGCATTCTAGTCTTGACCTCTTTACCTGCCTCCTGTAACTATGTCACTGTCACCCCTTAACTCAAGCATTTTTCTCTTAACATCTTTAAGTTTCATCAAGTCAGTGCTGACTCCTGGCGACCCAAAAACCCTGGGTTTTCTTGGCAAGGTATGACAGGAAGTAGATTGCCAGGCCTTTTCTTCCAAGGCAATGATGGATAAAGTGACTTGCTCAAGATCACAAGGGGTGCTTGACCTCTTAGATCCCATTAGTTACAGACCTATATCCAACCTACTGTTTTTGCCTGAAATAACAAAAAAAATTGTTCTCACTCAGCTGATGCAGTACATTGAAGCTCTAAATGCACTTCACAGTATTAAAGGCACTGTCTTGAAATGATTCACCTATTTTCTTAGTGACCGTGGTTTCTCTGTTCTAATCCCTTCTTTCACATCCTTAACTTACCCTTTATACTATGGAGTCACTCTGGATTCTTTTTTCTCTCCCCTCCCCCTTTTCCAACCTCTTTCTCAGCCCTTTAGTTAATCCAATCTTTAGGCATGAATGCCTACTAAAATGCTAATGACATTTAGTCTTCCCGGCCAGTATCTACTCTCCTAACCTCTCTCTTCTTATCAGTTGCCTCGAGGCTATTGCCCTGTGGATTATCTGTCATAAATGCAAGCTCTAAATCTTATGCCATGTGGATCATAGACCATAATGTCCATCCATCTATACATCTTCATGGCACAGCCCTCACTGATTCCATTAAAGCTCTAGGTTGTCATGTTGACCTTGCCCTTTCTTTCATTACTCAGATCTCCTCAGTGGTAAAGTCTTGTTTCATTTTTCTCTGTCAACTTTGCTCAATGAAATCATATTGTTCCCAAAACTCCCTCATAGCAACAGCTCATGTACTTAGGTTCTCTAATCTCATCATCTCAACTATGGCAATGTAGCATACTCTGGGATCCCAGTTCACTCCCTTAAGCAACTTAAAAATGTTCAAAAAACTATCTTGAAACTCATTCACATCTCCCTGAAGTATAATGGTCTCGCTTATGTTTGCTTATTTAGAACTTCATATACCGCTTTTCTGTGTAAAGGCAAAACAGTTTACAAGTACAACTACAAAATAACAGAAGCAAAAAGAAAGGAATGTAATAAATTAACAGGCAAGTGGAAACGAGATAAAAATATTAAGAAATTTTTCAGCAGAAGGCAGCGGGAGAGAGAAATTAGTTTGTGTTCCAGGCAACCTAGATTCCAAAAGCCTGGGAAAAAGAGAGATGTTTTAAATTGGGCCTTAAAGGAGGCAAAGGAGTTTCAGGAGAAAGGGACCGAGGCAGGGAATTCCATAGCATGGGTACGTAAAAATAGAATGCCTCTACATTCTCACTGATTACTTGTCACTTACCAGATCAAATTCAAGACTCTCCTCATAACTCATAAAGCCTTCTATACTGGCCTTCCTCATTGGCCCATCTCACCCTCTCCACTATTTGTCCCACCCACTCTGACACACACCATCCTTTACCTTCTGTCAGTCCTCTGTGTCTAACGTGCCTCTACTCATCAATCCTACTTTTTCACCCCTTCCCCAATGAAATTCCTTCCCAGTCCACTTTCATTCAGAATTCAAGTACAATAAATTCAAGACTGACCTTAAGACCCACTTTTTCATCCAGGCATTCGGATATTGTCTCAGGAGTTCATAATCTCTTCAGCCTACCTTCTCCCTCTCTTTCCTAGCTCAACCCCTGTTCATGTCCCCCCAGTCCATCTTACTACGATGTCCCAGCTGCCTATAGAACCTCTTCTGACCCCCTTTAATGTAAATGTTATTGTACACTGCTTTGACAAGTACTAAAAAGCGGTATAAAAAGTAATCAGAAACAAATAATAAAAAATAATTTAACATAGCAGGGTTTAAAGCACTTTTGACCAAGTTCCAAAAGAAAAAAATAAAATATTACTAGTCAGATCAACTTGGGAGAGTCATTGCTGATCTCTGAAAATGAACTATAAAAAATATATCCATTTATTGGGATCTTCTGGGTATTTATAAACCAAATCAATATGACATATTCAACTGCCATCGAAATATAAAAAAGAGGAGGTGGCACATTGATACTCACCAAAAAGGAACTACAATTCACTCTAACAAACTTAAATAATATAGACGGAATGGACATTGTCAATATAGAGAATAAAACCCTTGCACTCACCCTCATATACAGACCCCCAACATCCGATCAAAAAAACCTCACCCCTATCCTTGAACTCGCATGCACAGCATCCCAAAGCAAACCACTCATACTCCTTGGTGACCTGAACCTTCCATCGCTGAACCACTCACAATCAGATAACTTCATTGATGCTATGACACAAATGGGTTACACACAGATAATACATACCCCCACACACAAAAAAGGTAACATACTTGACCTAATATTCCTCCTATCTACGCTTTACAGTCACCGGCTACATACCACCCCAACTATAACCGAAGTACCTTGGTCCGACCACCACCTCATCACAATCCACTTACCAGCACAAGCTCCAAAAACAACCACAAGTGCAACTCCACATACCTCACGCTTCGCACGCTTTGACAAAAGCACATTCCTCGACAAAGTATTGCCCAAACTCAACACTAACTCAACAGACATCAATTCAACTATAACACATTGGAACCTTACCATTCAAAATGCAGCTGTTCCCACACAAGCCTTACATAAACAAATAAAAAAGACGGAAAAATGGTTCACGAAAGAGCTAACAAAACTAAAAAAGCAACTGAGGAAACAAGAAAAGAGATGGAGAAAAACAAAATCAGATGAAAACAAATCCCAATACATGCTCTTACTTACTGGATATAAAAATGCAATCAACAAATCAAAAAGAGACTACCATTCTAAAGTAATAAACTCAGCCATCAACCGCCCTAGAGAGTTATTCGCGATTGTAAAAACACTAACCAAAACGAATAACACTGAGCCTAAACAACAAGCAATAAGTGTACAAACACTAGCAACACATTTTGCAGAAAAACTAAAAAGCAATACCACTACCCCGACATCACTACTAACAAGTACCAAAACCATTAACGAATGGACAAGTTTTCATTTGACCGATCAAAAACTCCTCCTTAAGATCATAACAATGATCAACACCACATCCTCCCCACTCGATCCATGCCCTGTGTCTTGGATTAAGTGTGCAAAGGATGAACTGGCTGAATATTTACTACACATAGTCAACCAATCCCTTTCACAAGGCACCATGCCTGATGCCTTAAAGCTCACAACACTCCGACCAATAATAAAGAATAGTAAGCTTGACTCAAAAGACCCGAACTCATACAGACCAATAGCCAGCCAAAATAGAGAAAACAATTCAACTACAGTTACAGGAACACATTGATGAACACAAACCACTTGACTCACACCAATTTGGATTCCGCCCCTTCCACGGAGTAGAAACTCTCTTAATCACCCTAATGGACTTCCTCATCCGTGGTACAGATGACAACAACCAAGGCTTCCTACTCCTCTTCTTAGATATTTCAGCCGCCTTCGACAACATCAACCACCTTACACTAATCAACAGACTAGAGAACTTAGGAATAGGCGGGACTGTCCTTAAATGGTTCAAGTCCTACATCACACATAGACTAATACGCGTCCAAATTGACCAACAAGCATCAGAAACATTCCCCCAGGGACAGGGAATACCCCAAGGAGCGGCCCTTTCAGCCCTCCTATTTAACCTGTACCTGCAACCTATAACAAACATATTTTAAAAACACAGGATTAAGCATTTTATATACGCTGATGACATCATGCTTGCTATCCCCATAAACACTAAAAACCCCACTTATGACACACTATCCGAATGCATGGCAGAGACGTCCTCCTGGATGGAATCAAATTACCTTAGCATCAACCTCAGAAAAACGGAAGCAATGTTCGTAACAAGGTCATCTATGACTGAGAACACTTACCCGGAAACAATTACAATCAACAAAACTACCATACCTGTTAGAAAACAGGTAAAATACTTAGGTGTAATAATCGACCACACACTCACTATGCTACCACACATAAAACAAACAGTGAAAACCATTTTCTATAAACTTAAAACTATTCAACACCTAAGGCCATTCCTCGAAACACAAGACTTTAGATCTGTAGTAAGCACACTGATCACCCCACACTTCGACTATTGCAATAGTCTCCTAACAGGCCTTTCTCAAAAAAGCACATACCTTCTACAAAGAGCTCAGAACATCTGTGCAAAAGTAATTGCTAAAGCCCACCTAGCAGATCACGTAACCCCAATACTACGGGAACTACACTGGCTCCCTATAAACAGCCGTATTAGATACAAAATTGTCCTAACAACCTTTAAACTCATAAATGACTTAGCCCCCTCACACCTATCTACACTACTGCACTCTCCAACCACAACTAGATCCCACAGACAAAATGCAGCCCACTCCCTCATCACACCAAAAGCTATCCGGAAGACTAAGAAAACCACCAGCTCCAGAGCATTCACATTCGCTGCTCCAATGCTCTGGAACGACCTCCCAATAGACATTCGAATCATAAAAGACCTCTCCCAATTCAGGAAAGAATTAAAAACCTACCTATTCACAGAGCACTTTGAAATCCCCTACTCCCCCAAAACATGCTACACAACAAACATGGACACACATACACAAACCCCCTAACCCCCGTTAACTAACTCCCTGTCTGCCCCCTCCCCCTCCACCCTCATTTACGACATAAAAGGAAATTATGCATAAAAGGAAATAAATTCCAACTCCTACACTTGTCCTACTCACCACACACAGCCACTGTAAATATTTATTGTAAATAGTTTGACGATTGTTCTACTTTAATACCTTACAAAGTTAAATTTTATTGTTCAATGTAAATAGTTGAATTCTACTGTTCAATGTAAATGTATACAGATGTGTACAATACTGTTAAACTGTTACATGTAAACTGCCCTTGATCTCTGGAAGGGGCGGTATAGAAGAAAATAGTTAAATAAATAAATAAATAAATATCCACTGTTGGAGATAGGATACCTTGGTTTGACTCAGCATGGCAGATCTTTGTATATTTGACACTGCTGAAGTTTAACGGATATGGAGAAGCCTCTCCTTTGAGAGGGAGGCAATATGGGCTGTGGAGGGAGGTAAAAAGCGCTGGGTTTAGAGGGGGAAAGGGCACTTTCTCATGAATCAGTGTTTAGTCACAGCTTTAGTGGGTTGGCCTTGACTGGTCAATGAATAATATGGATAGAGGTCTTGAGATAATGGATGGTTTGATGTATCCATCAGTTGATGAATTTGATTTACTGATTGTCTTCATTTGTTTGGGCAGCGTCTAACAGAAGGCCGGGTCCCTGTCTTCAGCCATGAAGTGGTGCCAGACCACCTAAGAACGAAGCCAGATCCCGAAGTGGAGGAGCAGGAGAAGCAACTAAGTACAGATGCAGCTCATATCGGCCCAGATTTAGCTCAGGTATGACAGATATCACAGGCCAATAAAATGTGGCAGAATTATAAATTCAAAAAGAACAAAAGTGATTATTTTAATCATATATAGCACGTCTATCTAAACAGTATTTAATGGGGTACAACATTCATTCAAAACATAGCTAAAATATAAATATAGCTTGTGGTAGATAAATGTGACAGAGAATTTCATAGAACACATAGGGAATTATTCAGTCAAATGGCGGGAAACTTTAAAAGCAGCTTTTCAAGTACAGAAAGTGCTATAAAATCAAAAATATTGCCCATCTTGAAAATAGAAATGTAATGTAGTTCACTGACACTGTTCTTTGCTGGAGGATGTGATAAAACATGACTGTGCTTTAAAGGTTTGGACAAGTTCCTACAGGAGAAGTCATAAAGCGTAGTTACTCACCTGTAATAGGTGATCTCCGGGAACAGCAAGAATTTAATCTTCACAAATGGGTGATGTTGGTACCGACGCAGCCCACGCGGGAACACTCCCCCAGTGTCCAATAGGAAAGCTTTTGGGAGCATCCCACTGCGCCTGCGTTGCTGCCTTCCCAACTCTCCCTCCTCAGTTGGGTTTGTAGCTGAGAGAAAAGGAGAGAAGAAACCTACAACTCCTAGGGGAGGAGGGTGGGTTGTGAAGATTAAATTCCTGCTGTTCCCGGAGATCACTTGTTACAGGTGAGTAACTACGCTATCTCCAGGAACAAGCAGGAATGTAGTCTTCACATATAAGACTCCCTAGCTCCCAGATGCCAGAGGGAATGACCTCAGAACTGGTAGATTTGCCTCAGGGCAGAGTTAAAAAGGTCATGGTTCTCCATGAATGTCTGGTATCATTCTGGGATGGAGGATAAAAGTTGCCCTAAAGTCTGAAAGACGTGCTGGAGAACAACTTGACCAAACATGGCATCCCAGCGGGAGTCCTTGTCTAGACAGTAATGAGCAGCAAAGATATGGACCCAAGACCAAGTTGCTGCTTTGCAGGTTTCGTCAATGGCTACAGAGCGTAGATTCATCATTGAGGTAGCCATGGCACAAAAGTTATGAGCAGTGACATGACTTCAAGGGATAGTCCTGCTTTGTCATAAGCAAATGGAAATGCAATCTGCTGTCCATTTAGAAAGAGTACGTTTGACTACTGGCAATCCCAAGTGACTGGGATCAAAGGAGGGGAATAGCTGAGAGCTTTTACGGTGTTCAGCTGTCCTTTGATGATAGAATTCCAAGGCACATTTGCAATCAAGGGCATGGAGGGTTGCTTCTGCCCTAGATGAATGTGGTCTAGGAAAAAGACAGGAAGGTAGACTGACTGATTCAAATGAAAAGGAGACACCACCTTTGGCATAAAATGGGGGTGAGTCTTTAGGACAACCTTGTCATGGTGGAACCATGTGTAAAGTGGGTCTGCCATCAAAGCCTGTAGCTCCCTGATGTGTCTAGCTGAAGGAGATGGTGAGAGACTGCAATGGCACTCAGGTGAACTCTTAGCGAGTTGATCTTGAGACCGGAAGAGGATAGATGAGGAGATACTGGAGGAGTGCCTCCACTGGAACTAAGAAGAGATTAAGGTCCTTCTGGGAACACCAGACGGAAAATCTACACCACTTGAAAGCATAAGAACGTCTGGTGGATGGCTTTCTAGAGGCTAAGAGAAACTCTTTTACTTCCTGAGTTAGGTTAAGATCCTGTACTACTATGCTTTCAGCAGTCATGCCGTGAGGTGGAGAGACTGCGGATTGGGATGGAGCAGCGTCCCCTCCTCTTGAGAGAGGAGATCTGGAGCAGATCTGAGATCTAGGAGTTGAGTCTGAGACGGATGTAGTAGGAGAGGAAACCACGGTTGACGTGACCATTGTAGAGTTACGAGTATCATGAGGCCCCTGTCTGCCTGGAGCTTGAAAAGCATCTTGGGAATCAGCGGAATGGGAGGAAAAGCATCCAGGATCTCTCTACCCCAGTGGAGGTGAAAAGCATCCACCTCCTGGTTGGCCGACATGGGAGTCATGGTGCAGAAGTGGGGAAGTTTGACATTCTGCAGAGTGGCAAACGGGTCTATCTCTGGAGTCTCCCAGGTCTGAAAAATTAAGGATGCCGTCTCCATGTGGAGAGACCATTCGTGGGGAAAGAGGATCCGACTCAATCTGTCTGCTAAGAAATTTTGCTCTGCTGGGAGAAATACCACTTGTAGGCATATCTGATGAGTAATGGCAAAGGACCAGAGATAGAGAGCCTTTCTGCAGAGGGGCAAAGATCCTGTTCCCCCTTATTTGTTCACATAGAACATGGCTACTTGATTGTCCGTTTGGCCCAGGCCCCTCTGGGAACTTAGATGTCCCTAAAAAACTTTGAGGGCGTTGTAGATTGCCCGAAGTTCCAGTAAATTTATCTGGAGCTTGGACGACTCCTCCGTCCAGAGGCCCTGAGTGGAGAGGGACCCTGTTTGGAGGCATCTGTTGTCAGGGTACATTGATGTGGAGGCATTTGAAACGGTGACCCGATGAGATTCTCTGGGAAACATCACCATAGAAGAGATGTGGCCAGAGGAGCAGACACTGATATTTTGTCTGAGAGACAGCCTGAGGCTTCTTTCCACAGGGAAGTCAAAGCCCATTGGGTTGTGCGCATATGCAGGCATGCATGTGGTACTACATGTACTGTTGAGGCCATATGACCTAGAAGCTGTAGCATTTCTCAGGCAGTGAGATGATCTCTGATACGGGCCTGAGATGCCAGCTGAATGAGATGAGAACAGCGGGGCTGAGTTAGAAACGCCCTTGACTGTTGAGTATTTCCAAGTCATACTGCTAGACCAGTCCAGACAAACGGGTTATGCACCCCTGCCAGCAGATCTTGGAGACAGAGAATTCCACCAGAGCTCTGATTGGGTGGAGTCTGGTGATATACAGCTACCCCTAGGGGGTCCCTGTCAGTATTTCTCTGTCTCCAGCAGATCTGGATGCTTTTTTGTTTTACTCCTTCAAAATTCATCTGCTTTACATTCTGGGATTTCCTTTGATTCCTTCTGCCCCCTGTTGTTGCCAGATTAATTTCTAGGCACCAGGGAGAGGTTTTCCAGCTGATCCCCTGTTCACAGTGGTGATCGCTGATGAGAAGGCTCCCCAGCACTAGTCCTGTGAGCTAGTTCGCTGGATGATACCCTCCTAAAATCTAGTCCCTGGGGCTAATTTTAGTGGTGAGGCAACTGACTGAGGTTTGTGCAGCGCTTTGTGGCTTCCCTGCGCCATCGGTATTGTGAGTACAGCTTCTGTCTCTCTCCTCTCAGTGCCTGACAGCTTCCTGGCAGCCCGATTTTTGTTGGTGCCGTTTTTGTTGAATTTCAGTGATTTTCTGGTGTGGACAGTGTCCCCCTGCCCTCCCTCACTCTTTTCTGGGGTTATTTGAATTTTTGGGGGTTTAATTTCTTCTTTTTTACTCCTTTTATTTTGCCGGCGGCCATTTTGAATCACTGAAAACCTCCGTTTTTTGGCGGGAAGCCAGCTTGCTCTCCTCTGCATATATTCTTCATGGCAGCTTTCCTACTGCTTGTTTTTTCCACAGATTCCTAGCTGGATGCTGGGAGTGTTGTTGTCTTTCCTGTGGTGTTAAAAAAACTATATATAAATAAATAAATAAAAGGAGATTTTTCCTAAGACAGGGACAACAGTTTTCAGCAGAGTGTGAGAGCATCTTTTTTTCCTGTCTTGTACTGAAGGGCAGGATTTATCTTTCATTATGCCTTCTTCGGGCCAACTCTGCCTGGGGTGTCAGAAAAAGCACAAAGACCTCCAGAATCACCTGTGCACTGCTTGCTTGTCTCACCCGGGCGAATCCTCGGCTGCTGTTTTGCCTTCAGACTCTTCAGTTTTTCCTCTACCTGTTGTGGATGGTCAGCTGCCTTCCCTGCTGCCTGTGGAGCCACGGGCAGCCTCTCCCGCAGCCTCTCAGATTCCACTGCTGTCCACTCCGGCAGCACTGCCATCTGAGGAACATCTCCTTTCCCTTTTTCGCCAGGCGTGGTCCCTTTGGCAAGCGGAGTCTGCGGTGACAGGGACTGCGCATCTGCCTATAGCTCCAGGGAGCACTTCTCTGCCTTCTGCAGGCATGCAGAAACAGACTGCTGCAGGACATAAAAAGTCCCGCTCCCTCAGAGCGTCTCAATTTCTTCCTGAAGAGGTTTTCAGCTGCCCTGAGGACAGAGCGTCGGAAGAGGACTCTGCGGCTTCCTCGGATCGGGAAGATGGTGAATTTTTGCCCTCAGATTCGTCCTTGCCTACCCAGGACGATTCCCAAGACATTCGGCTTTTCAGGAAGGAAGAGTTGTCTGCCCTGATTGCCCAGGTGTCCGATGCACTCCGTCTTACGACTTTGGAAGAGCCCCAGACGGCTCCGGGTCAATCCCAGGCTGATCCTATTTTGCAGGGCATTCGCAAGCCCTCCAAATCCTTCCCCTTTCCTCCGGAGTTGCAGCAGATGGTTTCCAGGGAGTGGGATTCCCCTGATGTGCCGCTGCGTAACTCTCGTCGGCTTAATCAGCTTTATGTCTAGTCTCCTGAAGCTCTAGAGCAGTGGCTGGCATACCCTAAGGTGGATGCCTTAGTCACGGGAGTGACGAAGCACACCACCATCCCGGTGGAGGGCGGAGCAGCGCTTAAAGATTCGCAGCATCGTAAGGTGGAAAATCTTCTCATGACCGCCTTTGCTTCGTCATCCCTAGCTCTCCAGGCGTCGGTGTGCGGGGACTTGACGGCGCGGGCATTGCTCTGCTGGCTTCAGAGGTTGCCGGAGGACCCGTCCCACACCCGCCTCGAGTCGGCTACGGCGTTTATCGCGGATTCCTTCTATGACTTGTTGCGCCTTTCGGCTCGCTCGCTGGCTGCCGTCACGGTGGCTAGGCGGTGGCCGTGGCTCCGCCAATGGGCGGCGGATGTGGTATCCAAGGCAAGGCTTTCTAAGTTGCCCTTTAAGGGTCGCCTTCTCTTCGGCGAGGAGCTCGATAAGCTAGTGAAAGACCTGGGGGAAGTTAAGCCTCAACGCTTGCCGGAGGACAGACCTAAGGCGTCCTATCGCCGTTCGTCACGGTCACAGAATTTCCGGCGCTATTCCCGGGCTCGGGACACCCGGAAGTTTCGCTCTTTTAAAACCTCCCAGGGGGCTGCTCCGGCCAATCGCTATGGGGCGCGGTCGCAGTCCTTTCGAGGAGCCCATAGGGGCGCGGATCCTTCCTCCTCCGCAGGGATGTTCTCCACAGCAGGGCGCTCCTCCCGCTGACGGGGCGGGAAGCCCACTTGGGACAGGTCCGCCGATAGGGGGTCGGTTGGCCTTGTTCGCGCAGGAGTGGGCACGCATCACCACCGATCATTGGGTGCTCGACAGTATTTCTCGGGGTTATTCTCTCGAGTGCGCTCGACCCATCCCAGAAACCTTCGTCGTCTCTCCAGCAGCCTCCCCCGAGAAGCGGCGTGTCATCCACGAGACCCTTCGGCACCTTCTATCCTTGAACGCCATTTGCCCTGTGCCTCCTTGCGAAAGAGGTCGAGGTCGCTACTCCATCTATTTCGTGGTGCCCAAGAAAGATGGGTCCTTCCGTCCTATCCTGGATCTCAAGGGCGTGAACCGCGACCTTCGCGTTCCTCATTTTCGCATGGAGACCCTTCGCTCGGTGATTCAAGCCGTGCGCAAGGGCGAGTTCCTGGCGCGTCTCGATTTAGCAGAGGCCTACTTTCATGTACCAATCCGGGCCGACCATCAGCGGTATCTCCGGTTCTCGGTGCTGGGTCAGCATTTTCAATTTCGCGCTATGCCCTTCAGGTTGGCGACGGCTCCGCGGACTTTTTCCAAGATCATGATTGTCGTGGCGGCGGCCTTGCGCAAGCAGGGCATACGGGTTCATCCCTATCTCGACGACTGGCTTATCCGGGCCGACTCCCGGTCCGAAGCTCGCGAGACCGTCGCTCGTGTGGTCCTCTTCTTGGAACAGCTCGGTTGGGTGATCAACCGCGCAAAAAGCAGTCTTCGACCGACTCAGGTTCTGGACTTTCTCGGAGCGCGGTTCGACACTCGTCAGGGACGCATCTTTTTAATGCAGGAGCGGGTTCAGAAGATCTCTCTTCAGCTTCACCGCTTCGTAGACCAAGCGGCACCTCGGACGTGGGACTACCTGCAACTGTTGGGGTCCATGGCAGCTACGATAGATCTAGTCCCGTGGGCGAGAGCGCACATGCGCAGCTTACAGTCGGCGCTTCTGTCTCGTTGGTCGCCGGTTTCGGAGGATTATCAGGTTCGCTTACCTCTGCCTTCGCAAGTGCGCCACGACCTTCTTTGGTGGCTTCGGGTGCGCAATCTTCTTTGGGGAGTGTCTCTAGAGTCTCCGCGCTGGCTACCGCTCACGACGGATGCCAGCCTCTCCGGTTGGGGGGCTCATTGCGGCTCCACTTCAGCGCAGGGGGTTTGGTCTCCTCGCGAAGCCCGTTGGTCCATCAATCGTCTCGAGACGCGCGTGGTGCATTTGGCTCTGATTCAGTTCCAGCCGCTTCTGCGGCGCTGTGCAGTTCGGGTGTTGTCCGACAACGCCACGACGGTGGCTTACCTCAACCGCCAGGGCGGTACGAAGTGTCCGGGAGTCTCCCAGGAACTGCGCTTGCTCCTCCCGTGGGCGGAGGAGCATCTTCTGGCTCTCTCGGCGCAACACATCGCCGGCGTGGACAATGTGAAAGCCGATTTTCTCAGCCGGCACTCCCTGGATCCCGGGGAGTGGTCCCTGCAGCCGGAAACGTTTCGTTCCATTGTTCAACTATGGGGGCTGCCGGCGATGTATCTCATGGCCACAGCGCAGAATGCCAAGGCGCCCTTGTACTTCAGCCGTTGGAGGGAAGAGGGGTCGTGCGGAATCGATGCTCTCTCTCAGCCGTGGCCGGCACACCTTCTTCTGTATGTCTTTCCTCCGTGGTCCATGATAGGCAAGATTCTCCAACGACTCCGGGAGCATCGCAGTCCAGTGACCTTGGTGGCTCCCGATTGGCCTCGCCGGCCGTGGTATGCGGATCTAGTCCGACTGTCACAAGAGTCGCCACTCCATCTCGGAGCCTTTCCCGGTCTCCTGACTCAGGGGCTGGTGGAAATGGAAGACCCGGCTCCATACTCGCTTACGGCTTGGCTATTGAACGCCGCAAGTTAGTACGCAAGGGCTATTCGCCTAGTGTGGTCGCTACTCTGCTTAAAGCGCGGAGGACGTCCACGTCCATGGCCTACGCTAGAGTCTGGCGACTTTTTCACCGTTGGTGTTCCCAGCGTAGCTTATCTCCCTGGCGTGCCGGTATCCCGGATATCTTGGCCTTTCTCCAGTCCGGAGTGGACAAAGGTTTGGCGCTAGGTTCCTTGCGAGTGCAGGTTGCTGCATTGACTTGTTTTCGTGGGCGCATAGTGGGGCGTTCGCTAGCTTCGCATGCGGACGTGTCTCGCTTCCTTCGCGGGGTTAAGTCTTTAAGGCCTCCGCTGCATCCGCCGGTGCCTACGTGGGATCTTGCTCTCGTTCTTCGGGCTCTCGTTGCTCCTCCCTTTGAGCCCCTGAAGGCCTGTTCGCTCAAAGATTTGACTCTGAAGACGGTGTTCTTAGTGGCTATTACGTCGGCACGCCGTATTTCCGAATTGCAGGCTCTCTCCTGTCGTGATCCCTATCTCTCTCAGCGGAAGGTGTGTCTCTTCGCACTGTTCCTTCTTTTTTGCCAAAGGTGCTGACGCCGTTCCATGTGAACCAGCCTCTCTTCCTACCAGCCTTTTCCAGTGCTCAGTGTGAGAGTAGTCGGTCTCCGTTACGGGCGGTGGACCTTAAGAGAGTGCTTTTCCAATACCTGAAGGTCACGAACTCGTTTCGTACGTCTGATCATCTTTTCGTCCTGTTTGCGGGACCTCGTCCGGGGCTCCACGGCCTCTAAGTCTACAATTTCTAGGTGGCTCTGAGGGGCCATTGAAGCAGCTTACATTCTTCGGGGGAAGCTGGTTCCGGTGGGGCTCCGTGCTCATTCTACTCGAGCACAAGCGGCTTCGTGGGCCGAGCGGTCTCTTGTGGCTCCGCTGGATATTTGTCGAGCGGCGACTTGGTCTTCGCTGTCCACCTTTGTACGTCACTATAGGTTGGACGTTCAGGCTCGTCAGGACGGCTGCTTTGGAGCTGCAGTACTGTCGGCGGCCTTGACCCCCCCTTGAGAGCAGGTAGCTTGGGTACTGCCCGTTTGTCTGGACTGGTCTAGCAGTATGACTTGGAAGGTGAAATTTCACTTACCGTTAATTTCCTTTCCTGGAATACTGCTAGACCAGTCCAGGACCCGCCCTGCTGTATGGTGCACTGCTGCTGGCGCTGGGCAGCCGCCGACCGCTGTCCTTTCTTTTCAGTCTGCCTCGCCATGGGCGGTCCATGAGTGCGTTGGTGCATGCTGACTTCAGTTCTGGGGAGTCCTTCGGCTCCCTTGTATATAGTTCCTTAGGACCCTCGGGGTGCGGTTAAGTTTAAGTTGCTTTTATACGTTACTGACAGGGACCCCTAGGGGTAGATGTATATCACCAGACTCCACCCAATCAGAGCTCTGGTGGAATTCTCTGTCTCCAAGATCTGCTGGGGGGGGTGCATAACCCGTTTGTCTGGACTGGTCTAGCAGTATTCCAGGAAAGGAAATTAACGGTAAGTGAAATTTCACCTTAAGAGAGCTCCTATGAACTCTATTTTATTTATTTATTTAACAGATTTTATATTTCAATCAAAGCGGTGTACATTGTAACTTAAACTTGGTAATGTACATTAAACAGGGATATTGATAACTTGGATTTTTCTGAGGCAATGGAGGGTTAAGTGACTTGCCCAAGGCCACAAGGAGTGCTATTGGGAATTGAACCCTGATCTCTGGGTTCCCAAGCCAGTGCTCTAACCACTAGGCTACTCTGTGGCAGCAGATAAGCATGCAATAAATAATACCAGGAGTCATTTCAAAGATCCAAGCCAATTTATTGTGCACAAGGCCCAGTAAGTCAAGCTTCAAAAAGGACTGAGCAATGGCGAACAGGAACAACTTCCTTATATACAAGTTTCACAGTTTGATACAGGCAGACTTTCTATTGGTCCCAACGCCCCCTGCATCTATCCAATCGGGGACCCTCCCTGGGCCTAACACCCTGTTCCCCCTTCTCAGGCTATTCTAACTAAAGCTCAGTTTCTAGACATAAATACATTCCTACTACAAGGTCATTGCTAGGCTCAGAGAATGTGAGAATGCAAAACACTGGAACATATCTATCATCAGCATATAAGCATTGAATAAGGATTAACACAAACTTATCAAAAGCAGTTTAGAGCGGTTTAAGGCAGATCCTCAGCCTTCACTGACTTTGATCTTTCGCAGCACTACTACTTCTAAGTGGGGGTGGGGACTCAGGCCTAGCTTGCAGGCCTCTCATACATGTACAGGCTATTATATAGGCCATAGCCTACCACAACTCCTCCACTCCATATTTTGAGTAAGAGCGAGATAGGACTTTGGAAGATTTATCACAAATCCTAAGTGTTGAAGTACTTGCATGGTATGACAGGAAGACAGGTGAACCTCTTGGGAGGTTCCTGCCTTTATGAGCAAGTCATCTAAGTAAGGGAAGACAAATATCCCTAGAAATCTTAGAAATGCGGCCACGACCGCCATGTACTTTGTGAAGACTCTTGGGGCAGAGGCGAGTCCAAATGGCAGGACCCTGTACTGATAATGTATTCCTTGAAACATGAAGCATAGATATTTCCTGTGTTCTGGATGAATCAGGTTCTCCGTGATCAAGCTGGAAGTCAGCCCTCACATATGGGTGATGTCGGCACTGACGGAGCCCTTACAGAAGCATCCTCCCAGCTTTCAAAGAAAGCCTTTGGGAGATGCCACCACGCATGCATGGTCCCCTTCCCGCCCAAGGGTGTCATCTTGCTCTGTCTGCTTTTTTCCGCGGAGTCCTTCAGACATCTGTTTACTCTTCCCCTGGAAAAAGTTGATTTTTTTCGACTTGAGCTTCATACTCACCTGCGGTAGTGCACCGGTCCTCTTCCTGCCACCCGAGCCTGCTGCCCCGGCATCAAGTCTCTGGTTCATAGTCCCTTTTCTTCCTTGGCGCCTTCGTGCCCTTTGTTCCAACTGCGGTATCGTGGGTCTTCAACCTCGCTGGGATACTTTTTTTCTCCCATGTCTACCAGTGGTTTCAAAAAGTGTGATTGGTGTGCCAAAATAATGTCCCTAACCAACACGACTGCTGCCTTCACTGCCTGGGATCGAACCATGACCCCACAGCATTCGGCCTCTGTAAAAAGATGTCCACAAGGCCCTCAAGAGCCACCTGCAGCAACACGATAAGCTTTTCCCGGAGTCCCCGGTACCTCCTAAGGCCTCCGACGAAACTGCGGAATTCCATGGTAGCCTTACAGACAACGATCGATGCCATGCTTTCTTGGAAAGGAGGTCTCCCTCGAGGGAATTCAAGAAGAAGAAGGCCTCAAAGGCAATGTCCCTGGCTCAGGCTGGGTAAGTCCCGAGCCATGTCCCGCAGTCCTAGATGCTCGTCCAAGGGATCGGAGAAGGAGCGACCTGTGAAGGTCCCCTGGAAGGGACTCTACCTCAGGCCAGCCTCGGTGACCTCACACCATCCTCGTCGAGGACTCCGCCTCGAGGGAACTGGTGGCGGGCCCGATTCCCTCAGTGCCTGCGCCAATGGCTGTGGAGCCTTCCAGCCTGGAGTCCAGAATGGCGGCCCTGGAGCGCAGCTTGCCTGCCTTCATGAACCAGCAGCGGGCGCTGTTGTCTGGTACCACCGGTTCCCCCACCCAGACCATCAGGCCCTTGACGTCGAGGTCATCCCCATAGGCCAAGCCAGTCCTTGAGGTCCTTTAGCCTCGAGTCGATCCTCAGCTGAGGTCTCGATCTGGCTCCCATTCCACAGCTCGGCGCAAGCCATGGGGCTTCCGAGGGCCGTGGACAAGGGTCAGCCCTTGAGCCTGCAAGCCATCCTTCCCTTGAGTCCTCGACGGACTACTCTGATCGCCACCATGACGTCCCTTCCCTCGGAGCCCCGGCATCGATCCCCACCCAAGGACATGGCGCACCTCGACTTCGTCAGGGACATGTCAAAGGCCCCAGAGTTCCCAACTGAATCTGAGGAGGGACCCTCAGACACAGGAACTAAGAATCCTCCAGTACAAGGCCCCTCTGAGGGACTCGCTCATGGTGCCCATTCCTCCCATCCTGGAACGGTTAATGCTCCCTATGTGGGAGACACTGGCATTGGTGCCAGTGGTGAGCAAGCAGCTCTACTCAATGTATCGAGTCTGCTGGAGCCCAGGCTTCCAGAAGTCACAACTGCCGCAGAACTCCATGGTGGTGGAGTCAGCCATATGTCGCCTGAAGAGTCATAAGATGCACCCTGAACACCCTCAGCAGAAAGTGCTACCAGGGCTCGATGCTCATCGGCTGGATCCAGGCATACCAGCTGTACATGGGCATGCACCTGAGACCTGGCGATGGAACTCGCCGGGTTGTCAGTTGGTCTCTCTGAGGAACCCCTGCAGTGGTTCAAGAACCTGGCCAAAGCTGTCCATGAGTGCTCCTAGTTTGTCTCGGGCAGCCTATGACAGCTTTGAGTCAGTGGTTCGAGTAGCGGCAGCAGACATTGGTGCCCTACACCAGGCTTGACTACAGTTGTCAGACCTCAAACAATGGGTTTAGGCCCAATTGGTTGACGTCCCATGCCAAGGAGAGAACCTCTTTGGCAAACCCATGACTGACAAGGTGGCCGAGCTGGAGACCGAGTCATGACAAGGACCAGGCTCTCTAAACAGACCGCTGCCCCTCCCCAATGGAAGGGCTCAGGTAAAAAGCCCTTCTACCTGAGGAAAGGGGCTGCTTAGAAAAACTACCCATCTTTTCAGGCCCCCCCCCCCCCCGGCTCCCCAGCAGGGTCAGCAGGCCAAGGGACATAGGCATGGCACTCATAAGCAGAAGACTTCCAAGCCCCAGGCGTTGGCCCCGGTCCAGCCAGGAGAAGCTTTTGACTCCTTGGGCATAGCCTCTCAGCCCCAAGGAGGTCAGCAGCCCACAGGGGGACGTGTCATCCACTGTGCCCAGAGGTGGCCAACCATCACCACCGATTCTTGGGCACCCCAAATGGTCAAGGAGTGCTACCTCCTCCACTTGACCCAGACACCTCCCTCTTTCCTTCCGGGAGAGCTTCCCAGGTCTCCCCTTCACTGGGACCTTCTACTGAAGTAGCTGGCAGGTCTTCTCAAGGACGGAGCGGTAGAACCAGTTCCCACCATCTCAGGGGGAAGGGGTTCTACTCCAGGTACTACCTCATACCGAAAAGAACAGAGGGCCTAAGGCCCATCCTCAGCCTCTGCAATCTGAACAGATTCCTGGTGAGGGAAAGGTTCAAGCTGCTTTCCCTTGGGACATTGCTGCCTTACCTCCAGCAGGGAGGTTGGCTATGCTCTTTGGATCTGAAGGATGCCTACAAACACATCCTCATTCACCCAACCACAGGCAGTACCTGAGGTTCATGGTGGAGACAGCCATTACCAGTACAGGGTGCTGCCCTTCAGTTTGGCTTCTGCCCTAAGGGTTTTTACCAAGTGCCTGGCAGTCATGGCTGCCTTTTTCCGCCTCTAGGGGATGTTTGTCTTCCCCTACCTGAACAATTGGCTCATAAATGGAGGCAGGGCCTCAGAAGTGCAGCAGGCAGCCACACATACCATCCAGGTCCTGCAAAACCTGGGGTTTGTAATCAACTACCCCAAGTCCCACCTCTTCCTGACACAGTATCTGGAGTTCATAGGGGCAAGACTAAACACCCTCCAGGTAAAGGCCTTCCTTTCAAGAGACTGGGCCGCCTGACTCAGGGCTCTGGCCCTAGATATACAACACGATCCCTCGGTGTCCGCTCAGCTCCTGCTGCGCCTACTTGGACACATGGCTTCCACGGTCCATATCACCTCAGATGCCCGCCTCCACATGAGGGCCGCACAGTAGTGCCTTTGGAACCAGTGGATGCAGGCCACAGGCTGTCTCAGCGACAGAATTGTAGTGATCTGCCAGTTGGCGGAATTCCTGACCTGGTGGCAAAATCCCCAGTATCTCGAGGCAGGGATGCCCTTCCAGACTCCATGCCCCGTAAGCAGAGGCAGCCCAAGGGGAGTGCGGTCCAAATTACCCTGTTGTCCAAGTTGTTAACCCTGTTTAATGTAACTCAGACATTTTTGTGTACTGAAATGTTTTGTTTGATGTAAACCGCGCTGATGTCAAATAGTGCGGTATATAAGAAATGTAAATAAATAAATAAATAAATGTGCAGAGAACTCGGTGCGGGGCCTCATTTGCATAAATATGTGCATAATGTTACCATACACTAACTTTTATTAAACATGCCTCTTAATGAGTGTATGGATAAAGAAAGACTAAAAGATTTCTACATTACTTATAATCCAGTGCCAACCACCAGGCACATTAGGAACTACTACAAACACTGCCCATTTTGAACCCATAGCAAACCCGCCATATTGTAACAGCACTACCAGGACTCACGAAGCACCAGACCCTACCTATCAAAAGGCAACACTGCAAATATTAAACCAATACATGTCAGAGAATAACAATATATGACCTACTGGGGAAAGAGAACAAGTGGCAATGTCAAATAGGAATTACATAAACAGAATACCTCAGCTCAGTTACATATTCAGAACATAGACCATCACCAAACAAGGAATCACAATTTAGAAACAGGAAGACAATAATTAAACTGGGAACCCCAAAAGCCAAACTTGGAATGTACAACAACACTGTAGAAATAAAACTATAAATTTAGTCTTTGTAATCTTTGTAATCTGGTGCCTCCAAACAGCATATCAAAACACCCTCTAGTGTCTTCTTTTAGCTCACATCACCACTATAACCTATATTAGGTACTACATGCCCACCTATGCATAAGTCTCTGAAACATTGGTTCAACCTAATGCATACCTACCTCATGCGATACACTGTTACTTTAACATCAATAGCCTAGAATCCTAACCTCTGACTCCCAGCTACACTGCAAGTTACTATTCAAGTGTTCTTGTACCACCACCATATAATTTGTATCATTGATAACTACCTTCTGACTCACAGCTGAATTACAATTTACTGTCCAGAATCACTTTTGACCACCATATGCACTATTGAAACTCAAAGTATAGACCAATGTGGGGGTGTACTATCGACCGCCTGGCCAGAATGAGCAAATGGATGATGAAATGCTCAAAGAAATCAAGGAGGCTAACAAAAGTTACAGCACAATAATAATAATGGATGATTTCAGTTACCCCGGTATCGACTGGGTCAGTGTCACAGCAGGACATGCTAGGGAGATAGAGTTCCTAGATGACATAAATGACTGCTTCTTGGAGCAGCTGGTTCATGAACCGACCAGAGAGGAAGCCATATTAGACCTAGCCCTTAGTGGAACACCAGATCTAGTGCAAGAGATAAGGGTGTTGGGGCCACTTGGCAATAGTGATCATAGCATGATCGCCTTTGATTTAATTCGTGGAGGAGGGATAGTAAGGAAATCCACAGTACTACCTTTCAAATTTCGAAAGGGAGACTATGATAAAATGAGGAAAATAGTTAAGAAAAAACTAAAAGGAGCAATTGCAAAGGTTAAAGACTTACATCAAGCTTGGGTGTTGTTGAAAAATACTATCTTGGAAGCCCAGACCAGCTGTATTCCACGCTTTAAGAAAAGTGGAAGGAAGTCCAAAAAAACTGCCAGCATGGTTTAAAGGTGAGGTCAGAGAGGCTGTTGTTGCCAAAAAAGCATCTTTCAGGAAATGGAAAAAAGAGCCAAACGACGAAACCTGGAAACAGCACGAGCACTGGCAAGTCAAATGCAAGGCATTGATAAAGCAGGCAAAGGGAGTCCTTGAGAAGAAGCTTGCTGCGGAAGCAAAAACACGAAATAAAGATTTTTTTCAAGTACATTCGTAGCAAAATACCTGAGAGAGTCAGTTGGTCCATTAGATGATAGAGGAGTTAAAGGGGCACTAAGAGGCGACAAGGCGATAGCGGAGAAACTGAATGAATTCTTTGCATCGGTCTATACTGAGGAAGATGTAGGGATGTTACCCATGACTGAAGTGGTATTTAAAGGTGCGGAAGAATTGAAGGAAATATTGATACATCGGGAAGATGTATTACAACTATTAGATAAACCGAAGAGTAGCATCTGGACTTTCAGAAAGCCTTTGACAAGGTCCCTCATGAGAGACCTTTGGCAAAACTAAAGAGTCATGGGATAGGAGGCAGTGTACTACTGTGGATCAAGAACTGGTTAAAAGATAGAAAGCAGAGGGATGGGCTAAATGGCCAATTTTCCCAATGGAGAAAGGTGACTAGTGGTGTACCCCAGGGATCTGTGCTGGGTCCGCTGCTTTTTGACATAATCTTAAATGACCTGGAAAGTGGAATAACGAGTGAGGTTATCAAATTTGCAGATGACACAAAACTATTTAAAGTTGTTAAAACCCAAGAGGATTGTGGAAAATTGCAAGAGGATCTTGATAAATTGGAAGACTGGGCATCAAAATGGCAGATGAAATTTAATGTGGACAAGTGCA
Organism: Ichthyophis bannanicus; assembly: GCA_033557465.1. NCBI lineage: Eukaryota > Metazoa > Chordata > Amphibia > Gymnophiona > Ichthyophiidae > Ichthyophis > Ichthyophis bannanicus. The sequence goes on along the minus strand of CM066040.1, from coordinate 298,854,904 downwards.
AAGTTATGCACTTAGGGAAGAACAACCCAAACTATGGTTACACAATGCAAGGTTCCACATTAGGAACCACCACCCAGGAAAAAGATTTAGGCGTCATTGTGGATAACATGTTAAAACCCTCAGCCCAGTGTGCAGCGGCAGCCAAGAGAGCAAATAGAATGCTAGGTATTATAAGGAAAGGAATGGAAAATAAAACAAAAGATATTATTATGCCTCTGTATCATTCCATAGTGAGACCGCACCTTGAATATTGTGTGCAATTCTGGTCGCCGTATCTTAAAAAGGATATAGCGTTATTAGAAAAGGTTCCGAGAAGAGCCACCAAAATGGTAAAGGGGATGGAAGGATACTCCTATGAAGAAAGGCTAAAAAGGTTAGGGCTCTTTAACCTGGAAAAGAGACAGCTGAGGGGAGATATGATAGAAGTCTATAAATTAATGAACGGAGTGGAACAGGTAAACGTAGATCGATTGTTTACGTTATCAGAATATAGAAAGACTAGGGGACATGCAATGAAGCTACAGAGTAAACTATTTAAGACTAATAAATAAATATTTTTTCACTCAACGTGTAATCAAACTCTGGAATTTGTTACCAGAGGATGTAGTAAAGGCTGTTAGTGTAGCTGGGTTTAAAAAAGGTTTGGACAAGTTCCTGGAGGAAAGGTCCATAAACCATTACTAAGAAGGGACCCAGGATATCAATGCTTGACCCAGTACAAGCATTGCGGAACCTGTGTCTTTTGGGGGAAACTGCTAGGTACGTATGACCTAGATTGGCCACTGTTGGAAACAGGATACTGGGCTTGATGGACCTTGGTCTGACCCAGTATGGCATATCTTATGTTCTTACGTTCAATGACAATGGAGCTGCTTAAAATGTTACCATTTTTATCTGCTTGTCTTTGTATGCAAACACATGCCTCACATACACATATACCTACTCTTTACACACTTTACAAAATCCCATCTACATACAATGCCTAACACAGTACCCACAAACGATAACTGACAAACACATATATTACAACACATACCACTCTAAATCAAAACCTAAGAAACCACATTCAAGATTAATCAAAATTAGTCTCTGCAAACACATCACCTCATAACACTCCCATACCAACCCTCCAAAACTGTCTACTAATAAATGCCAGGTCCATTAGGAATAAAATACACATTATACAAGACATCATCACTGATGAAAAGCCGGACCTGCTGTGTATCACGGAAACCTGGATCACAGACACTGACATGATCCTGCTCAACCAGTTGAAAAAACAGGTTATAAGCTATTCAACTGTCCACATACCAACAGGCGAGGCGGTGGAGTTCTAATAATTGCAAGAACCTCATTAAACCTATCCAACTGCATACAAAACACACTGGAAGGAATTGATTTCCTCAAACTGGAGAACAAAACGTTCACAATATGCCTAATATACAGACCCCCCTCATCAAAGCATGAAGTACTAGCAGCCACTCTAGAAAAGATTTGTACAACACCAATTAAAACATATCAGATTATCCTAGGAGACATCAATCTTGCCTCCCTCCCTTCTACTCATGCAAATACATACATTCTTAGAAGCCATGGACCAATTGGGCTATAAGCAAATAATACCAAAACGCACCTACAGCAAGGGAAACTTACTGTACATGGTATTTCTGCCCAAGAAATCCCACAGCAACACGCTCAAAATCCCCAAGCCTCAAATAACACAGGTCCCTTGGTCTGACCACCACCTGATTAAATTCACATTCTACATGGCAATGCAACCTGACAACCAACAACCAGGAGCACAAACACAGCACAGAAATAAGTTCAAAAACTTTGATAAAGAAGCATTAATAAAGTCAATACTCTCCCATGTTGACCCCGAACACACCAATCTCGAGATCCTAATAAACCAGTGGAATAAAGGAATAGAAACGGTCGCAAAACAGCCTCCTAACACTCCAACTAATCTAAATACCAGAATAAAATACAAAACGGAGCCCTGGTACACCTCAGCCCTACTCAAAATGAAGCAAGACCTTAGAAAGCTAGAAAAAGGATGGAGAGCATCACAGTCCCCAGCAAATAAAACAGATTACTTGGCAGTGCTCAAAAACTATAAAGAAGAAATCAATGCAGCAAAAAAGAACCACCACACAAAAATACTAAACAAGGCTCTAAACAGATCAAGAGAATTGTTTGAACTCATTAAATTCATTACAAAACCTACACATGATGTTAAACCACGCCATAAACGCACAAATGCTAGCTGACTACTATGCCACTAAACTAAACCCCGCAGAACCAAACACCTCCCATATACCACCTGCAAGCAACATCCTCCAACCATCAACAACGAATATGGGTACCTCAGAAGAATGGAACTCCCCCCCAAACACCAACTACAAGCAACATCTTAAAACCTTCACCAGTGACTTTAAATACCACAGAAGAATGGAATACCTTCCACAACATTGACCTAAGACAAATATTAAACACAATCACAAACCTAAACACGACTACGTCGCCTTTAGATCCCTACCCAGTAGCCTGGATCAAGGCAATGAAAATGGAAACTGCCCCCCTGATACTAAATATAGTAAACCAATCACTGCAACAAGGGACTATGCCATCAGAGCTCAAAAGATCTCTCATACGACCCATTCTAAAAAGCAAGACACTCAAGAAGGAAGACCCATCAGCATATAGACCCATCTCAAGCATCCCTTTCATAGCCAAAACCATTGAAAAAACAGTCCAGCATCAATTACAAGACCACATTGATGCCACAAATGCACTTGATGACCAACAATATGGCTTTCGTCAATACCACAGAGTGGAAACACTCCTACTTGTGCTATTTGACAAATTATACAAAGGCATTGAAAGCTGCAAGAAAATGTTCATCCTAATATTTATAGATATAACCACGGCCTTCGACACAGTGCACCATGGGACTCTCATAACCAGACTAGAATCCATAGGAATAAAAGGAACCCCCCCCCCTTAAATGGTTTACCTTCTATATATCCAACAGACTGCAACAGGTACACTTCAACCAAGCCACATCCAAAACTTTCCCACAAACATAAGGAATACCCCAAGGCTCAGCCTTATCCTCTCTACTGTTTAACCTATACTTGAGACCTATCTGCACAATATTTCAGAAGCACACTCAATTATCATTTATATGCAGACGATATAATGCTGTAAACACAACTGGACATAAATAACCCAACCTATGATCATATAGAAACATGCCTCAAGGAAACTCAAACTTGGCTTCAACAAAACAACATGAACATTAACCATAAAAAAACGGAAGTAATGTTAATTTCTAAAAATCCTGAATTTAAGCCACCCTCTACAATTCTTCTAAACAACAATACATATGACATCAAACAAGAAATAAAGTACCTAGGAGTTATACTTGACAAGAAACTCAAAATGGAAACTCATCTACGATCACTAAACAGAACAATATTCCACAAACTACGAAGCCTACAACCACTACATAATATCATCGACCAACCTGACTTCAGAACAGTAGTTCAGGCACTCATTACACCCCACCTGGATGCAACGACATCCTTCAGGGATTACCCAAAAGAACGCTCAACATACTCCAAATGGCACAGAATGGCACAGCACGAATTTTAATGAAAATACAGATCTCAGACCACATCACCCCTATACTAATGGAACTTTACTGGCTTCCCATTCATGCTTGCATAAGATACAAAGTAATAATAACTACATTCAAATTGATTCACAACATAGCCCCATCTCATCTCTCCACCCTCATTTCAATACAACCCCTTAACAGAAACAGAAGAACTCACAATCTTAACACACTTCACGTTCCTCACACTATACGCAACGTCAAAACAACAACAAGCAATAGAACATTCACATACATAGCTCCCACACAATGGAATAGGCTCCCTGACATGCTAAGAGCCAACAAAGACCTTCAAGACTTTCGAAAATGTCTAAAAATATACTTATTTCAAGAATGCTACAATACGAATTAAGCAATGATCACATGCTAACGTCTCCTACCTTATCCCAATAAAATCAATGATCTGCCAACCAATTGACACAGTAGCAACCACCACAAACCTGCAACAATGATCTGCCACCACAAATGACAACCACAGTGTCAACAACCACTAACCCCGAAACAAATGCTCAGCACAAAGTTTACTGTATCTGAGTCATACACTGTAAATAGTTCAAGGTAGCTCCTCCAACTACCATTTGTTTATAGTTATAAACCAGTTATATGTACCTATTGTGATGCAGCGGGCCCTCTGCTGGAGAGAAAAAAAGTTTTAAACTCTGAAAGAAAAAGAAATTGCCTGCAATTTCCAGAGAACTTACCTAGAGGGAGCAGGAGAGCTAAGACAGAGACCACAGAACCACGTCCTAGTGGGCAGGACTCTTATTCCAAAAGCTCACATTTAAGAGCAGGCAAGCCAGAGTTTGGAAGCAAGCCAGAGTTGGGAGGCAAGCCAGAGTTTGGAGGCAAGCAAGAGTCTGGAGACAAGCAAGAGTCAAGAGGCAAGCAAGAGTCAAGGGACTTGCCTGTAAGGAGCTCAGCTGCCAAAGCCTCATCAGCTGAGAGGAAAAGGACAGGCTGGGAGAGGAGAACCAGTCCTGGGAGAGAGAGGACAGGCCGAGAAGGCCGAAGCCAAGCCAGACCGGGCCCAGAAGCCCACAAGAGAACAGGCCTTAAGGGCCAGAGAAGGAAAGACTGGGAAAGCCGGAGGTATATTCCAGAGAGCACCGATACTGAAGGCAGCAGTCACGGTACACCTCCAGCTTCACCCCAGAGAACCAAACACAAAGCAAAAGGTAAAACTTTTAACCTTTGTCATTGTATACCTGAACTTAAGCTAAGAGAAGAATCCTGGGAAGGAGATTCTCCATATAGAAGACAAGAGCAGAAGCAAAAGTTAAAGGATAGTTTGTGCAACAAAAGGACTGTTAGAGGAAAACATAGAGATAATGTTTTTAAACCTTTTGAGCAAGCAATGCCTTTCTGGTATGCCACTAAGCTGAATCGTGGGCCTAGACAGACTGCTAAGCCCTGGGAAACAGTAAGACTAAATCCCATGAAGGACACTTGCCCTGATACCTCAGAGCAGTCAGAGGAGGCCATGCAAGTGGAATCTGTGTATGAAGACAGTGATAGTCCCATGGAATGCACATACTGTGCTGGAAGCGAAATAGAGGCCTTCCAGAGTCATTGAGCGAAGGAAGCCTTTTTGCTGTTACATATTTGAACACTGTGAAGTTAACAGTGTTTGGTTTTTTATTTCTCACCTTTAAAAATCTGCTGTAAAGACTTATTTTGCCACGTACCGGAGTGTATATCCTTTGTTTTTGAACTCTTAGTGCTTAAAGGGGAAAATAAAGCCTGTTTTTTTTCCCACCACTTTTGTGCAAGTCTGAATCTCTTCAGGAGTTGGTAACGAGGCTGACACAAGGCTCTGACCCACGACCCTCGCACCTGGCCAACCCTGATTACCATCATCTTAGTGACCCTCCCCGGCTCCAGCCCTCCGGTGGAACTACTACGCCGCCACCAGAGGGTGCTGTGCGCGGGGGCGCGGCGTCACACTATGTATATAGTTAAAAACCTGTTAAATGTAACTGTTGTGTTAAAAATTATGATGTAAACCGCTACTGATCACTGGAAGAAGCGGTATAAAAATGTAACCAAATAAATACAAATAAATTAATATAAATGTATTTCCTCTTGTACTAAACAAAGTGCAGACGTTAATGATGCACATCTCCCAGAGCTGACATATTACAGTTAATAAATTCAAAATAAAGAGATATCTTTCTACCGTTTGTGCATTTTTTTTTCAGTTGCAATTGCTCCAGCCACTATCTTCTGGTTTCTTCGTGTCTTCTGCTAACTTTCCATCGTCTGCTGTCCACTTGTCCTTTCTTCTCTCTTCTAGGTTTTTTTCCCATTCTCTCTCTACATCTGCTTTAAAATACAAAATATTTTTCCCCTCTCCATTTCACTCTCCCAGCCCCATTCCATTCTAATCCTCCCCCAACATCAGCTCCCTTCTAGTCCCCGCCCCACCCAGCATCCGCCCCTTCTAGTCCCCACATGTCCATTCCAGTCCTAGCCCCCCATCAGCCTATTTCCAGTCCTAGATACCCCATCCATTTCCAGTCCTAACTGAGTCCCTCCATCAGCTCATTTCCAACCCCAGCCCCCCATCAGCCCATTTCTAGTCCTTTCCTAGCCCCACCATCAGCCCATGTCAAATCCTAGCTCCCCTCCACTCAGCCCATTTCCAATCTAAGCCCCCCAGGAGCCTACTTCCAGTTCTAGCCCCTCCATGAGTCCATTTCAATCCAAGCCCCCACCACAGTCCATTTCCAATCTTAGCTCCCCCCCAACAGCCTATTTCCAGTCCTATCCTAGCCCCTCCATCAGCCCATTTCCAGTCCTATCTCCCTCCCCCTCACAGCCCATTTCCATCCAAGCCAAGCCCCCTCCCCATCAGCTATTTGCAGTTCAAGCCCCCTTCCACTTAGCCCATTTCCATTCCAAGCCCCCTGTCCTCATCATCTATTTGCAGTTCAAGCCTCCCCTTTCACTCAGGCCATTTCCAGTCCTAGCCCCCCCAACCCATTACCAGTCCTAGCCCCCCCTAGCCCATTACCAGTCCTAGCCCCCCCATCAGCCCACTTCCAGTCCTAACCTCCCCATCACCCCATTTTCAGTCTTAGCCCCCCCCCTAGTCCATTACCAGTCCTAACCTCCCCCCCATCAGCCCACAGCCCATTACCAATCCTACCCCCCCCCCCTTCAGCCCAGGGAAAATTTAAAATAAAAAAAAAGCTGGCTGCTGCCGCTGTGGCAGCGGCAGAATCGAGTGTCCTGCTGCCCCCCCTGCTCAGCAGAGTCCTCCCTCCCTGCATCAGTCCACCTCTGCGCCGGCTTTCAGAGCCACGAAGGGAGAGTTTCTCCCTCACGGCTGAATAGCCTGCCGGCGCTGATGGGAAACAGGCATTTCCTGTTTCCTATCAGCCCCGGCGGGCTTAACAGAGCCGCGAGAGGGAATCACTCACTTCGCGGCTCTGAAAGCCAGCACAGAGAGGAACTGATGCTGGGAGGGCTCTGCCAGGCAGAAGGGGGCTGTGGGACACTCAATTCTGCTGCTGCCGCCATGGCAGCGGCAGCAGCCAGCTTTTTTTTTTTTTTTTTTAATTTACTTCTAATGCAGAATGTTGTTTGCGTGGGGCTCCCTGAAACGCAGGGCCCTGTGCAAAAAACATTCTCGCTCAATGGACGGACCGGCCTTGCCCGTAAGGGTCCTCACGACGGATGCCTTCCTGATGGGATGGGGATCCCACTGCAAGGAACTTCACACCCAGGGCAGCTGGTCGCAGAGCGAGAGCAACCAGCAGATCAATCTTCTGGAATTACGGGCTATACACCTTGCCCTCCGAGCCTTTTGCCTCCGCCTATGTCGCCAACCCATGTTGGTCCAAACAGACAACAAGGTGGCGATGTTCTTTGTGAACAAACAGGGGGCACGGAGTCCCGTTCCCTCTGCTGCAAGGCAATAGCCCTCTGCGCCTACTCAGTCCAGCAGGGCATATTCTTACAGGCAGTATATCTGCCAGACCAGGACAACGCACTGGCCGACAGATTAAACAAGATTCTCCAGCCGCACAAGTGGCAACTTGACCCCAGAGTGGCTAGTCGGCTCTTCCACCTCTGGGGAGAACCATGGATAGAGCTATTTGCCAGCCCAGACAACTACCAGTTGCCCCACTTCTGCTCTCGGTAAGCCCTCCCTTCCCAGGTGGCGGCAGATGCGTTTCTCATCTTGTGGTTGGAAAGTCTCATGTACGCCTTCCCACCCACCCCACTAATTGCCAAAATGTTATTCAGCACCCTCTGCGACAAGGCCTCACTGATCCTGATAGCCCTTCGGCCCAGGCAGTCGTGGTTCCTGTTACTCCTCCGGCTGTTAGTGGAGACTCCCATCCCATTGGCGAGCTCCTCAGGGCTCCTGTCGCAAGAGGGGTGTTCTCTCTTGCACCCCAATCTGGGGTCCCTGTCACTGACAGCATGACTGCTGAAAGGCTTACCCTAGCACCATTCAGCCTCTCGGAGGAAGTGGAGGACATCCTGCTGACTTCCCGTAAGTCCTCCATTAGGAAAGTATATGCCTTCAAGTGGCACAGATTTTCAGTTTGATGCGCAGAGCATGGGGTTAGCCTGTTCTCCTGTTCGGTGCAGCTTGTCCTGCAGTATCTTCTCCATCTCTTGCACTCAGGACTCAAATCGAACTCCATCAGAGTGCACCTCAGTGCCCTGGCAGCACATTACCATCCAGTGGATAGCAAACCACTCTGGGCCCAGCTGTTGGTGACCCGCATCATGAGGGGACTCATTTTATCGAAACACTCAGTACGCCCTCCAGCGAACGAGTCGGATCTCAATTTTATACTGGCGCAGCTTACTTGCCCTGCCCGCCTTTTGAGCACCTGGCTACCTGCCACCTGCGATACCTTTCGTGGAAGGTGGTGTTCCTGGTTGTGCTCACCTCTGCTGTGCTGCAAGCTTCAAGACTTGGTGGTGGAGGCACCTTACACCAGGTTCTACAAGAACAGGGTTGTGTTCCGCGCACACCCCAAATTCCTTCTGAAGGTGGTATCGCCTTTTCACTTCAGCCAGGAGGTGGTGCTCCACACCACCTTCCCCATGCCTGTAAGAGGGCCCTGTCCTACATTCAACGTACCCAGGGCCACCGTAAAGGTTCTCAGCTTTTTCTCTCGTATGACCCCCAGTAGGCTGGAGGAAGTGGTGACCAAGCATATGCTATCTACCTGGGTGGTGGACTGTATCAACCTCACCTAGGAGCAGGCAGGGCTCTGGCCGCACAGCCGGGTCACGGCACACCGTGTCAGGGCTATGGCAGCCTTTGTAGCAAAACTGTGCTCTGTCCCGATGATGGACATCTGCTGGGCCACCACCTGGTCTTCTGTCCATACGTTTGCAGCTCATTATTGCCTGGAGAGGGCATCCCGACGGGATAGTGCCTTCGGCCAGGCCGTGCTTCATAATCTTTTTGGGGTCTAGGCAATTCCTACCCTCCGGCCCTTCTGTGTTCAGGCTACTGGGATGCTGGTTTCCATCAGACAAATGGGTCCTACCGCAGTTGGTATCTGCGGATTTAATTGCTGCTGCTCACAGCTCCCCATGAGGGCAACCATGGTTTTTTCCTACATACAGGCTTGTGGTAGCATGTAGCTAGGGAGTCCCATATGCTTGTTCCCGGAGAAAGCATAGTTAGGTGTTCTCCGGGGACAGCAGGAATCTGTCCTCGCAACCCTCCCTCCTCCCCTTGGATTTGCTTCTTTACCATATTTTATTTTTTGACATCTTTTTCTATGTCATTTGATTGGGCAGGAAGGGGACCACGCATGCGTGGTGGCATCTCCCAAAGGCTTTCTTTGAAAGCTGGGGGGGGGGGATGAGGGGATGCTTCCAGAGGGCTCTGTCAGCGCCGACGTCACCCATATGTGAGGACTGATTCCCGCAGTCCCCGGACAGCACCTTTTACAGGTTAGTAAGTACACTATATGTGTGTACACTTCTTTGAGATCTAGAGAACAGAGCCTGTCCTGACTCTGGAGATAGTGTAGGAAGGCCCCTATAGAGACCATCTTGAACTTCTCGCGGACAAAAACTTGTTTAGATTTCTGAGATCCAGGATGGGTCTGTATCCCCTGGTTTTCCTTGGTATGAGAAAGTATGGAGAGTAGAAACCCTGTTGAGATTTTGGGACCTCCTCTATGACACCTCCTGACAGCAAAGAGGTGACCTCTTGTAGCAAAAAAGCAGTGAAAGGAGGCTGAGAAAAATATTCATAAGAACATAAGATATGCCATACTGGGTCAGACCAAGGTCCATCAAGCCCAGTATTCTGTTTCCAACAGTGGCCAATCTAGGTCATATGTACCTAGCAGTTTCCCTCACCATTATGGAGTGGGGCAGTGTCTGTAGGTGAAGTCTGTATCCCTCTGCCACTATGGTCAGGGTCTAATGCTCTGAAGTGATTAGATGCCACCTGTGGGCATAGTGACAGAATCTGCCGATAATGTTGGGGGAGGGGGATCTCCAGAGGCAGAGTGGCTATGTGGAAAAAGTAAAAAAAACAAAAAACAAAAAAAAAACAGGCGCAGGTTGAGTCTGAGGAGCTGGTTGGTTTTTAAGAGTCTGTGGCTTTTTCTGCTGCTTGGGAGGCTTTTGTCTCTTTTGAGTATCCTGAAGTTGGTACTGTGAAGCAGAGGTTAAGTTACAGCTGCTATCTCCTTTTTGCTAATATAGATTTTAACTGTTATACCTTACTTTGGGAATATTCTGACTGTGTAGCCCTAAAGCCTGCAAAAACTATATTTTTCTTTCTTATCTCTGCTGGTTTCTAGCTTCCGATATTGAGTTTAACTGTCTGTTTTGGGGAAATTGCTAATATAAAGGTTAACTGTGGTTATACATTAAGCTTGGGGTAATCTGACTGACTGCTTTTCTGGGTAGCCTTGGAGCAGATATCTGTGGGTGCCCCCAGTTCAGGAACAGCCTTCCTGCCAGAGACACATAGGTTCCCGCCCACCATACCCCTCACCCCCCCCCCCCAGGGGCTGCATTGCCTATATAGTAATCACATACATTGCCATCTATCCTTTTAACTTGGGTTAAAGCCCACATCTTCTTCCTTTCTTCTTCCTCTTCTCCTTCTAGGACTGCTTATTCAGCATGTCATGTGTTCAGTGCAATAACTTCAGTACATTCATTCCAAGACGAATCATTTGGAACCTAAGAGCTTGTCCTCTGTGCCTCAGGTAGGCTGCCATGCATAAAGAACTGAATCTACTAAGGGAAGACCTATCTGCCATGCACAAAGAGGTGACCCTACTGAGGGAGGAACTGGCTGCAATGACGCGCACCTCTTCTAGGATACAAACTGAACAAAGTCCACCACCGCTCCCACAAAGAATCAAACACCCCAGGAACAAATGGATCACAGTGGGTTCTGGTAGATTGCGACCTATAACACACAGACATCCTATGCATCAAGAGATATCCCTGCATAATGCCTTCTTTGCCTTGGCCAATGAGGATGAGGAACTGAGGGAGGAACTGGCTGCAATGAAGCATACCTCTTCTAAGATACAAACTGAGCAAAGTCCACCACCGCTCCCACAAAGAATCAAACACCCCAGGAACAAATGGATCACAGTGGGTTCTAGTAGATTGCGACCTGTGACACAGAGGCATCCTATGCATCAGGCGATATCCCTGCATAATGCCTTCTCTGCCTTGGCGAATGAGGATGTCCAATCCAAAGAAACTGAAGGGCCCTTAAATGAGACATACAATGCCCAATCTCCTGCTAAAGGACCAAATATGAAGAAAACCTCACCAAACAGCAAACTACTACTACTTGGTGATTCCATCATCAGTGGCACCAACTTGGGAACACAGTTCAAAGGAGAGAAGATAGTCAAGTGCCTCCCAGGCTCTTCAGCCAGCAGGAATACAAACCACATTGTTGACGTACTTAGTGCAGAAAGTGAACACTCCAAACTTGATGATGTTATCCACTTGGGCACAAATGACCTGGCTAGAAACAGTGCCTCTACAGTCCAAAAGGACTTCCAATCTCTGGGAGAGAAACTCAAGCCCATTGTTAACACTGTTGCATTCTCAAAGGTTCTAACTGTTCTTGGTAAGGGGCAAAAAGGCTGCATCGCATTAACAGCTTTAATACATGGCTCCAGACCTGGTGAAAACAAGAAGGATTCAGATTTATTGGCGACTGGGGTAACAGATGGAACAACAAGAGACTATATTGTGCTGATGGACTACATCTCTCTATCGCAGGGAAAAGAATCCTAAGTGAAAAATTCAAGCAATATGTGGATATGCATTTAAACTAGAAAAAGGGGGTGACGGATGTGGAAGGTCAAGCTCTGGATGTCACCCCCTGCAAAAGCAGATTAAAATCAGAAATAGCCACACTTTTAAACCACACATCAAAAACAAGTGGGACTATATAGGCAGAACAAAATCAGTGTAAAATACACACAAGCCAGTTAAATGCTGGAAAGCAATGAGCACAAATGCTCAAAGCTTAGCCAACAAAGTTCCGGACCTGGAAGCCTTAATGGTGGAAATGGATTTGGACATTGTGGCCATTACAGAAACATGGCTTAATGAATCGCATGATTTGGGATATAGCCATAGCTGGCTATAATCTATTCAGAAGAGACAGAGAAAATGGAAGAGGAGGAGGAGTAGCCTTGTATGTCAAAAGCAATATTAAAGCTACTGAAATTCAGGGGGCATGGGGAAAAGAAGAAGCGCTCTGGATTGTGCTGGAAAGAGGAGATGGCACTGTCATCCATACTGCTGTAGTCTACAGACCTCCGACACAAATTGAAGAGATAGATAACGAACTGATTATAGATATTGCCAAGATAGCCACAAAGGGGGAAGTGATAATATTGGGTGACTTTAGTCTACCAGATGTGGATTTGATTACTCCTTCTGCAAATCTGGAAAGAAGCAAAAAAATTGTGGATGCTCGCCAAGATGTATTACTTAGACAAATGGTGATGGAACCAACCAGGAAAAGCTCAACGCTGGATTTAGTGCTCACCAACGGTGATAGCGTGTCGAATGTCTGCGTGAGTGCCCCTGTGAGCAGCAGCAATCATAACACGGTGTGGTTTGAGATAAAAGCCATGGTACAGGCCAATCATAGCAAGCTCAAAGTCCTAAACTTCAAAAACACTGACTTCAATAAAATGGCCGAGTACCTAAAGGAGGAGCTGACAGGGTGGAAGGAGATAAGGGAAGTGGAATTGCAATGGGCTAAACTAAAGGTGGCAATAAAAGGGGCAACAGATAAATATGTAAGAAAAGTAAACAAAAACAGAGGAGAAGAAAACCTGTTTGGTTTTCCAAAGAAGTGGCTGCTCAAATAAAGGCAAAAAACACAGCTTTCGAAAAATTCTAAAGCTCACAGAGGAACACAGAAATGAATACAGGATCAAACTCAAAGAGACAAAAAGAGAAATAAGGATAGCAAAATCAAAGGCAGAGGAAAAGATGGCTAAAGATGTTAAGTGTGGCGACAAAACTTTCTTCAGGTATATTTGGGAAAGGAAGAAGATCAGAGGTGGAATTGCAGGACTCAGAAGTGCTGCGAACGGACTCGTGGAAAGTGACATTGAAAAAGCGAAATTGCTAAACAAATACTTCTGCTCTGTTTTTACTAAAGAAAGTCCTGGAGAAGGACCTCCTCTGATTCCCAAATATAAAAATGGGAATGAAGTAGATACCACACCATTCACAGAAGATGAAGTGTTAGAGCAACTTGCAAAACTGAAAGTGGACAAGGCCATGGGACCAGATGGGATACATCCCAGGATACTGAAAGAGCTGAGAGGTTCTTGCAGGGCCGTTAAAGGATGTTTTCAACAGATCCTTGGAAACAGGAGAGGTTCCTCAGGACTGGAGAATGGCTTATGTCGTACCTCTACACAAAAGTGGTGACGGGGAAGAAGTGTCAAACTACAGGCCTGTGAGCCTTACCTCGGTGGCGGGAAGTAATGGAGGCGCTCCTGAAAGAGCAAATAGTGAACTTTCTCAAAGCCAACAGGTTGCAAGATCTGAGGCAACATGGTTTTACTGAAGGACGATCTTGCCAAACAAATCTGATAGAGTTCTTTGACTGCGTGACCAGGGAACTAGATCAGGGGCATGCAATGGATGTCATCTACCTGGATTTCAGCAAAGCCTTTGATACTGTTCCTCATAGGAGGCTTATCAATAAACTCAGTAGCTTGGGAACGGATCCCAAGATGGTAAATTGGATCAGAAATTGGTTGACTGACAGACGACAGAAGGTGGCAAATGGAGCTCACTCAGATGAAGGGAAGGTGATTAGCAGGGTGCCCCAGGGGTCGGTCCTGGGCCCGGCACTGTTCAATGTATTTGTGAGTGATTTTGCTGAAGGACTGAATGGAAAAGTCTGTCTTTTGCAGATGACACAAAAATTTGCAACAGAGTGGACTCCCCCAAGGGAGTGCTTAACATGAGGAAAGATCTACAAAAGCTGGAAGAATGGTCTAATGCATGGCAATTAAGATTTAATGCGGAGAAGTGCAGAGTCATGCACTTGGGTAGCAGAAATCCAAGGGAAATGTACGCGATAGGGGGCAAGAGGTTGGTGTGCACGGATCAGGAGAAAGACCTTGGTGTGATTATTTCTGAAGATCTCAAGGTGGCAAAACAGTGTGACAAGGCGGTGGCAAAAGCCAGGAGGATGTTGGGCTGCATACAAAGAGGAATCACCAGCAGAAAGGAAGAGGTACTTATGCCACTGTATAAGTCACTGGTGAGGCCTCACTTGGAATACTGTGTTCAGTTTTGGAGACCGTACCTTGCAAAGGATGTAAAAAGACTGGAAACTGTTCAGAGGAAGGCGACCAAAATGATTTGGAGCCTGCGTCAGAAGCCTTATGAGAAGAGACTTGAAGACCTAAACAGGTACACTTTGGAGGAGAGGAGGGACAGGGGAGATATGATTCAGACCTTTAAATACTTAAAGGGAAATAATGAACAAACAAACCTCTTCCAAAGACGAGGAAGCTGTAAAACTAGAGGGCATAACAGGAAGCTGCAAGGTGGTAAATTGAAAGGCAATTTCAGGAAATGCTTTTTTCACAGAAAGGGTGGTGGATGCTTGGAACGCCCTCCCAATGGAAGTGGTGGGGGCAAACACGGTGACGGAATTCAAAATGGCATGGGACAGACACAGTGGATCCCTTTACAGCAACAGGATAAAATCCAAATAAACTGAACCATCTAATTTCTCAACAAATAGGGGTGTCCTCCATGGAGTGGTGGGTTAGCAGAAACATGGGGAAGGGGTTGCCTGTATGGAGCGGCAGGTGCACCTACTCTTGGCATCATGCGGGGCAGACTGAATGGACCATACTGGTCTTTATCTGCCGTCATTTACTATGTTACTGTGTTACTGAAGAATGTCTTTTTTGCAGCTGCTTTCTTCTTAGCTGGGTTGGCAGTTGTTCTAGAAAACCTGTTGAGGGTAGTATTCTCAGACTCCAACTGAGATGCCTTGTCTTGCCAATCTTTGCCAAAAAAGGTTTTCATCTGTGCAAGGAATATTGCCCAGTTTATCTTGGATCCATTGTTCAAAATCTGATGCTTGAAGCCAAGCAATCCTGCATGCTCCTACTGGGACACTCAAAGCAGTCAAAAATTGCACTATTTACAAACTTTAACACATTTTGGGCATGTTTGACCAGTGTGAGATAGTCAGCTATCTTATCATCAGGGAGAAGAGGAACCATTGACTCAAGATGGGCGCAGCGACTTCCCGCCCACACTGTATATAGCCTGTATATAGCTTGTATATAACCTGTATATCTCCAGGAACAAGCAGGAATGAGTCTTCACATATGGGGTATTGTCGGTACCGATGGAGCCTGCGCGGGAACCCTCCCCAGCGTCCAGAAAGAAAGCTTTTGGGAGCATCCCACAGCGCCTGCGCGCTGCCTTCCCGCCTTTCCCAACCGCCTCTCTCCAGTTCTTCTTTTCCGCGGAGCCAGCAAGTCGTGTTCCTGTCACCGCTGAAGAAGTTCTTTATATTTCTTTATTTCTTTGGTCGTGCGTCTGCCTTCTTCGACGTCGGACCGGTACCGCTGGTCTTTTCTTCTTTCTTCTTTAAAAAAAAAACCTACCGTTTCCCACTTCTGTGCATTTTTTCCTTTTGGGCCTTAGGCCTAGAAAAATTTTCCTCATGGAAAAGCCCACTTCCGGGTTTAAAAAGTGCACGAAGTGCAGCGGCACTATTTCTATCACTGACACCCATGACTGGTGTCTAAAATGTTTGGGTCCTGACCACTCCATCACCGATTGTGAGTCCTGTTCCATGATGTCTAAAAGAGGTCGACAGAATCGAGCGGCCAAGCTCAGTACCCTGTTTCCCTCTGATGCAGCTTCGGTGGCATCGACATCTTCCAGGGCTGCTTCTTCCTCCCATGGATCTCAGGTAACCAAACATAAGTCCAGCCGGTCCTCGAAGGGTAGATCTCCCTCTAAGTATCGAGATGCCTCCGGGCTTGCTCTCGAGGATCCCGCACCGGCAAAATTACCCCGGCGGGAAGCTCCGGCTTCCAAAGCTTTATCTATGGGGTCACAGGTTGACATCGATGGCTCGGCCTCGACCGATCACCTGTTCCCATGTTCTGAGGTACCGGTGGTTTCCACTGGTACCGACATCCAGTCATTGGTTGCGTCGATGGATCAGAATATTCTGACCATGCAGCGTGCAATTACGGCATTCATACAAGCTGCGACGCCTCCGGTACCGCAACAAACTCCGTTGTCGGTACCGGTTTCGGCACCGGCACAGATATCGGTTCCGTTGCCGGTACCGATTGCATCGACATCGGCTTCGGTGTCGACTGCAGCTGTGCCCTGTTCTGTGATGCCCATCGGTACCGATCACTCCCGATGTCGATACCACTCGGTACGCGTATCGGGCTCTGCAAGAGCATCCAGACAGGCGATACTTCGATTCCTCCGAAGACTCTGATGAATCAGAGGCTTCTGTCGAAGCATCGGTAATCCTTCCTCAGGAGCCCTCTTCTCCAAAAAGAAAAATGTCTCCTCCAGAAGACTTGTCTTTTCAAGACTTCATTAGGGAAGTGGCCAGGGGCCTCTCCATTTCAGTGGCCCCTGAATCAGAGCCTAGAGCCAAGAAATTGGATATTTTACAATATCCTAAGGCTCCTAAAGAGGCAGCTACTTTACCAATTCATGAGATCCTTTATGATCACATGTTGGGCATATGGGAGACACCTCTCACTATCTCCCCTCATTCTCGTAGGTTGGACACCATGTACCGTGTTCCTCCTTGTCCTGGCTTTCATAAGACTCAGCTTCCTCACCACTCTATTGTGGTGGAGTCTGCTATGAAGAAGATAAAGAGTGCAAAAAGACACTCATCTAATCCTCCAGGAAGAGAATGCAGAACCTTGGATGCTTTTGGCCGGAGAATTTTCCAGGCCAATATGCTTGCTGCCAGAATCAACTCCTATAGTCTCTATATGGGGATGTTTCTAAAGGAAGTTACAGATCATCTGCAAACTTTATCTCCTTTTATCTCAGAAGATAAAAGGGAAGAGTTTCTCACCTGGCTTAAACATGTCCAGGATGTTTCCAAATTTTCCAACCGTGCAGCCTTTGACTCTTTTGAGTGTGCCAGCAGAGCCTCGGCTATTGCCATAGGTGCACGCAGAGTTGCTTGGTTGCAAGCTTCTGATTTGGAACCCTGGGTCCAGGATGGATTAGGAAATCTCCCTTGTACAGGTGAAAACCTTTTTGGCAAGGATTGGCAAGCAAAGGCCACTCAGATGGATGCTGAGAATTCTGCCTTAGATAGACTTTCAAAGTCTACTTCTGCTCCTGTTAGAAAAAGGTTATTCAAAAAGGCTTTCTTTCCCAAAAAGGGGAAATATTATCCTGTTTATGGTCAGCAGGCATCTTCTGCAGGTCGTTTTGCTGCAAAGCGTCAGCAACAACCTAAACAAGCCAAGCCTAAGGCTGCAAGGACTGCTACGGCCCAACAGCCTCAGCCTCCTCAGGGCCTTTGACTTACATCTAGAGAACTTAACCTTTCTGGCTCTAGAAGAACCAGAGCCTCTCACCATTCCAGGAAGGTTAGCCCACTTTGCCCCCAATGGGAACAAGTCACGGCAGAGCAGTGGACCCTCTCCATCATAAGGGAGGGGTACAAGCTTCATTTCTTCAACCTTCCTCCTCACACCATGGTGAGACAGTTCAATTCTACAACATCTCTCCTCGACCTTCTGGGTCAGGAGATTGCTACCCTTCTTGCCCAAAGGGCAATAGAAGAAGTACCCCTTCTTCAACAGGGCTCAGGGTTCTACTCCCCCTATTTTCTTATCCCAAAGAAAACATGGGGCTACAGACCCATATTAGATCTCAGAGAATTGAACAAGTTTCTATGCAAGGAGAAAGTCAAGATGATTTCTCTTGGTGCTCTCCTTCCATACCTTCAGAGTCAGGATTGGCTTTGTTCTCTAGATCTCAAGGATGCGTACACCCATATTCTCATCCATCCAACACACAGAAGGTTCCTTCGGTTCCTTTATCAAGGAAAGCACTACCAGTACAGAGTGCTTCCTTTCGGTCTGGCCTCTGCTCCAAGAGTGTTCACAAAATGCATGGCAGTAGTAGCTGCATTTCTACACACTCTAAGAATATTTGTATTCCCATATCTGGACAACTGGCTCATCCGAGCTCCATCCCAGTCAGAGGCCCAGACTTCCCTAGCCTGCACAAGGCGTGTTCTTCAGTATCTGGGACTTGTAATAAACATCCCAAAATCCCATCTCACCCCTACTCAGTCATTAGAGTTCATAGGGGCCTTGCTGGATACCACAACTGCAAGGGCCTATCTTCCCCAGGCCCGTTGCCTACGCTTGGTGCAGTTAGCCTCACAAATTCAGTTAAAGTCCCCTATAACTGCTCGACAAATGTTACAACTGTTAGGCCACATGGCATCCACCGTGCATGTGGTTCCTTACGCTCGCCTTCACATGAGGGCAGCTCAGTGGACTCTGTCCACCCAATGGACCCAGGCATCAGGGTGCCTGTCAGACAAAATAGCAACCTCCAGTCGCCTCTTCTGGTCTCTCCAGTGGTGGAAGTCCACTCAAAATCTGTTGCTGGGGTCCCCCTTTCAACAGTCGCTACCCCAAACAACCCTTACAACAGATGCCTCTCCAAGGGTTTGGGGAGCTCATCTACAAGATCTCTCCACCCAGGGCATCTGGTCTCCACAAGAGACATCTCTACATATCAACCTCTTGGAGCTCAGAGCAATTCTTCTAGCTCTCAGAGTCTTCCACACCCTGCTCAGCTACAAGACAGTCCTCATCCACACGGACAACCAAGTAGCAATGTTCTATGTGAACAAGCAGGGCGGGACTGGCTCTCTGTCACTTTGCAACGAAGCTTTGAGATTGTGGGCCTTCGCCAGAGAGCATCAAATTCATCTCGTGGCAGTGTATCTTCCAGGGGTTCAAAACTCTTGGGCAGACAGACTCAGTCGCGTTCTGCTTCCACACGAATGGTCCCTCCATGGGGACCAGATAGCCAGGATCTTCCGAATTTGGGGAACCCCGGACATAGACCTGTTTGCAAGTCTGTGGAATGCCAAACTTCCCCGGTTCTGTTCCAGGATTCCGTGTCAGGGAGTTCAGGCCAGGGATGCCTTCCTCCTTCATTGGGGGCAAGAGTTCCTCTATGCCTTTCCACCCATTCCCCTAATTCCCAAGACACTGTTCAAACTTCAGAGAGACAAGGGGTCTATGATCCTCATAGCACCACATTGGCCACGCCAGGTGTGGTACCCTCTACTTCTGCATCTCTCTCAAGCTCCCTCCCTGGACTTGGGATCTGCTCCAGACCTCCTGTCCCAGGAGGAGGGAACGTTGTGGCACCCAAATCCCCAGTCTCTTCATCTCAGAGCCTGGTTGCTGACGGCCTAGACCTTCAAGATTTGCATCTTTCTCAGCAGGTTGTCAGACGGCTGCCTGGGTGAGAATGTTCACAGTCTTGGCAAGTGCATATATCAATATGATTTGCAAGGGATTGTGGGAAATGCAGTCCATTCACACCAGACACAGCTGCTCACAATAATTAGTTGTGCTTGAGTGTAAAGCCAATAAGATATTTATTTATGGGGTTATTTCTCCCAACACAGATATGCTTGGTAGCACATAAAACAGGATACTTGCTTTCAGTGTTAAACTTAGAAAAACAAAATCAGGAAAACAACAGTTGAACTTGTCAGGCAATCAAAGCAAAAGAATAAAGACCTGGTTGGTAACAAACTGGTCTTTTCTGTAGGCTTTAGCTAATATTTTCTTAGCAGTGTTTCAAACAACAAGCAAAACCCACAAAGAAGGGAAAAACTGTTCTTTTCAGGTTAACTTCTTATATCTTCACACATAGACTCAGAAGTGATTCCCTCAGAGCTCACAAGCAATTAGGTAAGGCTCAATTGCTAGCAGTTATCCAGCTGAAACCCCTTAGCTGGCTTGCTTTCTACTGCGTGGCCCAAAATCCTACTCAGGAGCTTTTCTGAGTAGATTAAAGAACAAGTTTGTATTTCTTTGTGATGGCTGTTGTACTTTGTAACAGAAAATTACCAAAGGAGTTTAGACAGAGAGCAATCCATGTATTCACAGCCTGTATCTAAGACTCCTCCCCCTTCTTCAACAATCATGGGTTCAATATCATGGATTGGCACAGAGGAATTTCTCAATGGAGCACTTTCAGGAGAATACTTGTTTCCCTGCTGTCTTTCAAGGTTATAGCTAGGGCATAGATCAGTGTTCATACCTGAGCTTCCATTGCTGTTAAAGTTCCTCTCTAAATAGCCTGGCCAGTATGTAGTCCAGTTCTTATGTCCAGCCTTCCAATCCAGATCCCTGGACACTGGATCTCTCTTCACATACCTTCTGGCACGGGTCTTAGGGTCCCTTCCACGTGCAGCCGTCTCCCTCACAGGTACCGTCTGGAGATTCCTAGCCCTGCAGCACCATTCCTCTGGCTTTCCCCAGTCCAATGGTGTAAGCTTGCCTTTTGAATGTCTCCCAGTATACGTACTGCTCTGGACTCCTTTAGACCTCCCAAATACTTTTCTCTTCTTTCTTCCAAAGGGTTTCTTGCCCTTTCTGTCCGTCCGCTCTGGCTTCTGCTTCTGATGATCCTCCAGATGATGAAGATGTCCAAGATGAGGATATCCAAGCTGATCCTGAGGATGAGGGTAATTCTCTGTAGAATAAACTCTACCTTTATTCTGCTTTGATGAGTGCTCCACCCTAGCACAGCGCAGCTGTGCTGAATCAGGCCCTGCCCTTTGAGATGAGTGCTTAGGGATTACCTCATAGCCCTCCTGATTGAACACATGTTTACCCACTTCAGCTCCTCTAATGGCTGTTGGAAACCTGGTGCATTCTGGGACTGGTAGTCTTTTATGGGAAAATTCTGTTTTCTTATTTCTACCAGAACTGACAGGTTGCTTTTTCAGAGTCACTTCACCTTTTCTATAGCTCCTTCCTGAGCTATGATAAGCTTTCTTATCACAAGGTGAAGGATATCCTTCATGCTTCCAGAAAGCCTTCCACTAGACGTTCCTATGCTTTTAAATGGAAAAGGTTTACCATTTGGTGTGCACAGAAGGGTCTTAACCCCCTTGCAATACCTCTGAATTCTTTACTAGAGTATTTGCTGCATTTATCCCATGCAGGCCTTAAAACAAATTCAGTAAGAGTCCATTTGAGTGCTATTGCAGCATCCCTTAAGCCTCTCAATGGACAGCCTATTTCCTCTCATCCTCTTATTGCAAGATTCATGAGAGGCCTTCTTTTAACTAAACCTCCCATTAGACCACCTCCAGTGGCATGGGACTTGAATTTGGTTCTTGGCCAGGTTATGAAGCCACCCTTTGAACCCTTAGCCACTACTTCCTTGAAATTTCTTTCCTGGAAGGTTACGTTTCTCTTTACAGTCACCTCAGCTCGCCGCATCATTGAGCTGCAAGCCTTGGTGGCTAATCCTCCTTATACAAGGTTCCATCATGACAAGGTAGTCCTCAGGACTAATCCACACTTTATGCCTAAAGTGGTCTCACCTTTTCATCTGAACCAGGAGGTGTATTTACCTTTTTTCCAGGACCTCATGCATCAAGTGCAGAGAGGAATCTCCATACCCTGGATTGTAAGAGAGCGCTCGCTTTTTACTTACAAATGACACAGCAACATAGAAAGTCCTCTCAACTCTTTGTTGCTTTTGATCCCTCTCATTTGGGACTTCGTCTCTAAGAGAACCCTGTCCAATTGGATTGCTCATTGTATTTCTTTCGTCTACCAGAGTAAGAACCTTTCTCTGGAGGGCAATGTCACAGCTCACAATGTGAGGGCCATGGCAGCCTCTAGGGCTCATCTGAACTCTGTCCATCGACCAAATCTGTCGAGCGGCGACCTGGGCCTCGGTTCATACCTTTACAGCCCATTACTGCTTGGACAAGGACTCCCGCCGGGATGCCTTGTTTGGTCAGGCTGTTCTCAAACACCTGTTCCATACCTAATCAACTCCTACCCCCCATCCCTGGTTGGATGCCCGAGATCCATGGGGGCAGGTAGAGCCCTTCTCCGGGACTCACAACCTTGGAGATCTCCCTGGCATCTCTAGCTGGGGAGTCCCCATATGTGAAGACTCATTCCTACTTGTTCCTGGAGATAGCACAGTTACTTACCTGTAACAGGTGATCTCTGGGAACAGCAGGAATAAGTCTTCACAACCCACCCACCTCCCCTAGGAGTTGTATCTTTCTATCTATCTTTCTTTTCCTCTCTCTCTCTTTGTCTCAGCTTAAAACTCGAACTGGAGAGAGGCGGTTGGGAAAGGCGGGAAGGCAGCTCGCAGGCGCTGTGGGATGCTCCCAAAAGCTTTCTTTCTGGACGCTGGGGAGCGTTCCCGCGCAGGCTCCATCGGTACCGACGATATCCCATATGTGAAGACTTATTCCTGCTGTTCCCAGAGATCACCTGTTACAGGTAAGTAACTGTGCTTTACCTCCCCATGGTTATTAACCCAAGTTGTATTTCCTGTTCAATGTAAGTACAAAGCAGGCTCTTCCTGCTCTCCACAAAATGTTATCTGTAA